>OY740795.1:58345753-58420753 GCA_963514005.1 Raja brachyura
GGGAGAAAGAAACCAGGGAGAGAGAAAGAGAGGAGAGGGAGATGGGGGGAGAGAGAGGGACCGGTGTGTGGATTGGTGTAAATGAGAGGGGGGGGGGGGGGCAGAGGGAGAGAGAGTCTTAAATATGAAACAGTCCCATAACCACTTTCACTGGCATCCGAGAAATGATGCAGTTGTGCATTTCCGATCTTACCAAAGTTTTTAGGCTTTATGCGCCGATTCACCTTAAACTTTGAAATGTTATGGAGGTCAGTTAACCATTCTGTCCAACTGTGCGAGGATGTTTGAGTTATACCTCTCATCCCAACCAAGTTTTTCCTTACAAAGAGTTTGTAAAATTAACTTGGCTGGCAGTGTAAATGGTGCAAGAAATCCCAACGGGTCGTACACTGAGCCAATCACAGATAAGATACCTCTTCTTGTGCATGGCCGTTCCTGAATCGACAATTTAAACTTAAACACATCCGTTTCCACGCACCAGTGCAGTCCCAGTGCCCTTTCCATTAGCAAGTTGTCTTTATCTAAATCCAACTCCTTGGTGTCTTCAGCTCTGTCATCTGGTGGAATGCTTTCCACTACAACACGATTGTTGCTGATTTACTTGAAAAAGACAATCCTCCCTTATTGCAGAGAGAGGTCAGGTGTTTTACCATTTGAATTGCCTCCTGCTCAGTAGATATGGATTTTAGGCAATCGCCTCCCACTTTTTAAGAAAGGTGGGAGAGAGAAAACGGGGAATTATAGACCAGTTAGCCTGACATCGGTGGTGGGGAAGATGTTGGTGTTAATTACAAAAGATGAGATAGCCGCACATTTGGATAGCAGTAACAGGATCAGTCCAAGTCAGCATGGATTTACGAATGGGAAATCATGCTTGACTAATCTTCTGGAATTTTTTTAAGGTATAACTCGGAAAATGGACAAGGGAGATCCAGTGGATGTAGTGTACCTGGACTTTCAGAAAGCATTTGATAAGGTCCCACATAGGAGATTAGTGGGCAAAATTAGGGCACATGGTATTGGGGTTAGAGTGCTGACATGGACAGAGAAGTGGTTGGCAGACAGGAAACAGAGTAGGGATTAATGGGTCCCTTTCAGAATGGCAGACAGTGACTAGTGGGGTACCGCAAGGCTCGGTGCTGGGACCGCAGCTATTTACAATATACATCAATAATTTGGTTGAAAGGATTCAAAGTAACATGAGCAAATTTGCAGATGACACAAAGCTGGGCGGCAGTGTGAACTGTGAGGAGGATACTATGATAATGCAGGGTGACTTGGACAGGTTGGGGGAGTGGGCAGATGCATGGCGGAAGTTTAATGCGGATAAATGTAAGGTTATCCACTTTGGAAGTAAAAACAGGAAGGCAGATTACTATCTAAATGGCGTCCAGTTGGGAAAAGGGGAAGTACAACGGGATCTGGGGTCCTTGTACATCAGTCTATGAAAGTAAGCATGCAGGTACAGCAGGCAGTGAAGTAAGCGAATAGCATGTTGGTCTTTATAACAAGAGGAATCGAATATAGGAGCAAGGAGGTCCTTCTACAGTTCTACAGAGCCCTAGTGAGACCACACCTGGAGTATTGTGTGCAGTTTTGGTCCGCTAATTTGAGGAAGAACATTCTTGCTATTGACGGAGTGCAGCGTAGTTTTACAAGGTTAATTCCCGGAATGGCGGGACTGTGATATGTTGAGAGAATGGAGCAGCTGGGCTTGTACACTCTGGAGTTTAGAAGGATGAGTGGGAATCTCATTGAAACATGTAAGATTGTTAAGGGCTTGGACACACTAGAGGCAGGAAACATGTTCCCTATGTTGGGAGAGTCCAGAACCAGGGGCCACAGTTCAAGAATAACCATATAACAATTACAGCACGGAAACAGGCCATCTCGGCCCTTCAAGTCCGTGCCGAACAACTTTTTTCCCTTAGTCCCACCTGCCTGCACTCATACCATAACCCTCCATACCCTTCTCATCCATATGCCTATCCAATTTATTTTTAAATGATACCAACGAACCTGCCGCCACCACTTCCACTGGAAGCTCATTCCACACCGCTACCACTCTCTGAGTAAAGAAGTTCCCCCTCAAGTTACCCCTAAACCTCTGTCCCTTAATTCTAAAGTCATGTCCTCTTGTTTGAATCTTCCCTATTCTCAAAGGGAAAAGCTTGTCCACATTAACTATGTCTATCCCTCTCATCATTTTAAAGACCGCTATCAAGTCCCCCCTTAACCTTCTGCGCTCCAGAGAATAAAGACCTAACTTATTCAACCTATCTCTGTAACTTAGCTGTTGAAACCCAGGCAACATTCTAGTAAATCTCCTCTGTACCCTCTCTATTTTGTTGACATCCTTCCTATAATTGGGCGACCAAAATTGTACACCATACTCCAGATTTGGTCTCACCAACGCCTTGTACAATTTTAACATTACATCCCAGCTTCTATACTCAATGCTCTGATTTATAAAGGCTAGCATACCAAAAGCTTTCTTTACCACCCTATCTATATGAGATTCCACCTTCAAGGAACTATGCACGGTTATTCCCAGATCCCTCTGTTCAACTGTATTCTTCAATTTCCTACCGTTTACCATGTACGTCCTATTTTGATTTGTCCTGCCAAGGTGTAGCACCTCACATTTATCAGCATTAAACTCCATCTGCCATCTTTCAGCCCATTTTTCCAACTGGCCTAAATCACTCTGTAGACTTTGGAAATCCTCTTCATTATCCACAACACCCCCTATCTCGGTATCATCTGCATACTTACTAATCCAATTTACCACCCCTTCATCCAGATCATTGATGTACATGACAAACAACAAAGGACCCAACACAGATCCCTGAGGCACCCCACTAGTCACCTGCCTCCAACCCGACAAACAGCCATCCACCATTACCCAATGGCTTCTCCCATTCAGCCACTGTTGAATCCATCTTGCTATTCCTGCATTTATACCCAACAGTTGAACCTTCTTAACCAACCTTCCATGAGGAACCTTGTCAAAGGCCTTACTGAAGTCCATATAGACAACATCCACTGCTTTACCCTCGTCAATTTCCCTAGTAACCTCTTCAAAAAATTCAAGAAGATTAGTCAAACATGACCTTCCAGGCATAAATCCATGTTGACTGTTCCTAATTAGACCCTCTTTATCCAGATACTTATATATATTATCTCTAAGTATCTTTTCCATTAATTTGCCCACCACTGAAGTCAAACTAACCGGTCTATAAGGATGAAGCCACTTAGAATGGAGACGAGGAAACACTTTTTCTCACAGAGAGTGGTGAGTCTGAGGAATTATCTGCCTCAGAGGGCGGTGGAAGCAGGTTCTCTGGATGCTTTCAAGAGAGAGCTAGATAGAGCTCTTAAAAATAGCGGAGTCGGGGATATGGGGAGAAGGCAGGAACGGGGTACTGATTGGGGATGATCAGCCATAATCACATTGAATGGTGGTGCTGGCTCGAAGTGCCATTGGCCTACTCTTGCACCTATTGTCTATTGTCTATTGTCCGTAGAAATTATATTTCAAAGTGGAAATTACCTCCACTTGGATATAATCTTTATTATCCTCTGCGGTTTTCCTCAAAACGAAGTTCGCACAACTTGAAGATGACACTGCTCCAAAGAGATGTACTTTCAACAAGATAATCAACAAGATCTTGCTACACATCCCCTTCAGGCCACCATAAGAATCGCAGATAATCAATATGTTTACTAGCGATTTTCACTTGATGAAACATTGACCTGATGTCAGCCATCAAAGCAATCGGTTCTTGCCTAAATTTGATGAGAACTCCAATGAGTGAGTTGGCAAGATCTGGACCTTGCAGTAGTTCACTGTTAAGCGATGTCCCTTTAAAGACTGCAGCGCAGTCAAAGACCACCCTCAATGTCCCTTTGTTCGAGTGATACACCCCATGGTGCGGAATGTACCAGAGCTCTCCATCATCATGATATAATTGATTCATTGGTACCATTTCGGCATAATCATTATCAATCAGATCCAGTAAGAAGGTTATATATTCCTCTTGAAATTTTGTGTTCTTAGCAAACTTACATTTCAAATTCTGGATACGCTGTTCTGCCATATGATGATTATTCAGTAAACTAACACTTTCTTGCTTGAAAGTTAAGTGCAAACAATAATGTCGACTGATCATCTTAACTGAATAGTTCATAATATCCAAGAATTTTAATTCTTCTCTGTACATTTCTTCAGATTCCTTGCTGGTACTTTAATTGAAGTCATGATTATATTGCTTCATTAACAGCTTTTCCAATTTACCCGTAGATATTTGGTTGACAGCAACAGCGGGGCGGGCAATGCCTTGCCTGGGTCACCGCGCTGGAGCTGAAGACCGCAGGTGAACATCATGGAGCTGCGGGACTCTGGGGCAGCAACCGCGGGCGGCGGCGCTGAACTTGAACTTTAACGTCGGGGGCCTGGGATCTCTCGGCGAGGTCACCAGTTGTGGAGCTCCGTCCAGTTTCTGCCACAGGTTTGTTCTGTTGGCGTCGGAAGCCGCGGTCTCCAGCAAGGAAGCGGCCATTACAGGCACCCCGAGCCGCGGAGAGGGTTCTCCCGACGCCGGAGCACCATCATCCAGCGAAGAAGGGCCTGTAACATACGCCCCCGTAGCGGCGACTGCGGAGGCCTCAATAGGCCCGACTATGGGTGAACCAGGGGATGGGACTGGACATTGTGCCTTCCCTCATAATGGATTCTTGGGGTGGCAGCTCAGTCCCTCTAGCATGATGTGCTGGCAGCTCACTCATGGCTGGTGGGCTGGCATTTGACTCATGGCTATTCCTTGAAATTTCATTTCAAGCAGAGTGCAAGGCCACCAAATTCAAATCCATTTTCCTACCATTTCAAGCAGGGTGCAAGGCCACTAAATTCAAGTGCAGTTTCTTACCTCTTCGAGCACGGTGCAAGGCCACAAAATTCAAGTGCAGTTTCGTACCACTTCAAGCAGGGTGCAAGGTCACCAAATTCAGGTTCAGTTTCCTATCACTTCAAGCAGGGTGCAAGGCCACCAAATTCAAATGCAGTTTCATACCATTTCATGCAGGGTGCAACAACACCACATTCAAATGCAGTTTCATACTATTTCATGCAGGGTGCAAGGCCACCACATTCAAATGCAGTTTCATACCATTTCAAGCAGGGTAAAACCACCATAAGACCACACAAAACACCACACTCACAGTTCAGTACACATTCAGTGTGTTCAGTTGATTCACAGCCCAGAGTCGCGACCTCTCCCTCCCCCATCATGCAGAGACTGAGCCACACCCACACTTCCTGGTTTTATAATCCCTCCACCTCCCACCGGAAAAGGTGTGGCCTTCATGGCGTAATTCACAGTAGTGAGATTCTCAACATTTTTTAAACACTAAACACTTTTATTATTCATTGATGGAAAGAATCCTCTGCACCTGATGAGTGGAGGGGCGGTGAGTAAGATGGCCAAAAATCACAGCTGTAAGTGATAGCGTTTTATCTAAAATCAATATAGTGCAAACAGGAAGTTGTCAAGTTTAGCCAAACTGCATTTGCAGTGCATTTCCACCAACCCAAAACCCCCCAAACAGCCATTTGCAGTGCATTTTCACTTCAAACCAACCCCCCCCCCCCTCCCAAACAGCCATTTGCAGTACATTTCTACAGTGCATGTCAGGACTGTTTTATGGAGAAAGACTGGATAGACTCGGTTTATACTCTCTAGAATTTAGGAGATTGAGAGGGGATCTTATAGAAACTTACAAAATACTTAAGGGGTTGGACAGGGTAGATGCAGGAAGATTGTTCCCGATGTTGGGGAAGTCCAGGACAAAGGGTCACAGCTTAAGGATAAGGGGGAAATCCTTTAAGACCGAGATGGGAAAGACTTTTTTCACACACAGAGAGTGGTGAGTCTCTGGAACTCTCTGCCACAGAGGATAGTTGAGGCCAGTTCACTGGCTATATTTAAGAGGGAGTTAGATGTGGCCCTTGTGGCTAAAGGGATCAGAGGGTATGGAGAGAAGGCAGGTACGGGATACTGAGTTGGATGATCAGCCATGATCATATTCAATGGCGGTGCAGGCTCGAAGGGCTGAATGGCCTACTCTGCACCTAATTTCTATCTTTCCATCTTTCTATCCCAAACCCCCCCCCCCGCCCAAAGAGCCATTTGCAGAGCATTTCCACTTTGACCTAACCCCCCCCCTGATCCAAACAGCCATTTGCAGTGCATTTACACTTCAACCCAACCCCCCCCCCCCCTCACCCAAACAGCCATTTGCAGTGCATTTCCACTTCAACCCCAACCCCCCCCCCCCGCCCAAACAGCCATTTGCAGTGCAGTTCCACTTCACCCCAAAGACAGCCATTTGCAGTGCATTTCTACTTGAAACAACTCATATTTTGATTTTTAAACCACATTAAGGGCACTCACAGTTGAGTAGACGTGTTTAGTGTTATTCAGCGGGACATGGCCCTCTCGCTTCCTCCATGATGCAGAGACTGAGTGGCACACCACTTCCGGGTTTTATAGTCCCTCCCCCCAGCAGGGGCAGCAGAGAGAAAGGCAAAAAATTAAAAAACATTAATATCTCTCTCATATTTCATCAATAGGAAAAATCCTCTGGTCCCAGAAGGTGGAGGGCAGCTCTGAGCGAGGTGGCCAAAAATGACGGCTGTAAGTGTCGGCGTTCTCTCGGAAATCACAGCACAGTGAGCAAAAAGCGGTCTAGATCAGACTTTTAGTAATATATAGATGTCATGATCTGATCTCCCCACGCCTATAGACATTATATACTCAAGCATTCATGCAACAAAAACTACCAGGAACTTTAAATGAATCAACAATAATACTTATACCCAAAACGGATAAGGACCCTGAAGACCCAGGTTCATGTTGAGCAATTGCTCTCTTAAACACGATCAGAAAATATTAACCAAAATTCTAGCCCATAGATTAAGTTTAGTGATTCATAAATTAATACACCCCGATCAAACCGGCTTTATTCCAAAACGTTATTCATATTATAATCTGAGACTATTATTTAACATTATATACTCAAATAGAATAGCTAATGTAGATTTAGCAGTCATTTAGCAGTTAGATGCAGAGAAAGCATTCGATCAAGTGGAATGGCCCTATTTATTTTTGGTGATGGAAACATTTCAACTGGGTGAGAAGTTTTGCACATTGGTTAAGCTTTTATATACTAACCCAATGGCTAGAATAATGACAAATCAAATGTTATGTGGACTGCAAACCCACCAGCTGTCAGTGACAGAAGTGCCTGCCCACCAGCCATGACTTAGTGGACTGCCAGCCTACCAGCCATGACTTACTGAACTGCAAGTTCAAGAATGCATTCAGTCCACAATGTCCATACTAGCCCTTTGGAAACCAGTCCCTTCAGCGCACAACACCCATACGAGCACTCCAGAGATCCACACAAGGATAGACTTGCCTCCTTCATTGCTTTGATCTGTATAAAAAAGATGAAAATGTCTAAAATTGATTGTCCATCCTCCCCCATCTCTCTCACAGAGGCTGTCACCTGTTTTTGGCAGATTTCCTGGCAGATTCTGAGCTGCCAGCCCACCAGGCCTGTTACTGAGCTGCCAGCCTGCCATGCCTCAGTGACTGAGCTGCTAGCCCAAGAATCCATTCAGCCCACAATGTCCACACAGACACTCACACACACAGACTCACACACATGCACAGACACAGACACTCACACACCCCAGACACACACACATTCACACACACACACTCACACACACTCACAGACACACACACACACACACCAGACACACCAGACACACACACACGCCAGACACACACTCACAGACACACACACACACGCCAGACACACACACGCCAGACACACACACACTCACACTGACAGTCATGAAATGAGCGGGACTTTTGAACTAAACACACTCTGATCTAATAAATAAAACATTTCAGTTTCAAATACAGGCAGGGCAGCAGGCCAATCAACTCATTTCATGTTCACCAAGGGCTAACAAATCATTTATTCAAGGACACTGCACACTCACAGTTGTGTTGAGTTCAGTTGATCCACAGCAGACTGAGAGTCGTGGCCTCTCCCTTGCGATCTTGCAGGGAGACTGAGCCACGTCCAGCATCTGGGCTTTTATAGTCCTACCCCCCCCCCCCCCGGAAGTGGCGTTACCTTCATGGCGGTGATTGACAGGCGACTGGATCTCAAGATTTTTTAAACACTCACAACTCTTTTATTTTTCATGGATGGGAAAAATCCTCGGGGCCTGATCACTGGAGGGGGACTGTGAGTAAGATAGCCAATAATCACAGCCATACGTGGTAGTTTTTTTCTAAAATCAATACACAGTGCAAACTGGAAGTGGTCAACATGATGCTTTTAATTATATCCTAGACCAGGTGCAGACCCGTTGTGTCTGTTCCCCCACCGAGTGTTTGTGGGGGGGGGGGTGCGGGGTGGCATGCACACACTAACCTCCCCCACACATACACTAACTACCCTTGATACTACATTAACATTATTAATTTGCTCTTTTACCCCGTAACCCTATCCACTGACGCATAGCCCCCAACTCACAGGTGCCTCAAAAGAAGGAGGGGAGGGTAGAGAGTGAGGGCAGAGAGTGAATGGGGAGAGACCGAGAGAGAGGCAGAGTTAGAAGGGCAATAGACAGATGGAGAGGGGGGGGGTGGAGGGGAGGGGGTAGGGGAGGTGGTGGAGGGAAGGGGGTAGGGGAGGTTGGTTTAGGGGAGCGGGAAGGGGGTTTAGGGGAAGGAGGGTGAGGAGAGTGGGGAGGGCAGGGGGGGAGAGGGGGAGAGGAGGGAGAAAGAGAGGGAGGGGAGGGAGAGGAGGAGGGGGGAGAAAGAGAGGGGAGAGAGAACGAGAGAGGAGAGGGAGAGGGGGGAGAGAGAGGGGGGGATGAAGAGAGACAAAGGGGTGAGAGAGACGGAGAGAGGGGAGAGAGAGCGTGGGGAGAGAGAGAGATGGGGAGGGAGAGAGAGAGATGGGGGGGAGAGAGAGAGATGGGGGGGGAGGGAGAGAGAGAGAAGAGAGGGGCGGGGCCTCAGTTTCACGGGGGCCCGATCTGAGGACGGTGAAAAGCAGCGGGGGGCCAGCCGATCGTGGCTTCTGTAAAGGGAAGCGCTCCCACTATCGTGGCAGAGGAGGGGGGGGGGGAGAGAGAGAGGGGCAGCAGTGAATTTAGCGGAACTCTCTACTCCCGATCGGCAGAGCATTTACCCCGCCCGTCGTCTTATCTCCTCTCCCGATCAGCAGAGCATTTTGGGAACGTGGTGGCGGGCGATCCCAGCTGCGGGAGGGGGGTGGGGGGGGGGTTGGTGAGCCGGGCTGCCAAATGAAGAGAGAGAGAGAGAGATTGGTCGACATGTGGGATTGTGACGTCAGCAGCTCGCGAGTCCCCTTGAGATTTTAAAATGAGTGAGTGTGGGGTGTGGGGAAGGATTTTATTAAAACATGTGTACATAAAATATGTAAATGTAATGAGGAGTGCTTAGTGAATGTAAAAGTGTAATGTCTATCGAAATGGAAAAAATCTCGGAGTTTAAGCATGTGGTTTTGGTGGACCATGGGATCAAAGGCCAAAAATCTGACACACACAAAGTTTTAATGGATACTAGACCAAGTTCTGGTCACCGAACGTGAGGTTGAGGGGGATAGGGGGGAGAGAGGGGTGGAGAGATGGGGTATGGGGGGAGGGAGGGCATGAGTGGGAGGGAGGGGGGAGAGGGAGGGAGGGAGGGAGGGGGAAGGGTGGAGTGGGCGGGTGAGGGTGCGGGCCAGGCGTACGACGTCGAGACGCTGCGTACGGCCGTCGAGACACAGCGTGCGCCGTCAATGCGGCTGCGGGCCGACAGTCTGTTGACGTGCCGGCTCTTTCACACTGGCTGAAAGCTGCTTTTCGCCATCCACGGGTAGAGCCGATCTTTGGCTTGAGGCAGCGTGATAGAGCCAAGCCGGGCCGGGGGGGGGGGGGGGGGGGAGTGGAGGAAGTAAAATCGGTAGCGAAATAAGCCGGGCGGTGGCAGCGAAAATCGCCAGCGAAATAAACAAAATGGCGGCGTTTTTGGAGGAGCCGTTATATGGTGGATGGCCAGCAGGAGGCCACACAATGAGTGAGTGTGGGTGGTGGGGGGGGATGTTATTAAAAATGTGTACATAAAAATGTGTAAATGTAATGAGAAGTGGATCCGTGAATGTAAAAGTGTAATGTCTAACAAAATGATCAGCCATGATCATATTGAATGGCGGTGCAGGCTATAAAGGGCCGAATGGCCTACTCCTGCACCTATTTTCTATGTTTCTATACATATTTATATATCCGTTAAATTTAATTTTGTGCAGTGTGTGTTAAAGCAATACAAGGGAAACTACACAAAGGCAGAAACGGGGGGAAAACATTTACAATAAAATTAACTAACATAGGTGAAGTGATAGATGAGCTATATCACACATTGTTCCCCTACAGCACACTTTGCTCAGGCCCAGGCTGGCATCGATCCGCCACCGCTTGGCTCACCCCGGAGGACCATCAGCGCTCAGCTCACCCCGCCTGCCTGGAGGACCATCTGTGACCGCTCGCCCGCCTGGGGGACCGCTGGCTCCCATCACCAAAGATTATAGAGCGGAGCAGAACTCAATAATCTTTGCCCATCACGGTGTGATATCGCTCTGTATCGTCCCGTCTCCTTCACCCACCCCCCCTTCTCTCCTCTTACCCCCCCCAGCTCTGTTCCCTCCCCTCTCTATCTATCTCAAACCTCCCTCACTCCATCCCAACTTGTTCCCTCAATATCTCTCATCTTTTCCTTCACGTCCCCTCACTTCCTCCTCCTTCCCCCTCACTCCCACTTAACTCAATTGCTTCCTCCTCTCTAGACCTCCATCCTCTCACTCCCTTCTACCAGTTCCTTCCCTCACTCCTCGTCCCTCCCTCCCTCTCCCTCTCACTGTGTTCCCACATCCCCCTGCACCTCCCTAGCCCTGCTCCCTCCATCCCTCCCTCCTCTCGCCCACTTCACGTTCACTCCCTCCCCATTCCAGCCCTCATCTCTCCTCTCCCTACTGCCACTAAGTTCCTTCACTCACCCCCCTCTGTAGTCCTCCCCCTTAACCCCCCCCCACATATTCCCTCACCCTCTTCAACAGCTCACTCTCTGCTTCAGTTCGCAGTTTTGTTTTATTTCAAAAATACTTTATTGAGATAATAAAAAACTGAAATATATAGACAGAATATTCACCAACTACACAGTAGTGAAGTGTTTCCATCATCATTCTTTGGCATAGGGAACGCGAATAGGCGGTGGTTTTAACATGAATTGTAACGGGTTTGTGTGCAGAGACAGGAGGGTGAACAAACCAGTGTTAGCTCCGCAAGGTGGAAGAGTCCCAGGACAGCTCCACGTGGAGACAAAAACGCTGGAGTAACTCAGCGAGTCACGCAGCATCTGTGGAGAGAAGGAATGGGCGACGTTTCAGGTCGTGACCCTTCTTCAAGGAAGAGGGATACAGAGGTAAGGAAGTGTGAGGTGTGTGAACGAGAGAAAGAGGATGGAGATCAAGGAAAATGTGGGACAGATCAATAACCATATAACAATTACAGCACGGAAACAGGCCTTCTCGGCCCTTCCAGTCCGTGCCGACCATTTATTTTCCCCTAGTCCCATCTACCTGCACTCAGACCATACCCCTCCATTCCCTTCCCATCCATATACCTATCCACTTTACTTTTAAATGTTAAAATCGATCCTGCCTCCACCACTTATGCAGGAAGATCATTCCACACAGCCACGACTCTCTGAGTAAAGAAGTTCCCCCTCATGTTAGCCCTAAACTTCTGTCCCTTAATTCTCATGTCATGCCTCTTCTTTGAATCTTCCCTACCCTCAATGGGAAAAGCTTATCCACGTCAACTGTCTATCCTTTTCATCATTTTAAAGACCTCAATCAAGTCCCCCCTCAGCCTTCTGCGCTCCAAAGAATAAAGACCTAACTTGTTCAACCTTTCTCTGTAACTTAGTTGCTGGAACCCAGGCAACATTCTGGTAAATCTCCTCTGTACTCTCTCTATTTTGTTGACATCCTTCCTATAATTAGGCGACCAAAATTGTACACCATACTCCAGAATTGGTCTTACCAATGCCTTGTACAATTTTAACATTACTTCCCTACTCCTATATTCATTGCTCTGATTTATAAAGGCCAA
Source organism: Raja brachyura (assembly GCA_963514005.1). The sequence continues at coordinate 58,358,016 of OY740795.1, forward strand.
AAACGAGGTGGGTTTGGAGGGATATGGACCAAGGCAGGTGGGACTAGTGTAGCTGTGACGTTGATTGGTGTGGGCAAGTTGGGCCGAAGGGCCTGTTTCCACACTGTTTCACTATGAGTCTAACACAAAGTGCTGCAATAACTCGGCGGGTCAGGCAGAATAGAAACATAGAAACATAGAAATTAGGTGCAGGAATAGGCCATTCGGCCCTTCGAGCCTGCACCGCCATTCAATATGATCATGGCTGATCATCCAACTCAGTATCCCGTACCTGCCTTCTCTCCATACCCTCTGATCCCCTTAGCCACAAGGGCCACATCTAACTCCCTCTTAAATATATCCAATGAACTGGCCTCAACTACCCTCTGTGGCAGAGAATTCCAGAGACCCACCACTCTCTGTGTGAAAAAATTCCTTCTCATCTCGGTCCTAAAGGATTTCCCCCTTATCCTTAAGCTGTGACCCCTTGTCCTGGACGTCCCCAACATCGGGAACAATCTTCCTGCATCTAGCCTGTCCAACCCCTTAAGAATCTTGTAAGTTTCTATAAGATCCCCTCTCAATCTCCTAAATTCTAGAGAGTATAAACCGAGTCTATGCAGTCTTTGTTCATAAGACAGTCCTGACATCCCAGGAATCAGTCTGGTGAACCTTCGCTGCACTCCCTCTATGGCAATAATGTCCTTCCTCAGATTTGGAGACCAGAACTGTACGCAATACTCCAGGTGTGGCCTCACCAAGACCCTATACAACTGAAGTAGAACCTCCCTGCTCCTATACTCAAATCCTTTTGCTATGAAAGCTAACATACCATTGGCTTTCTTCACTGCCTGTTGTACCTGCATGCCTACTTTCAATGACTGGTGTACCATGACACCCAGGTCGCGCTGCATCTCCCCTTTTCCTAATCGGCCACCATTTAGATAGTAGTCGGTTTTCCTATTTTTGCCACCAAAGTGGATAACCTCACATTTATCCACATTATACTGCATCTGCCAAACATTTGCCCACTCACCCAGCCTATCCAAGTCACCTTGCATTCTCCTAGCATCCTCCTCACAGCCAACACTGCCCCCCAGCTTAGTGTCATCCGCAAACCTGGAGATATTGCCTTCAATTCCCTCATCCAGATCATTTATGTATATTGTAAATAGCTGGGGTCCCAGCACTGAGCCTTGCGGTACCCCACTAGTCACTGCCTGCCATTGTGAATACGACCCGTTAACTCCTACTCTTTGCTTCCTGTTTGCCAGCCAGTTCTCTATCCACATCAATACTGAACCCCCAATGCCATATGCTTTAAGTTTATATACTAATCGCTTATGTGGGACCTTGTCGAAAGCCTTCTGGAAGTCCAGATACACCACATCCACTGGTTCTCCCCCATCCACGCTACTAGTTACATCCTCGAAAAATTCCACAAGATTCGTCAGACATGATTTACCTTTCGTAAATCCATGCTGGCTTTGTCCAATGATTTCACCACTTTCCAAATGTGCTGCTATCCCATCTTTAATAACTGACTCTAGCAGTTTCCCCACTACCGATGTTAGACTAAATCTGTGGAGAACATGGATAGGTGACGTTTCACAGAGTGCTGGAGTTACTCGGCGGGTCAGGCAGCATCTGTGGAGAACATGGATAGGTGACATTTCGTGTCGGGATCCTTCTTCAGACTGACACTATGTTAACAGATGAGGGGGTGATCAGCAGATGAGTGGATTAAGTGACAGAGGCGAGAGAAAATAAGGAGATAAAAGGGAGTGAGATAAGGAGAAGAATGTATATGTGCAGCTTTAAGGGACATTGGTCAGGTAGCATTTGGAGTATTGCATACTGTTCTGGTCACTCCATTACAGGACTGATGTGAAGACTTTGGGGAAGGTGCAGAGATGGTTAACCAGAATGGTTTAAAAACAAGGAACTGCAGGTGCTGGGTTACAAAAAAGGAAACAAAATGCTGGAGTAACTCAGTGGGACAGGCAACATCTCTCGCGAGAAGGAATGGGTGACGTTTCGGGTCGAGGCTGAAGGAGAGTTTCGACCCAAACCGTTACCGATTTCTTCCAGCTTTTGTGTTTTGTTCCTACCTACACAGCGCCTATCCACGTCGCGGATCCAGCAGGCTGGAGTAGCAGGTAAAGGCCTCGCCACAGAGCCGGCAGGTGAAGGTGCACTGGCCGGTGTGGACTCGCCGGTGCTCCAGCAGGTGGTCAAGGCATGTGAAACCCTTGCACACACAGGGTCTCTCTCTGGTGTGTATCCGCTGGGGCTACCGCAGCCCCCGTGTGCTCTAGAAATGTTTGCCGCAGCAGGAGCAGCCGTTCGCAGGCATGGGCCCGCCGGTGTTGCCGCAACCCCAGTGAGCTGTCTCACTGCTGTACAGGCCGTCATAGGGCTTGCCATTAGTGTGCACATGCTGATGAGACAGGGCATGGGAGGCCATGGCAAAGCTTTCTCCACACACCGGGATGGGGTCAGGACGGTCGCCAGCGTGCACTCGCTGGTGGGACAGCAGCCTGGTGGAGCGGGTGAAGCCCTTGCTGGTGTAGGTGTGCTGGTGCTCCAGCAATCTGCCACAGTCGCTGCAGGTGTAGGGCCGCTCCCCGGTGTACAGGCACCAGTGCCTTTTCAGGTCCTTGGACGACTTGAAGCCATCTCCGCAATCAGAGCACGTGAGCCGCTCACTGCTGTGCACCCGCCGGTGCCACCAAAACCCCGACGACTGGTCAAAGCCCTTGCTGCAGGTGGAGCAGCCATAGGGCTTCTTGCCAATGTGCACCCGCAGCTCCACCACTGGGCAAAGCCCTTGCTGAAGGTGGAGCCACCATTGGGCTTCTCGCCAGTGAGTCTCCAACTGGCTCGGGTACTGTCAGGCATTTCCACACAGTCACAACACTTCTCCTTGTTGTGCCCCGTCATGTGGTCCTCCATCGAAGCTCAGCCCCTCGATTCTCAGTCCGCACACCCAGCAGATGGGTGGCTCTCCGGCACTCTGGCCACCCTCAATGGCTGCTCACGTACCCGTCTCGCCATCGACAGCAACGACTCCTAAACCCTGCAGGAGGGGAACATAGAGGGTCAACAAGCTGGCAAACAGGACATTACTAATGCGTGGAAATTAGTAGTGATTGAAGGGGAGGAGGGGGGGAAGGGGATGTGGGTGAGGTGGGGTTCGGGGGGGGGGTAGGGGAAGGAGGCGCTGATGGGGTTAGTGAGTGGGGCTGAGGTTGAGAGTGGGGGTCGAGCGGTGTAGGAGGTGGGGAAGAGGGGGGGGGCCTGCACAGACCTCGGGACACCGAGCTACTGGGAACGGCGCCGAGCTGCCCACCCGCACATCCGCTCACCCTTTGCCATGACATCAGCCGCACATACGGACGGCGCATGCGAGCGGCTCCCTGACGTCATCGCCAATCTGAGGGTGACTGCAGGCCCTGCATATCTCCCATAGGAGATTAGTGGGCAAAATTAGGGCACATGGTATTGGGGGAAGAGTGCTGACATGGACAGAGAAGTGGTTGGCAGACAGGAAACAAAGAGTAGGGTTTAACGGGTCCCTTTCAGAATGGCAGGCTGTGACTAGTGGGGTACCGCAAGGCTTGGTGCTGGGACCGCAGCTAATTACATTATACGTCAGTGATTTGGATGAAGGGCTTCAAAATAACATTAGCAAATTTGCAGATGACACAAAGCTGGGTGGCAGTGTGAACTGTGAGGAGGATGTTATGAGAATGCAGGGTGACTTGTTCAGGTTGGGGGAGTGGGCAGATTAAGTTTAATGGGGATAAATGTGAGGTTATCCACTTTGGTAGCAAAAATAGGAAGGCGGACTACTATTCAAATGGCGTCGAGTTGGGAAAAGGGAAAAGTTGGGGGTCCTTGTACATCAGTCTATAAAGTAAGCATGCAAGTACAGCAGGCAGTGAAGAAAGCGAATGGCATGTTGGCCTTTATAACAAGAGGAATTGAATATAGGAGCAAAGAGGTTCTTCTACAGTTGTACAGAGCCCTAGTGAGACCACACCATATAACCATATAACAATTACAGCACGAAACAGGCCATTTCGGCCCTTCAAGTCCGTGCCGAACAACTTTTTTCCCTTAGTCCCACCTGCCTGCACTCATACCATAACCCTCCATACCCTTCTCATCCATATGCCTATCCAATTTATTTTTAAATGATACCAACGAACCTGCCGCCACCACTTCCACTGGAAGCTTATTCCACACCGCTACCACTCTCTGAGTAAAGAATTTCCCCCTCATGTTACCCCTAAACCTCTGTCCCTTAATTCTAAAGTCATGTCCTCTTGTTTGAAACTTCCCTATTCTCAAAGGGAAAAGCTTGTCCACATCAACTCTGTCTATCCCTCTCATTTTAAAGACCTCTATCAAGTCCCCCCTTAACCTTCTGCGCTCCAGAGAATAAAGACCTAACTTATTCAACCTATCTCTGTAACTTAGCTGTTGAAACCCAGGCAACATTCTAGTAAATCGCCTCTGTACCCTCTCTATTTTGTTGACATCCTTCCTATAATTGGGCGACCAAAATTGTACACCATACTCCAGATTTGGTCTCACCAATGCCTTGTACAATTTTAACATTACATCCCACACCTGGAGTATTGTGTGCAGTTTTGGTCCCCTAATTTGAGGAAGGACATTCTTGCTATTGAGGGAGTACAGCATAGGTTTACAAGGTTAATTCCCAGGATGGCGGTACTGTCATATGCTGAGAGAATGGAACAGCTGGGCTTGTACACCCTGGAGTTTAGAAGGATGAGAGGGCATCTCATTGAAACTATTAGATTGTTAAGGGGTTGGACACACTAGAGGCAGGAAATATGTTCCTGATGTTGGGGGAGTCCAGAACCAGGGGCCAGTTTAAGAATAAGGAGTAAGCCATTTAGAACGGAGACGAGGAACAATTTTTCGCACAGAGTGGTGAGTGTGTGGCATTTTCTGCGTCAGAGGGCGGTGGAGGCAGTTCTTTGGATGCTTTGAAGAGAGAGCTGGATAAGGCTCTTAAAAATAGCGGAGTCAGGGGATATGGGGAGAAGGCAGGAACGGGGTACTGATTGGGGATGATCAGCCATGATCACATTGAATGGCAGTGATGGGTCGAAGGGCCAAATGGCCTACTCCTGTACCTATTGTCTATTGCCTGCCCCCTACCATTGCGCAGAGTCACGTGAGGGGCAGAATGCATCATGGGAAGGTCACATAGTGCTGGAGTCACTCAGTGGGTCGGGCAGCACCTGTGGAGAGGAGGAATGTGTGACATTTCGAGTCAAGACCATTATTCAGTCTGCTGGCAGGTACAGAGATAAGGAATTGTAAGGAATGAAACAGGATATAGGAAATGGAGTTCAAGAAAAATATTGTATAGATCACTGTTGGATAGGTCAATGGGAGGCCACCATCGACTCCACAGTCAAAAAGGCCCAACAGAGGATGTATTTCCTGCGGCCGCTGAGAAAACACAATCTGCCACAGGCAATGATGGTCCAGTTTTATACTGCCATCGCAGTCTGTCCTCACCTTCTCCATCATGGTCTGTGTATCCGCTGGTGCTTCCGCAGCCCCCGTGCGCTGTTGAAACATTTGTCGCTGTGGGAGTAGCCACTCGCCGGCTTGGGCCCGCCGGTGCGGCGTCAAAAGCTGTGAGCTATCAAACACTTCACCGCAGTACAGGCAGTCATGGGGCTGGCCACTGGTGTGCACATGCTGGTCAGACAGGGCGTGAGAGGCCATAGCAAAGAGCTCTCCAGACACCGGACTGGGGAAGGGACGGTCGCCGACATGCACCTGTTGGTGGGACAGCAGGCTGTTGGAGCGGGTGAAGCCCTTCCCGCATTGGGTGCAGGTGAAGGGCCGCTCCCCGCTGTGGGTGCGCTGGTGTCCCAGCAGGCTGTTGGAGCGGGTGAAGCCCTTCCCGCAGTCGCTGCATGTGTATGGCCGCTCCCCAGTGTGCAGGCGCCTGTGCACCTTCAGGTCCATGGATGATTTGAAGCCTTTGCTGCAGTCGGAGCAGGTGAAGGGCCGCTCACAGCTGTGCACCCGCCGGTGCACCCGCAGCCCCGAGAACCGGGCAAAGCTCTTGCCACAGGTGGAGCAGCCATAGGGCTTCTCGCCCGTGTGCACCCGCCGGTGGGTCTCCAGCTCTTGCGCCCGCTTGAAGCCCTTGCTGCAGTCACTGCAGATGTGGGGCCTATCCCCGGTGTGCAAACCCCTGTGCACCTTCAGTTCCGGCGCCGACTTGAAACCTTTGCCGCAGTCAGAACAGGTGAAGGGCCGCTCACTGCTGTGTACCCGCTGGTGCCGCCGTAGCCCCGATGACCGGGAAAAGCTCTTGCCACAGGTGGAGCAGCCATAGGGGTTCTCACCTGTGTGCACCCGCCGATGGATCTTCAGCTCTTGTGCCCTCTTAAAGTCCTTGCCGCAGTCGGAGCAGCCGAAGGGCATGGGGAAGGGACGGTTGCTGGTGTGCACCCGCTGGTGGGATAGCAGCCTGGAGTAGTGGGTGAAGCCCTTCCCGCACTGGGCGCAGGTGTAGGGGTGCTCGCCGGAGTGGGTGCGCTGGTGCTCCAGCAGGCTGTTGGAGCGGTTGAAGCCCTTGCCGCAGTCGCCGCAGGTGTAGGGGCGCTCGCCAGTGTGGGTGCGCTGGTGCCCCAGAAGGCTGTTGGAGCTGGTGTAGCCCTTGCCACACTGGGTGCAGGTGTAGGGACGCTCGCCAGTGTGGGTGCGCTGGTGCTCCAGCAGGCTGTTGGAGCTGGTGTAGCCCTTGCCGCACTGTGTGCACGTGTAGGGGCGCTCGCCGGTGTGTGTGCGCTGGTGCTCCAGCAGGCTGTGGGAGCGGGTGAAGCCCTTGCCACAGTCGCCACAGGTGTAGGGCCGCTCCCCGGTGTGCAGACGCCTGTGCATCAACAGGTCCGGCAACGACTTGAAGCCTTTGCGGCAGTCAGAGCAGGTAAAGGGCCGCTCATTGCTGTGCACCCGGCAGTGCACCCGCAGCCCCGACAATCGGGCAAACCCCTTGCCGCAGGTGGAGCAGTCATAGGGCTTTTCGCCCGAGTGTACCCGCCGGTGGTTCTTCAGCTCATGCATCGTCTTGAAGCTCTTGCAGCAGTTGGAGCAGTCGAAGGGACGTTCTCCCGTGTGCACCCGCCGGTGGATCTCCAGCTGGCTCGGGCGCTGCCAGCCCTTGCCACACACGTCGCACTCATAACGCTTCTCCTTGTTGTGCCCCGTCATGTGGTCCTCCATCGAAGGTCAGCCCACACACCAAGCTGTTTGGGGGGGTGTGGGGGGGCTCACCGGCACCCTGGCCGCCTCAATGGCCACTTACGTCCCTGTCTCTCCGTCCACAGGAATGGCTCCTAAATCCTGCAGGAGGGGAACACAGAGGGTCAACAAGCTGGCAAACATGACATTACTCATGCGTGAACATTACTACTGCTTCCGGGGGGGGGGGGGGTGAGGTGGCAAGCGGAAGAAGGGGGGCGCAGCACCAAGCATCACGTTGAGCCGCACATCCGCCAGCCAGCTGCCCTGCACCATGACGTCTGCCACATGGACGGCGTGCACGACCGGTGTCCTGAAATCACCCCAAATCCAAGGGGGACTGGAAGCACTGCCCCACCGGTGATTGGCGCTGAGTCACGTGGGCAGCGGCATGCATCATGGGAAGAAGTTGACAGAATGCTGCAGCAACTCAGTGGGTCGGGCTGCGTCAGCGGGGAGCGTGGAAAGGTGCACTGTGGCCTCCCGGCGCCACGAGGGCGCTACAGTCGGAGGAGCTGAAACGCTACACCGCGGCCTCCCGCCGGCAGGGGGTGGTGCAGTACAGGCGCCGCACCTTCAATCCACAAGGCAGCGGGTGCTGCAGCTTCTATGGAGCGAAGGGGATGGCGGACGTTTCCTTCTTCAGACTAGACAGGGGTCCCTGCAAACAGAGAAACAAAGACGGTACAACGCGGCCTCCCGCCGCCAGGTGGCGCTGGTGTCGGCGGACCAGACGGAGCCCAGACTCACTCACTCACTCACTCACATCCCCGGCTCGGGTTCGGCCTCGGCCTCGGGTTCGGCCTCGGGTTCGGCCTCGGGTTCGGCCTCGGGTTCGGCCTCGGGTTCGGCCTCGGGTTCGGCCTCGGCCTCGGGCTTCGGGCCGCGCGATCACCCTCGGGAAGGGAAGGGAAGGGAAGGGAAGGGGGGAGGGGCCGCTCGAGGATGTTCGGCTCGCGGCAAAGATCCACCGTCGCTCGCTCCGCACGTGACCGGCGACCATGACCAGGTCCCGCCCTCCCTCTCCCCTCATTGGACAGTGTCAGCGGCCAATTAGGTCAGGTCCCGCCCCCTCCATCCCTCCAACCAATCAAAGGCGGGTATCCCGCCGCCACTCACCGCGTCCTATAGGTCTAGCCGTAGCCCCGCCCTCGGACAGACAGCGCCCTCCTCCAATTGGAGCCGCATGGTCCCACATGGACACACATGGTCACCCATGGTCACCCGTGGTCACACATGGACACACATGGTCACACATGGTCACACATGGTCCCACATGGACACACATGGTCACACATGGACACACATGGTCACACATGGACACACATGGTCACACATGGACACACATGGTCACACATGGACACACATGGTCACACATGGACACACATGGTCACACATGGTCACACGTGGTCACCCATGGACACACGTGGTCACACATGGACACACATGGTCACACATGGACACACATGGTCACACATGGACACACATGGTCACACATGGACACACATGGTCACACATGGACACACATGGTCACACATGGTCACACGTGGTCACCCATGGACACACGTGGTCACACATGGACACACATGGTCACACATGGACACACATGGTCACACATGGTCACACATGGTCCCACATGGACACACATGGTCACACATGGACGCACATGGTCACACATGGACACACATGGTCCCACATTGACACACATCGTCACACATGGACACACATGGTCCCACATGGACGCACATGGTCACACATTGACACACATGGTCACACATTGACGCATATGGTCACACATGGACACACATTGACGCACATGGTCACACATGGACACACATGGTCACACATGGTCCCACATGGACACACATGGACGCACATGGTCACACATGGACACACATTGACGCACATGGTCACACATGGACACACATTGACGCACATGGTCACACATGGACACACATTGACACACATGGTCACACATGGACACACATTGACGCACATGGTCACACATGGACACACATTGATGCACATGGTCACCCAAGGACACACATGGTCACACATTGATGCGCATGGTCACACATGGACACACATGGTCCCACATGGCCACACATGGACACACATGGTCACACATGGACACACATTGATGCACATGGACACACATGGTCACACATGGTCACCTGTGGACACACATGGTCACACATGGTCACACATGGACGCACATTGACGCACATGGTCACCCAAGGACACACATGGACACACATTGACGCACATGGTCCCACATGGACACACATGGTCATCTATGAACACACATGGACACGCATTGACGCACATGGACACACATGGTCACCTGTGGACACACATGGTCACACATGGTCACCTGTGGACACACATGGTCACACATGGACACACATGGTCACACATGGTCACACATGGACACACATGGTCACACATGGTCACACATGGACACACATGGTCACACATGGACACACATGGTCATCCATGGACACACATGGTCACACATTCACACACATGGTCACACATTCACACACATGGTCACCCATGGACACACATGGTCCTACATGGACACACATGGTCACACATGGACACACATGGTCACCCATGGACACACATGGTCACACATTGACGCACATGGTCGCACATGGACACACATTGACGCACATTGACGCACATGGACACACATTGACGCACATGGACACACATGGTCATACTTGGTCACATGTGGACCCACATGGTCACATGGACACACATTGACACACATGGTCACACATGGTCCCACATGGACACACATTGACGCACATGGACACACATGGTCACACATATAACAATTACAGCACGGAAACAGGCCTTCTCCGCCCTTCCAGTCCGTGTCGACCATTTATTTTCCCCTAGTCCCATCTACCTGCACTCAGACCATACCCCTCCATTCCCTTCCCGTCCATATACCTATCCATTTTACTTTTAAATGTTAAAATCGATCCTGCCTCCACCACTTCTACTGGAAGATCATTCCACACAGCCACCACTCTCTGAGTAAAGAAGTTCCCCCTCATGTTACCCCTAAACTTCTGTCCCTTAATTCTCATGTCATGCCCTCTTGGTTGAATCTTCCCCACCCTCAATGGGAAAATCTTATCCACGTCAACTCTGCTTATCCCTTTCATCATTTTAAAGACCTCATGGTCACACATGGACACACATGGACACACATGGACACACATGGTCACACATGGACACACATGGTCACACATGGACACACATGGTCACACATGGTCACACATGGTCACACATGGTCACACATGGACACACATGGTCACACATGGACACACATGGACACACATGGTCACCCATGGACACACATGGTCACGCATGGTCACACATGGACACACATTGAATGGTGGGAAACAATTCAAATCCAATGATGTCACAGTTGCAAAATAAGAAATAGTAAAATGGTAACGTCATTATTATATTGTTGTAAGGATAAAGCATAAGAATATTCATACTGTGTATGGAATAAGTGGTTGTGAATATAGTAGTAATGTGATAAATTTAATAAGTGGAGGTATTGAGACGAGAGTGTGCACACGAGAGGAATAAGCAACAGGGGAGAGAGAGAGAGAGAGAGAGAGAGAGAGATAAGACTGAAAACAAGCAGGCTGGAGAATCTGGAAGATGAGAAAGTACTGTGCAGTTCAGTGGTTGGCCTTCAGAGGTAGATGAAGGGGAGGCATAGGAAAATGATTGGAATTTGGGTCCCAGCGCACCTCCACTTCCCTAGCAGCCCCTGGGTCAAGCTCCACCCACAACACAGTCAGAGCCCCAGCAGTGGTGACAGGAATTTACCCAAGTTTACCCAAGGCAGAGTCCGGATCCAACACTGCATCCACCTCAGGCGTCTGACCCAAGAAGAAGGAGAAGCCCCAGTTTACAGACACCGTGGCATGGCATATTATGTCCCAGTCCAGAGACCACGTGCAAGAAGTAAGGAACGAAAGGAGGTCACACAGTTGGGACCATAGAAGGGAGCACTTGGCTGAGAAACCAAACCCCAGAAACAACAAGAGAAGGTGCTGAAATAGACGGAATAAGAAAGCATCCTCCAGGCGCCAATATCCTGTCAGAACGGTCCCTAACCCCAGAGCCCTAATACCTCCTCCACCCAGTCAACAAGACAACAATGAAACAGCCATGAATAATGTGTGGCTGCCATGGAAACCACATGAGATGATGGCAATTTTGTTGGGAGTGCCTTATATGGATCAGAATCCACAAGCTTACATTGAATTTTTAAAACGGTATCTGTATATCACGCCAATTCCAGAGATTTAAGTATTAACAGCGATTGAGTATACCAGATTCTTGGTTCATTTACCCTATAACAACCACGCAGCCCTAGAGGCAGCACACCCAGGGGCAGGTAACAATGAGGATTGATTACAGCTTATGTTGGCAGCCATGGGCCTCACTCTCCAGCAGCCAATTGATATATCAAAGGTTTTGATATGAAACCAGAGGAAGGAGAGGCTGCGGAAGATTTTCTGGAAAGGTTTAAAACCATCTGGCAACCAGTCAGGTGCACTCAGTATCAGCAACAAAATGACTCGCCAGTTTTGTGCTATACCTATGAACTGTTTGCCTTCCAGCGTCGCAATGGCTATTAAAACCAATAATATGGACTGGTCAGAGTCTTCATTGGCCCACATGTCAAGAGCTGTGAGAGACTTTTGGAAAGTGTCCTATTAGAGACAGGGAAGCCCAGGTAAAGGTAAAAAACAAATATGTGATGAGAGAAACAAGAGAATTTCCACCAGTGGCTGTCCCTGACTGAATGGGCTAACAAATCCGGATGTTACCCTGTTTACGGATGGTAGCTCATCCATTAGTGAAACGGGAGGGTGGTTGTCAGGCTATGTGATTGTTAATCAGGAGGGAATGACCATTGAATCAGCGTCTTTTGAGGCTGCCTTCTAGGCCCGGCTAGCCAAACTACTTGCGCTGATTAGAGCCTGCACCCTGGCTGAAGAACTAATTGCAAATATTTACACGGACTCCCAATATGCTTTTGGAGTGGTTCATAATATGGACAATTATGGAAGAATCGGGGGTTTCTAACCTCTTCAGGGACAGTGATATCTCTCAAAAATTGGTTTCTAATTTGCTACAGGCCATTCAGTTACCCAGTCAGTATGCTGTTATCAAAGTTAGAGCCCATAGACATAGGAAATTGCCTTTGCCGACGAGGCAGCTAAGAAAGCTTTTAGGAGTCACCAAATTGTTGGGCCACACATGATGAGGCAGATTAAAAATTCTACTGGGAAAAAGTATCCCTTGAAAAAAGGAATGCCACCGATCCAGGAAGTACTTCAAATACAGGAGGACGCTCCTGCACAGGTAGGACAGCTGTGGCAGGACCAGGGTTGTCTGTACGATCCTGTCACTAGCTTATGGGTTACCCCTGCCGCCCAAACTTGCATGTCTGACAAGCTTGCGTTGTGGGTTATTGAATGTGTACACTTTGCAACTCATTGTGGGGCCAAGGCCATTAGTAATATGCTTTTAGAGACCTGGTGGAGTCCGAAACTTCTGGACTTGTCCCAGCGTATCAGCCGGTAATGTCTGATTTGCCAGCAGCATAATCCAGGTAAGGGTTTGTCCTGTGAACCAGGTAAGACCCCTTTACCAGCAGATCCCTTTGAGACCTTGCAAATGGACTACAATGATTTGAAAAGATGCCAGTGCTATAAGTATGTTCTTGTAATTGTCGTTTTCAGTAAATTTATGTTTTCAGTAAATGGATCGCGGCATGGCCGACCACTGACAATAAGGCCTCTACCATTGTAAATATATTGTTACGCAAAATCATACCGCGATTCGGTGTTCCTGCGCGTTTAAGTTCAGATAATGGTCATCATTTTATTGCTGCTGTAAACAAAGAAATGTGCCAAAAATTACAGGTACGTCAACAGCTTCATTGTGCTTATCGACCTCAGGCCACCGGATAGGTGGAATGGGCAAATCAGACTTTGAAAACCAAATTAGCAAAATTAGTGGCATAGACTGGCTCAACATGGGTAAAACTGCTTCCTGTAGCTCTGCAGATGCACTACACCTTCTGGTATAGCACAAATAACGCCTGTGCAAATCATATATGGTCGACCTTTATGGAAGCCATGGAATGACCATGCCCCCGCAGTGGTCCATTTGCACCAGATGACTGAGGAAATGGCATCCTATGTATTAACTTTAGCCCGTGCTTTGCAAACATCTCATTCACAGGTCAGGGCTGCATATGGTGAGGAGCCAGCGCTCAAAGTAAAAGTTCCATTTAATATTAAGCCATGTTGCTATGTGCTGGTCAGGAACTGGAGTAAGCACTTGGACCCATATTGGGATGGTCCTTTCCAGGTCCTCCTTACCACTCCGACCGCTGCCAAGGTCGAGGGTCGTGCTGCATGTGTTCATCTGCACCACTGCAAATTGATTGGGGAGCCCAATCAAAAGTGGGGGAGCAGAGTAATTTTTATTAGTTTTTACATTTCTGCTTTCCTTGGGAGTCGTATTCTTATTAGTTTAGTTGTATTCCTATTCCTATAAGTTTAGTTGTATTCATATTCTTATAAGTTAGTTGTATCCTCATAAGTTTAGTTTTGCATCTTAATAAGTTTAGTTTTGAATCCTTATTTTGCTATTTGGTTAAGAATATGCAACTGTTTACTGGACTGACTGACTGAAGGACGTTTACATTGAGTGAATAGTTGTTTAAGCTAATTAAGTACAAAATGAGCTTTTTGTGAGCCTTTGCATATTCCACATTAATTAAAATGAGGCGATTCATCCTGCTATGCATACTGATGCTACTATAGATGGAGGGAAATGAAGGAAAAATTTGACGATGTGTCCCGGGACAAACAAGCAGAGTCTTTCACCTCTGGAAAAGAGATGTGGTACAGTGCAATGGCCCGGATGCCTTTGGATCCTGGAATGTCACCACGATTGACTATTGCAATGGGATACAGCGTCAGCCCGATTGGCAGGTAGACTCAGATAACCGACACCTATGGGAATTACCCTCTTGGTTTCAGGAGTGCAAATGTGACTTTTTCTGCGGACGGTATCTTTGGAAGACAACTCAGCAAAGGAACATTTGTATGATGGACTATACTATCGAGAAGCATTAAAGGTCTACCCTTGTTAACATGAGAAAAAACATGGGATAAGTGGGCATTGGAAAAAACAGACTCTAACATGTTTATACAAGCCCATAATGAACTATTTGGGAAAGGACAAATTGTGTGTTACCTTGCTATGAAAACAGTTAGTAGCCTATTTGCAGTGTCTACAGAGTGCGGGCGGGTTGAACGGTTAGTAAGGTGTCAAGGTGAGAATCAGTTCTGCTTGAAACGGTCACGAACTGTTTGCCACTACCTCGTGATAATGGGCATTCTTACGCGAGTTGTGAAGACAAGACTTATGCGGCGTACTATCAGAAATGCGTCGGTTCTTTTTACAGGATAGATATGCCTTATACTATCTGTTGGCCCGTGAGGGAGGGACTTGTGCTATTGTGAAAGACAGACATATGATGGGAATTCAGGACAGAACAGTAACATCACAAAACATCAAAATGACATTATTACCCCGCTCGATGGGATACAGGAGGGTATTGAATGAGGAGACTGGGGATTTGGGGGATTTTATAATTGGATCATTAGTATGGCCATATATGCAGCAATAGTGGTTTTGTGTTTGTTTGTGGGAATTGCTTTTGTTAAATGTATTATTGCTAGACTAATGACAGCCTTGGGTAATGTGTAAACTGGTGAGAAGATATTATTGCAACATCTTGAAGAAGAAGACATTCCAATGTTGAATGATGAGGTAGTTGAAAGGATGGTAAATGCACAGGTTGAGAAAGAATTATTAGATGATGAATGTATTAGAATGAATAAAATGGAGATATACCAGTGGTATGGAACCCAGAATAGCTGAGCACCCTAAGGGCTAGGGTATGAAGCACAGCAGAGAAGTAGGGAACAGCATTGGTATCAACAAGCCAGCCTGCTGACCATATGTGGTCCAGATTTTGGGGGTTATAAAGCATCTCGAGGTTAGGCATAAACTTGGAGGACTAATAAGCCAATGCTGATGAATCTCTCCCTGCGTTATTATCATATTAGGAGTCACGGAATGACCAGAGTGGGGACTGAGGAAGTATTATATAAATAGAACCGCTCGGATAGTGACTTTTATATAAGCTAGGTAATTTGCAAAGAAAACTTAGGGTTTTCCTAATGAAATAATGTACAATGAAACACACATAGGGAAAGATGAATCAAAGCATGGAGGCCTGGACCTGAACCTGCTTAGCTTAGTTTATTGCTTTGAGGCAATTATAACGCTGGAGGAAATTGTATTTGGTATGATTGTGTTGGAGAATGGATAGCTGAATAGAACCCTCTTCTTAGGTCAGAGGTCAACTGCTCTTTCTCGATGGCACATTCTTAAGCTATGAGGTTTATAGAAACATAGAAACATAGAAACATAGAAACATAGAAAATAGGTGCAGGAGTAGGCCATTCGGCCCTTCGAGCCTGCACCGCCATTCAATGTGATCATGGCTGATCATCCAACTCAGTATCCCGTACCTGCCTTCTCTCCATACCCCCTGATCCCTTTAGCCACAAGTGCCACATCTAACGCCCTCTTAAATATAGCCAATGAACTGGCCTCAACTACCTTCTGTGGCAGAGAATTCCAGAGACTCACCACTCTCTGTGTAAAGAATGTTTTCCTCATTTCGGTCCTAAAGGAATTCCCCCTTATCCTTAGACTGTGACCCCTTGTTCTGGACTCCCCCAACATCGGGAACAATCTTCCAGCATCTAGCTTGTCCAACCCCTTAAGAATTTTGTAGGTTTCTATAAGATCCCCCCTCAATCTTCTAAATTCCATCGAGTACAAACCGAGTCTATCCAATCTTTCCTCATATGAAAGTCCTGACATCCCAGGAATCAGTCTGGTGAATCTTCTCTGTACCCCCTCTATGGCAAGGATGTCTTTCCTCAGATTTGGAGACCAAAACTGTACGCAGTACTCCAGGTGTGGCCTCACCAAAACCCTGTACAACTGCAGTAGAACCTCCCTGCTCCTATACTCAAATCCTTTCGCTATGAATGCTAACATACCATTTGCTTTCTTCACTGCCTGCTGCACCTGCATGCCTACTTTCAATGACTGGTGTACCATGACACCCAGGTCTCGTTGCATCTCCCCCTTACCTAATCTGCCACCATTCAGATAATAGTCTACCCTCATGTTTTTGCCACCAAAGTGGCAAAAACCTCACATTTATCCACATTGTACTGCATCTGCCATGCATCTGCCCATTCACTCAGCCTATCCAAATCACCCTGCAGCCTCCAAGCATCCTCCTCACACCTAACTATACCCCCCAGCTTGGTATCATCTGCAAATTTGGAGATGTTGCATTGAATTCCCTCGTCCAAATCATTAATATATATTGTAAATAGCTGGGGTCCCAGCACTGAGCCTTGCGGCACCCCACTAGTCACTGCCTGCCATTCTGAAAAGGACCCGTTTACTCCTACCCTTTGCCTCCTGTCTGCTAGCCAGTTCTCTATCCACATCAATACTGAAACCCCAATACCGTGTGCTTTAAGTTTGTATGCTAATCTCTTATGCGGGACCTTGTCGAAAGCCTTCTGAAAGTCTAGATATAACACATCCACTGGTTCTCCCTTATCCACTCTACTAGTTACATCCTCGAAAAATTCTATCAGATTTGTCAGACATGATTTACCTTTCGTAAATCCATGCTGACTTTGTCCAATGATTTCACCACTTTCCAAATGCGCTGCTATCCCATCTTTAATAACTGACTCTAGCAGTTTCCCCACTACCGATGTTAGACTAACTGGTCTGTAATTCCCCGCTTTCTCTCTCCCTCCTTTTTTAAAAAGTGGGGTTACATTAGCTACCCTCCAATCCTCAGGAACTACTCCAGAATCTAAGGAATTTTGAAAAATTATCACTAATGCATCCACTATTTCTGTGGCTACCTCCTTGAGTACTCTGGGATGCAGACTATCTGGCCCTGGGGATTTATCGGCCTTCAATCCGTTCAATTTACCCAACACCACCTCCCGGCTAACCTGGATTTCACTCAGTTCCTCCATCTTATTTGACCCCCGTTCCACTGCTATTTCCGGCAGATTATTTATGTCTTCCTTAGTGAAGACAGAACCAAAGTAGTTATTCAATTGGTCTGCCATGTCCTTGTTCCCCATGATCAATTCACCTGTTTCTGACTGCAAGGGACCAACATTTGTTTTAACTAGTCTCTTTCTCTTTACATATCTATAAAAACTTTTGCAGTCAGTTTTTATGTTCCCTGCCAGTTTCCTTTCATAATCTATTTTCCCTTTCCTAATTAAGCCCTTTGTCCTCCTGAAATGCTGAGTTTGAGATAGAATTCAAGGCTGAGAGAAAATAGATCCTGTTGTTGGCCTTGGCTATGTTGAATTATAATGGGATTGAGATAGGGGTAGGATGTATATGAAGGGGAGTAGTTGCGAGAGGAAATGGAGAGGAAAATAATTAGATTGATGGATATGTGACATTCCTATGTTTATAGAAAGTCGAAGAAACAGATGTAATTCTGAGTTGTGAATTTACACTTTGTTCTGTAATATTTGTAAACGACCTTGCAGTGAGATTGGAAATCCAGCTCCCAGAGATAGGAGGAAAAGGGGCTGCAGATTAGAATTACGTTTCTCCTGGCACCAAACACTTATTTGACACCAAACACTAAGTTGACAGATTTACAACCCATGCATGCTTGGTTTGGAGATGTGTGTTTTGAACTTAGAAACTGTAATTCAGCTAACTCATATAATTCATGTTTTAAATACATATGTAATATTAAAATTGTAGTGAGACAATTTATGAAATGTATTGTCTTAGTAGGAATGTAAACATTAGACTTATAGAAATTGTTTAGTTTTATAGAAATATCTTTCTTCTTGATAGGTAAAGGGTGTATGACTTGTGTGATCATTGTATTACATATGTATCTTATATTTTGAGGGGTGGTCTTTGGTGATAATTGGGCCAACTGAGGTTTTGCTGTGTTGAAGTAAAATAAGCAGTTATACCACAAAGTTATATAGGGCAGGGGATGTGGGAGGAGTGCCGGGGGAACGCACAGACACAGGAAGAGAGTGGAAACTTCACACGGACTAGAGGTCATGATTATAGCTGGCACTGGCAGACAGCAGCACTAACTGCTGCTCCACTCTTCCCTCTGCTTGGTTTTCTTCCTTCCAGCCTGTTTCCTCTGTTTTGCAGACTCATTTACTGAACCTACCCAGCGGTCCTGAATCACTGTGGGTTTCCCTTCACCCTGCCAATCCAGCTCTGAGCCTGACCATTCAGTTTGGATGCCCTGCCCCAGGAATCCAAGTCCTTCCCCTTGCATCCGATGTGAGTCACACATTCACCTGCACCCGTCCTGTCACCATCCATGGCATTAGGAGAGGTCCAGATAGATATAACCAATGCAGGACAAACTTTGAAATGAAGTTTTATTGCTGAAAAGCCACAAAGCAAAGTGTAGCTAGCATTTGCTGAACCCCTGAAGTTTCAATCTGTCTATAACGCCACTTTGTGTGGTGTGTCTGTCCCTCCTCTGCTTGTTTCCTCTAGGTCTCTCCGCACAGTAAGTTTGAGAATGTTGAAAGGTGCATGTCCATGTTGTTACGATGTGTGATGTGAGCTCAGGTCACTGCTGAGTCTCCAATAAAGAATATTACCTTCTGGTGAGAATGCAGTGAGAATTTAGCAGCTCGACAGAACTAACTCATGATCACCTCCAACTTTCTCTCTCTCTCCCTCTTTCTCCCTCTTTTAACCTGCCTCTTTTTCCTGTTTCTCCATCCACCAGTGTGTCTCTGGCAGTCTCAATCCTTTGGTCTCTTTCCTCTCCATCTGTTCCCCCTCCCCTGCTTAGCTGAGCATTTGCAGAATTTTGAGCGCGATGTGCAGTTCATTGGCTGTGAGCTCTGTACGGTTAGATGAGATACAGCCGTACTTCAGTAATAAGCTGCGGAACAAAAGAAAGTGTTAAAACCTTTCTAGGGAAGGAGCTGGAGTGAGGGTGACCAACAGTCGGTGAAGGGTGTCCACTCACTCACTCACTGTGCAAACCCCCCATTAACACAGAAACTGCACACTATACTATAAATACTCTCCGATCTGTCTGATCTACAACACTCCCCAGCTCCCTACCATTCACCGTGTCGGGTCTGCCCATGTTAGACTTCCAACAATGCAACACCTCACATTTCTCTGTATTGACTCAGCTCACCTGCCTATTCGATGAAGGTGCTGTTGCACACCACTACTCACAGGCTCTCCAGTCTGAAATGTAATCCTCCACCATCACCCTCTGCTTCCTTCCATGAAGCCAATTTCTGCATATGAGTCTGGACCTTCAGCACCTCGGTGACCGTAATACTGACTGGTCTCAAGCCCCTTCCTGTGACTACCTCAAGAAGAACCTCAGGTGGCTGCACAAACTCTTCAAAAAGACGAGGCAAACAATTGGTCAGCAAGAAGCTACCTGACAACTAAAATTCATTTTGTGAACACAAACATTTTTAAAAATGGCGAGGCAAACAATTGGGTACCAAGCAGCCACCTGACAGCCAAAATTCATATTGTGAACACAAACACTTTAAAAAGGCAAGGCAAACAATTGGGCCGCAGCCACATGACAACCAAAATTCATTTAGTGAACACAAACTCTTTAAAAAGTCAATGCAAACAATTGGGCCGCAGCCACCTGTCAACCAAAATCCATTTTGTGAACACAAGCTCTTTAAAAAGGCTAGGCAAACAATTGGGCTGCAGGCACCTGACGACCAACATCCATTTTGTGAACACAAACCTTTTAAAAAGGTGAGGCAAACAATTTGGCCGCAGCCACCTGACAACCAAAATCGATTTTGTGAACACAAACTCTTCAAAAAGGCGAGGCAACCATTTGGGCAGCAAGCAGCCACCGGATAACCAAAATTCATTTTGTCAACACAAACTTTCTTTTAAAAAGGCGAGGCAAACAATTGGGCAGCAAGCAGCCACTTGACAACCAAAATTCATTTTGTGAACACAAATTCTTTTATAAAAAGGAAAGGCAACCAATTAGGCAGCAAGCAGCCACCTGACAACCAAAATTCATTTTGTGAACAAAACTCTTTGAAAAAAAGGCGAGACAAACAATTAAGCAGCAAGCAGCCACCTGACAACCAAAATTCATTTTGTGGACACAAACCTTTTGAAGAAAAGACGAGGCAATCAATTGGGCAGCACGCAGCCTCCTGACAACCAAAATTCATTTTGTGAACACAAACTCTTTTATAAAAAGGCAAGGCAACCAATTAGGCAGCAAGCAGCCACCTGACAACCAAAATTCATTTTGTGAACAAAACTCTTTGAAAAAAAGGCGAGACAAACAATTAAGCAGCAAGCAGCCACCTGACAACCAAAATTCATTTTGTGGACACAAACATTTTGAAGAAAAGACGAGGCAATCAATTGGGCAGCACGCAGCCTCCTGACAATCAAAATTCATTTTGTGAACACTAACATTTAAAAAAAAAGGGTGAGGCAAACAATTGGGCAGCAAGCAGCTACCTGATAACCAAAATTCATTTTGTGAATACTAACATTTAAAAAAAAAGGTGAGGCAAATAATTGGGCAGCAAGCAGCCACCTGACAACCAAAATTCATTTTATGAACCCAAACTTTAAAAAAAACGGTAAACAATTCAGCAGCAGCCACATGAAGGGGACTCATCAGTGTTATTCACAGCTCAGAGAGCTGTGACCCTCTCGCTTCCTGGGTCTGGCAGAGACTGAATGAGGCACGACACTTCCGGGTTTTATGCTCCCTCCTCCCTCCCCCCTGCTGCCAGCGGGGCAGCAGAGAGATCAGAGAGAATGGGGAATTTTTAAAAAACATTAATATCTCTCTCGTTTTTCATCGATGGTAAAAATCCTCTGGTCCCGTAAGAGGGAGGGGGGCTCTGAGTGAGGTGGCCAAAGATGACAGCCGTAGGTGGTGGCGTTCTCTCGGAATTCGCAGCATAGTGGGACATAAGCGGTCAAGTTCAGTCTTTTAGTAATATAGATGGACACAGGATGTTGGACATGGACATGGATACGACAGGCTGAAGGGGCTATTCATCTTCTTCTTGCATATGGCGTGCACAGCCTAATGTTGTAGGACAACTTGTTCTATTTAATCTTATTTGAATGTGCATGCCGGGTTGATTTCATTGGTCAAAACAGGGCGGACAACGTGAAGGTTGCAAATTTCCACCCCAAGGGGGCTATTCTGTGACAGTTTTTCCCAAATTGTAGATGTTAGCCTATGTAACTCCTTGTTGAAAAGTAACATTTCAGCCACTTCATCCACTCCGATGGATACTTCATATTTCTCTGTGAATTTTAGTCAACATTTTATCGAAGATTACAAGGAAATCAGAAATCACCAAATTGGAACAAAGTGAAAAGTCAATGTCCAATTGAAGATGAGATAGCTAACAGACATCATTGTGGGAGAACAAGAAATAACGGTCATCATCTTATCCAAGTTTACAAGGGAAACAGAAAACATTGACTATTTATTTTAAATCCAATCTTTTCAGAGTTTTGCTATTCTTTTGTTCATGTTCTGTCTGAGTTTGAGTTTAGTTTATTGCCACGAGTACCAAGGTATATTGAAAAGCTTTTGTTGCTCGCCAACCATTCAGCAGGAAAAACAATACATGATTGCAATTGAGCCACCCAGTATACAGATTAGGTATGTTACAAAACTTACCTTTAGCGGCGCTGCAGTTCTGCCACTGCCCATGTGCGCAACTTTGGCGCCTTTGCGAGGGAGGCGGGTTTAAAATGCCGTTTACTCCAGACGTTTATTCAAATCGATTAATCTCAGGGGGTTTAATTGCTGAAGAGAAATCGCTCCGACATTTATTTTATGGAGTTATTTTTAAACAGCGCTGAATAATTTAATCGCTAGAGTGAATTAAAAATAATCTTCTAAAGCCGTGAACACCGACAACGGGACGGATCTCACGTAGGGGACAAAAGAACGTGCTTCATAGGAAGCCTTTAATCAATATTTAATGTTGCGAAAAGGTGATTTAAAAAATATACGAACAGGCAGTATTTTTCCTGCCAATTGCGGGTTGATTTCACCGCAAACCACAACGTTCCAAACGATCGCGTTCCACAAAAACCCACTCGCAAGATGATTTAAATGGCAATTAATTTACGGGAATTAAACACTAAATTCCTTCAATTTGGCCTATAAATTCATGACGATGAAATTTAAAAATCATGTTATATTGTGAAGTCTTGTGTGAAACTGGAAATCCATCGTTTCGTGTTGGAACGAATACCGTAGAAGCCAAGATTCCGAAGCAGTCTCTGGTGTGGGATGACATCAAATGCTTTAGCAAAGTCCAGTACAACTAAATCCATGAAGCCATTACTGTCAAGGAGCTTGGCCAGGTCATTTGTTGTCAGGATAAGCTGAGACTCGCATGATCTATGCCTCCTAAATGCATGTTGGTTGTCGGCAAGAATATTATGTTTGCTCACGTGATACATCAGATTACTATCAATGATATGCTCCAGCAATTTACAGCAAGTGCTTGTTAGTGAAACAGGACAATAATTCGCTGGGTTGGTGGTTAAACCTTTCTTAAAGAGAGGAGTGATGTTGGCCTTCCTCCAATCCAGCGGTACATCGCCCGAGTCAGGCGATTATTGAAAAATGAATTGTAAAACTGGAGCCAGTTCTTCGGCTGCGATCGTGAGGGCTTGATTTTGTATCTGATCTGGTCCAATTGCTTTTGTGGTATTAATGTTGAGCAATAACTTCTTGACAGCTTGAACCTCAATTTTAATAGAAGGCATATCAGCATATGGGCTGGGCGGAAGGACTGGAAATGATGAAGGCTCCACATCTTCCCGGGTGAAAACGTGTTGGAATTGGTTCGCAGGAGCTTCTGCTTTCGCCTGGTCCTCAGTGATCAGCCAGTTGTTCATTTTTAGCATCTGGACACCAGTGTTGTCTGTCCGTCTGGATTTCACATATCTCCAAAAAGCCTTGGGTTGTTCTCCCCCAAGAATAGCGGAAACATGTTGTCTATGAGCACTCCTAATTGCACGATCGACTTGCTTTCGCACACTAGTAAAATTGTCCCAGTCCAATTTTGTACCCCCTATTTTGGCACGGATATAAAACTTATCTTTCTTACTGCAGAGACGTTTCAGTTTTGCCGAAAACCAAGGAAGACGCATATGGCCCTTGATTAGTTTTTAAGGAACATGATTTGTGACAATGTTATTTAAAGAGTTTTTCAGCCACACCCAGTTGTCTTCTACGGATCTTTTATCTGGTTGCAGGTTGAAGAAACCTTTTGCCAGTTTTTTAGCTAAGCCTTTAAATTCCTCGCTGTTCGCTTTTTTCCAGAGGTAAATTTTCGCGGTGGTTTTGAAGGGACTTTAAGCTTTAAGCGCAGCGAAGATAGCAATGATATGGCAACCTAACGGAAGAAGGAAAAGAGGCCAACCAAAACTCATATGGAGGCGAATATTTCAGAAGGATTTGGAAGCCCGGAACCCTAACCAAAGAAATATGAAGGGGGATTGTAATACATAGCAAGGGGGAGATCCTGTAATCCTTGACGGGCCGAGCGCAGGTGTTCGGTGAAACAGATGCCGAGTGTCCGCTTGGTCTCGCCAATGTATCGGTGGCCCCATCGCGAACACTAGATGGAGATTAAGGCCACAGGAGTTGCACTGAAGTTCCGTCTCACCAGGAAGGACTTTCTGGTCCCTGGATCGGTGTGAGGGAGGAAGTTTGGCGACAAGTGTTTCCTCTCCCGATTGCTGTCTATTTTAACTCGCGCTCACATGAAGGGCGAGGGGGAGGTAGGAGTGATGGGAGAAGAGTTGCTGTAGAAAAAAAAAGAGGTATAGAGAGATCGAGCTTCGAGGAACAGAACGAAGGGGAGACGGACAGGGGGAAGAGTCGTGTGCTGGGTATGAGAGAGTCGGAAGGTGGAAGAAAGAGATGCGGTCAGAGCGAATGAGCGGGGATTGATTGTGAGGCAACATAGGGGCAAAGGTGGAGAGAGATGGGACAGAGAGATACAGTCAAAGCGGGGGAGTGATACTGAGGTAGTAGAGTATGAGGGGTAATATAGGGAGATGGGTTGGTAGATGGCTGGGCGCAGAGAGGAAGGACACAGTGGAGTGCCAGTTCAGATAGAGTGAGACGGATATGGAAAGAAATGAGATTCAGAGAAGAGAGCAATGCTGTATCATTCATTCGTCTTCACTACGTACGTTTAGGATAAGTCTGAGGTGGGAATGTTTCTTCTCGCGATGGGTCTTCAATCTGTGGGATGAAGGCAGAGGATTTTATTGTCCAAAGGTAAGGTCAGATACATTTCAGGGGGAAAAAAGCAATTGATGGTTACAAGGGTCGTCTGCTATGTGGGGCTCAGGTTAGAATCAGATAAGTCCCGTTCATATAGAATGGCAAAGCAGAGTGGATGGGCTATTTTGGTTAGAGGCGATCTGTTGAACTTAGTTCCTCAGCCTGGAGACTAACGTCGAGTCCATAATTCTGGGCAGCAGAAGCCCCGGGTGGGCCCCTGGAATTTCAGATTGTCTACCTGAGTGAAACGTGTTGAAGGAATTCTGCCAAACAGCATGAAATGGAGAAGTGGATCTGGGTTTGAAACATTATCCCGTTTGCTGGAGCAATGCCGCTCCGAATTTCCATCAAATAATATCGACCCATTCCCAGTCTTTGTAGTTTCTCAATCAATTCCCTGAGTTAATCATAACCTGTGACGGCGGGGATTTCAGTTCGTTTATGTCAATTGTTTGCGAATTATTTCAGAAACTATATTTTTAGATCTGTTGAAACGTCATTGTCCCGGTGGAGATGATAAATTGTATAAAGTGTCGGGTAGTTTTCTACACGAGTGTTTGATTTCAGTAGATTACCGGTTGCACACGGGGCTCACAATGCTTCGGGAATATCGAAGTGTCGAAAGGATCTTGTACGTGGTCATTGCTACCGTTGGAGTCCCTGGTGAGTGAGCAGAACCATTCAAGGTTTATAGATCTGTGTGTTAACCCATGTTGACTTGATTCTGATCAAGTTGCAAGCTACCAAAATGATGATCGTTATACAAGAATGTCAGTAATTCTATCCTCTCGGTTAAATGTCCGTCATTGCCGCTGTAATCTCTCTTATTTTCGCACAGTTAACTTCAGAAACTAAGCGTCTCTATCGCGCACTCCCGGGACCCACTGGAATGTTGTACTTGCATTGAGTGGAGCCTTGACTATAGTTGCCCCGGTGTGCGGGACAGACAGGTCTCCGGGACGTTGTGACTGAGAGAGTTTTACATTGTCAAGTTCTCTGTCTGAGTTATTGATCAGAGTGAACGCCTGTTCCCGTGAACACGTCTCACTATGGGGTCTGTCACAGTTGGATTGCACCGCCTGTTGGTCAATGATGGGGTCAATCACCCGAATCAGTGGCCGTGGATCTATCGAAGTGTGTTGTGATTGAACTGTTCTCACCAAGCAATTAATCCATTAAAAGGCCCGCTTTGCTGCCGACTTGTAACTCCATAAAATGCCGAGTTCCCAGAGCCCTGGTTAAACACGGCCGGCCAAGGTTAAATCTGTGGAAACTGCCCCATCAGAAATTGTTATCGAGGGAAAGACCCATTCCGTGTATTGTGGCGGCTGGCTGCTCCATTCCTCTCCGCTGTTTACCCCGCCCTGCGCCTTATCTCCTCCCTTTGAGGCAGGCAGGTCGGGCACAAACGGAGCCGGATCTGACAATGTTAAACTTGGAGACACGCAACATCCTTGCTTTTTAGCTAAATGTACAGCCTGTTTCACCCCCGGTAAAATGTGTTCAGTAAAGCTATTCCCTTCTCTTTCTGCAGTGAATTTAGTGGCGATTATAATCTTGACCCGTGGAAAGTGCGGCCTCTCCACGTGCACCACTCGCTATTTGGTGGCCATGGCAGCGGCGGATCTACTGGTCCTTATTATCGAGGTCGTTATGTTTCAGATCCGATCTAATTACTTTCCCTGGAGTTTCCTGTCCATCAACCCTGTTTGCAGAGTTATCATTGTACTGGCGATTGCAGCTTCAGACTGTTCTGTCTGGTTCACCGTCACGTTCACCTTTGATCGATTTGTTGCCATTTGTTGTCAGAAGCTGAAAACAAAATATTGCACCGGGAAAAATGCGGCGGTGGTTCTCGAAATAACTGGCGTTCTGCTCTGTATGAAAAACATTCCCCACTATTTCACATACGAATCCGTGAGTATCATCAACAATGTCCATTGGTTCTGTGTACCGAGTGACAGCTATTACACTGAGCCCGGGTGGGTGGCATTTGACTGGGTTGATACGGTTGTAACTCCGCTCCTCCCTTTCACTGTAATCCTGCTGCTCAACGCTCTGACAGTCCGGCACATTTTAGTTGCCATTCGGGTTCGCGAGGGGCTGAGGGGTCAGAGCAAGGGGAAGATCCTCTGTGACCCGCAGGTGGAGAGCAGGAGGAGGTCTGTGGTTTTACTCTTCACCATCTCCGGCAGCTTCATCCTCTTGTGGCTAACGGCGGTTGTAAACTTCATCTTTTATCAGATCACAGGACTTGGAACAGATCTGAAAGATTCTGAATGGATTTTTAACGACGTCGGCTATTTAATGAGGAATCTCAGCTGCTGCACGAACACATTTATTTACGCGGTGACCCAGTCCAGGTTTAGAGAGCAGGTGAAGAGTGCGGTGAAATATCCAGTCACCGCAGTGCTTCGGATCATTAATAAATGTATTCCCTGAACGCATCCCAAAGTCCGGGCTCCCGATCCCGTCGTTCACTGCCGGACCCTCCAGGTCTCAGTCGCAGGCGCATGACCCCATCGTAGGCCCCGCTCCCGGACCTCAAACCCGTTATAGCGAGATCCCTCACATTCCCCAGTCGGCCTATCTCTCTCCACAGTGGGGACCGGTCTATGGTGCACTCAACCCTGGGATCGATCGTTCCATCTCCCTTTGCATTAGGGAACGGTCTGTGCAAAGCTCAGCCGTAGGAACAATCATCCCATCATCGTTCAGAACTGCCTCTTGCATGATTATCCAATCTGCCACATGATTGTTTGGTTTAGTGTTTATTGGCCCGTGCGTCGTGGTAACGTGAAACATTTTATGTTGCGTACTCTCCAGTCAGGGGGGAACAATTCTAACCAAGCCGACCACGTACACATATATGATGTAAATGGTATAACGATTAATTTGCGGTGACTCCGATAAAGTCCGCTTGAAGACAGTTCGAATGCCTCCATTGAGGTAGATGAAAGGTGAAGACTTTGCTTGCGAGAGGATGGTTCAGTTGCCGGTGAACAGCTGAGTAGACACTGTCCCTGAATCTGGATACTGCGTTGTGTGGCTGCTGAGTCCTTCGCCAGCGGTCATTGTCGGATCTCCCTCCTCAGGGTGGTCCGCCTCGAAATCCACGCCGCTGGGCTTACATATTACGAGATCGATTTAATCTACACCACACCAACACTTCAGCGCCTCCTGTTTCTCCTTTTATTTCCAATGCTGGGCAGTGCACACCCCTTCTCGCCAACCACACACATCATATGTGCCGCGGGTTTGTAGTTCTTTTGCTCGGTCTGTATAATAAAGACGTGACTGGAAGATCCTCAGCTTGTGATTCTTTAATACAAATAAATGTAGCACAGGTCTCGGAGCGGTTTCTCCGAAGCACTGATTTTCTGGTCATTGTACATCGCCCACCTGTGGGGGAGCGAGTGGGAGAGAAGACAAGGGCCAAGTGCGCGCGGTGTAATATAGAGGCGGGGAGGGACATGAGGGAGTGGTGGATAGGGGAGAGAGCGAGAGGGGTGTGAAGAATGGGTGCTGGTGGACCAAGGAGTATTCCTGCTGGACGAATGGAGAGAGAGCCGACCGGAGTAGGAGCAGAAACGGGACCTGCAGATTGGGACGAGAAAGGGTCGGAGGAGTGGGGAGAGAAGTGTCAAGACTGTTTTATTGTCATATTGTCCCAGATACTGCTATGAAATTCTTACTTGATGCAGTACGACAGAATATGTAAATATAGTACACAGTAAACAGTACAATAAACGAATGAGAAATACAGTTCAGTGTGTAAATATACACACACTCACAGGTATGCTTCCCATATATACATACACACATACACACACACGCACGTACACACAAAAATAAGCAATAGTGGTGTTGTAATAATTATTATTATAATAATTATAATTATACTACCATTGTTTGTTTTTTGTGTGTACGTGTGTGCGTGTATGTGACGTATATGTATATATGGAAGATGGGTCTCCACCCTAAACGTCACCCATTCCTTCTCTCCAGAGATGCGGCCTGTGCCGCTGAGTTACTCCAGCATTTTGTGTCTACCTTCGATTTAAACGAGCATCTGCAATTCTCTCCTACACACACGTGTGAGTGTGTACATGTGTACTTGTGAGTATGTGTATATTTACACACTGAACTTTATTTCCTCTTTCGTTTATTATTTTAATAATAACAGTAGTAATGAAATGAAATGAAACTAAGCATGCAGGTAAGCATGCAGGTACACAGGCAGTGAAGCAAGTGAATGGCATGTTGGCCTTTATAACAAGATAAATCGAATATAGGAGCAAAGAGGCCCTTCTGCAGTTGTACAAAGGCCTAGTGAGACCACACCTGGAGTATTGTGTGAAGTTTTGGTCCCCTAATTTGAGGAACAACATTCTTGCTATTGAGGGAGTGCAGCGTAGGTTTACAATGTTAATTCATAGAAATATAGAAAATAGGTGCAGGAGTAGGCCATTCGGCCCTTCGAGCCTGCACCGCCATTCAATGTGATCATGGCTGATCATCCAACTCAGTATCCCGTACCTGCCTTCTCTCCATACCCCCTGATGGCGGGACTGTCATGTGCTGAGAGAATGGAGCAGCTGGGCTTGTACACTCTGGAGTTTAGAAGGATGAGAGGAGATCTAATTGAAACATATAAGATTGTTAAGGGCTTGGACACACCAGAGGCAGGAAACATGTTCCCGAGTTTGGGGGAATCCAGACCAGGGGCCACAGTTTAAGTATAAGCAGTAAGCCATTTAGAACGGAGACGAGGAAACACTTTGTCTCACAGGGAGTGGTGAGTCTATGGAATGCTCTACCTCAGACGGTGGAGGAGGCAGGTGCTCTGGATGCTTTCAAGAGAGAGCTGGATAGGGGTCTTAAAAATTACCGAGTCAGGGAATATGGAGAGAAGGCAGGAACGGGGTACTGATTGGGGATGATCAGTCATGATCTCATTGAATGGCGGTGCTGGCTCGAAGGGCCAAATGGCCTCCTCCTGCACCTAGTGTCTATTGTCTAACAATTAGTATTATTATTATTAAATGACATTATTATATTAATACAATATCTTATTATTAATTTAATAATAATTAATTAATTATTATTATTATTGTTGTTGTTGTTGTTATTATTAATGTCTATTATGATTCAGAGCATATTTGAGGTTGTGGTGGTTAAAGCCTGATAGATCCAGGGAAGAAGCTGTTCCTGAACCTGGACGTTACAGTTTTCAGGCTCCTGTACCTTCTTCCCGATGGTAGGGGTGAGATGAGTGTGTGGCCAGGGTGGTGTGGGTCTCTGATGATGCTGGTGCCATTTTTGAGGCAGCGATTCTGATAAACCCTTTCGATGGTGGGGAGGTCAGAGCCGGTGATGGGCTGGGCAGTGTTCACCACATTCTGGGGGCTTTTTTGTCCCGGACGTTCAAGTTGCCGAACCAGGCCATAATGCAACCAGTAAATATTTTCTCTCCTGTCCACCTGTAGGTTCAAGATATTCCCCTCTGACATTCCGAATCTCCGTAATGTATTCAGGAAGTAGAGGCGTTGATGTGCTTTATTTACAATTTAATCAGTGTGCTGGCTCTAGGAAAGATCTTCGGAAATATGCTCGCCCAGGAATTTGACATTTTTAACTCTCTCCACCATCGTTCCGTTGATATAAACAGGATCGTGGGTCCTCATCTTTCCTCTTCCAAAGTCCACAAGCAGTTCATTAGTTTTACTGCTATTGAGAGCCAGGTTGTTGTGCTGTCACCATTTGGTCAAATCGATCGATCTCACTTCTAAGTTCTTATAAATCTGTAATTCATCCAACAATGGTGGTACCGTCGGCGAACTTGAATATGGAGTTAGCACTGTGTCTGGCTACACAATCATGAGTATGGAGTGAGTAGAGCAGGGGGTGAGCACGCAGCCTTGAGGTGCCCCCGTACTGATTGTTAATGAAGAAGAAGTATTTCTGCCTATTCCATCAGACTGTGGTCTGTGGATGAGCAATAGGGAGCAAGGTGAAAAATAAAAGTGGCAGGCAGACAAAACCAGGGCAAAAATCAAAAAGGGCCACTTCTCAACATAATTGTATAAGGGGTAAGAGCGTTGTAAAAACAAGCCTGAAGGCTTTGTGTCTCAATGCAAGGAGTATTCGTAATAAGGTGGATGAGTTGAACGTGCAGATAGCTATTAATGAGTATGCTATAGTTGGGATCACGGAGACATGGCTCCAGGGTGACCAAGGCTGGGAGCTGAACATCCAGGGATATTCAATATTCAGGAGGAATAGACAGAAAGGAAAAGGATGTGGGGTAGCATTGCTGATTAGAGAGGAGATTAACGCAATGGAAAGGAAGGACATTAGCTTGGAGCATGTGGAATCGGTATGGGTAGAGCTGCGAAACACTAAGGGGCAGAAAACTCTGGTGGATGTTGTGTACAGGCCACCTAACAGTAGTAGTGAAGTTGGGGATGGTATCAAACAGGAAATTAGAAATGCGTGCGACAAAGGCAAAACAGTTATAATGGGTGACTTCAATTTACATATAGATTGGGTGAATCAAATTGGCAGGGGCGCTGAGGAAGAGGATTTTTTTTGGAATGTATGCGGGATAGTTATCTAAATCAACATGTAGAGGAACCAACGAGAGAGCAGGCTATTTTAGACTGGGTATTGAGTAATGAGGAAGGGTTAGTTAGCAGTCTTGTTGTGCATGCCCCTTGGGCGAGTGACCATAATATGGTCGAGTTCTTCTTTAGGATGGAGAGTGACATTGTTAATTCAGAAACAATGGTTCTGAACTTAAAGAAAGGTAACTTTGAGGGTATGAGACGCGAATTGGCCAAGATTGACTTGCAATCCATTCTAAAAGGGTTGACGGTGGATACGCAATGGAAGACATTTAAAGACTGCATGGATGAACTACAAAAATTGTTCATCCCAGTTTGGCAAAAGAATAGATCAGGGAAGGTAGTGCATCCGTGGATAACAAGGGAAATCATGGATAGTTTCAAAGCAAAGGACAATGCGTACAAAGTAGCTAGAAAAAGCAGCATACCAGAGGACTGGAGAAATTCAGAGACCAGCAGAGGAGGACAAAGGGATTAATTAGGAAAGGAAAAATAGATTATGAAAGAAAACTGGCAGGGAACATAAAAACTGACTACAAAAGTTTTTATAGATATGTGAAGAGAAAGAGATTAGTTAAAACAAATGTAGGTCCCTTGCAGTCAGAAACAGGTGAGTTGATCATGGGGAAAAAGTATATTGCGGACCAATTGAATAACTACTTTGGTTCCATCTTCACTAAGGAAGACATAAATAATCTGCCGGAAATAGCGGGTCAAAGGAGGAATTGAATGAAATCCAGGTTAGTCGGGAAGTGGTGTTGGGAAAATTGAATGGATTAAAGGCCGATAAATCCCCAAGGGCCATATAGGCTGCATCCTAGAGTACTTAAGGAAGTAGCTCCGGAAAAAGTGGATGCATTATTGATAATCTTTCAAACCTCTTTAGATTCTGGATAAGTTCCTGAGGATTGGTGGGTAGCAAACGTAACCCTTCTTTTTGAGAAGGAGGGAGAGAGAAAACGGGGAATTACAGACCAGTTAGTCTAACATCGGTAGTGGGGAAACTGCTAGAGTCAGTTATTAAAGATGGGATAGCAGCGCATTTGGAAAGTGGTGAAATCATTGGACAAAGTCAGCATGGATTTACGAAAGGTAAATCATGTCTGACGAATCTTGTGGAATTTTTCGAGTATGTAACGAGTAGCGTGGATAGGGGAGAACCAGTGGATGTGGTGTATCTGGACTTCCCGATGGCTTTCGACAAGGTCCCACATAAGAGATTAGTATACAAACTTAAAGCATACGGCATTGGGGGTTCAGTATTGATGTGGATAGAGAACTGGCTGGCAAACAGGAAGCAAAGAGTAGGAGTAAACGGATCCTTTTCACAATGGCAGGCAGTGACTAGTGGGGTACCGCAAGGCTCAGTGCTGGGACCCCAGCTATTTACATTATACATTAATGATCTGGATGAGGGAATTGAAGGCAATATCTCTAAGTTTGTGGATGACACTAAGCTGGGGGGCAGTGTTAGCTGTGAGGAGGATGCTAGGAGACTGCAAGGTGACTTGGATAGGCTGGGTGAGTGGGCAAATGTTTGGCAGATGCAGTAAATTGCGGATAAATGTGAGGTTATCCACTTTGGTGGCAAAAATAGGAAAACAGACTATTATCTCAATGGTGGCCGATTAGGAAAAGGGGAGATGCAGCGCGACCTGGGTGTCATGGTACACCAGTCATTGAAAGTAGGCATGCAGGTGCAGCAGGCAGTGAAGAAAGCGAATGGTATTTTAGCATTCATAGCAAAAGGATTTGAGTATAGGAGCAGGGAGGTTCTACTGCAGTTGTACAGGGTCTTGGTGAGACCACACCTGGAGTATTGTGTGCAGTTCTGATCTCCAAATCTGATGAAGGACATTATTTCCATAGAGCGAGTGCAGAGAATGTTCACCAGACTGATTCCTGGGATGTCAGGACTGTCTTATGAAGAAAGACTGGATAGACTCGGTTTATACTCACTAGAATTTAGGAGATTGAGGGGGCAGGTACAGGATACTGAGTTAGATGATAAGCCATGATCATATTGATTGACGGTGCAGGCTCGAAGGGCTGAATGGCCTACTCCTGCACCTAATTTCTATGTTTCTGTGTTTCTATGAGGAAGTCGAGGAAGGAAGGGGGAGTGGGGAGAAAGGGCGGAGGACTGCGGAGGGAGAGGGCCGGTGAAGTGAGTGGGGGAGTGAGGGCTTTGAAAGTGCAATGAGAGAAATAGGGGGGGGGGGGGGGGCGGGTGCGGGGGGTAGAGAGATTTGGAACAATGAGAGGTTGACATAGTAGAGGGGAAAGTGCCGGTCACAAGATTGGATGGAGTAAAGGCAAGTAGACTGGGGGGAGAGGATTGGAGGAGTGGACAAAGGGACGGCAGTAGGGGTGGTGGCATAGATGGAGAGAGGGATAGAGAGAGAGACAGAGGGAGAGAGAAGGGTGAAAGAGAGAGAAGATTGGTGTGAGCAAGTGAGAAGAACGTGCGCCAATATGAATGTATTGAACTTTACAGTATTTTACTTTCATTCAATGCCAACGGCCATCTAGGATTAGGTTAATTGTGCTGTTATGTCGTATATACACAGATTTCTTGCAAATAATGCACTTAACTGCAAAGCATTTGATGTAGTTTCACAATCTGTTATTTTGCTATCGATAGTGAAAGTACTCACTGATTTTTGTGCTGAATGCTGTATGCTCTAATTTCAGAGCGAATAGATTTGCTTCCCACCTTAAGGTAAAACTGAATCACGTTCCTCTCTCGTTTTGAAACGGCCCACTTTT
This sequence comes from Raja brachyura, assembly GCA_963514005.1. Next base: position 58,392,249 of record OY740795.1, read on the forward strand.
CCGAAAACATGATGTTGACACCACTGTCCAGTAGAGGAATTGCCCGTCGAACACCACCTCTTTTAACTCTCTCTTTTTTTTTTTTTTTTTTTCATTTCAAAAACTTTATTCAACACAAATCATAAAATACAACACATCAAAACACAATCAAAAATCACACTATAATGAACAGATCATTGTAGTACAGCAGTACATTCATTTATAATCGCCTCAACCCCACGCGGCGACCAGCGCTGACGGAAGGCCTCCAGAGTCCCCGTGAACACCGCGTGTTCCCTCTCCAGGGACACACGTGCACGGACGTAGGCCCGAAAGAGGGGCAGGCAGCCGACTCTCGCCTGACCGTCGACCGCCCGCTGCCTGGACCCACGAATGGCCATCTTGGCCAGGCCAAGGAGCAAACCGACAGGTAAGTCCCCCCCCCACACTCGGCTCTCCCCACTCCCCGCCTTGTGTCCAAACACCAGGATTGTGGGGCTAAAATGCAGCCAGAACTTGAGGAACAGCCCCTTCAGATATTGGTACAGGGGCAGTAACCTCACACACTCCATATACACATGGAATACGGTCTCCTCCTCTCCGCAGAAAATACATGCGGCAGACGAGCCCGTGAACCGACTCAAAAGTTTATTACAAACCACCGCTCCATGCAGCACTCTCCACCCCAGGTCCCCAATATAAAGGGGTACAACTCCCTTATAGAAGGACCCCCACTGGGGCCCCCCGCCGCCTTCGGATGGTAACACCGTCCTCCATGGTGAGTCAGGACGGGAGACGAAGGCTCGGTGGTTCAGAATGTGCAGGAGCATCCTGTACAGTGCGCGTCTCCTTGCATCACAAAATGGCATGCTGGTCATCTCAGAAAGGCAGCTCAGATTATGCGGAGCCGGAGGCCGAGAAATATCCCGAAGCCTAGGCCCGATGAGCAGATCTGACGGAGCAGGGGTAAGCTCTATCTGAACCACTCTAGGCTCGCGCCTCTCCTCGACAACCACCATGACAGGATGAGGACCAGCCACACCCGCAGCCACAACATCCCCCTCTCCTCGTGGAACAACACTCTGGCTGAACACCACCAAATTCCTCACTCTTAACACATCCCTATAGAAAACAGGCAAGCCCCTTAGAGCGGGTCGACTGACACCCGCCACCGGGAGCCGCGAGACCCCCCTTAGGCAACGACCCTGACGAATAAAATACGTGGCCAGAGCGTGCCATCTGGGAGGGTTCTCTACATACATGTATCTCCGCAGAGTCCTGAGACGGAGAGCCGCCACCTGGGTGCGCACGCACACCAAGGACTGGCCGCCCTCCTCTAACGGAAGACTCAGGACCGCCGCGGAAATCCAATGCTTCCTATTTCCCCAAAAGAAATCCACCAGCTTCTTCTGTATAGCAGTTACAAATATAGAGGGCGGGACAAGAGTAGCCAGCCGGTACCATAACATAGAGGCCACCAGCTGGTTTATGACCAGCACCCTCCCCCGAAAGGAGAGAACTCCAAGCAGGCCTGACCAGCGCCCCAGCCGAGCAACCACCTTCGTCTCCAACTCTTGCCAGTTTGCCGGCCAAACATCCTCAGTGGGACTCAGGTACACCCCCAGATAGAGGAGGTGCGTGGTACTCCACGCATACAATGCCATCTCCTCCGGCAGGGAGTCTACCCGCCACTGACCCACCAAAAGTCCAGAGCACTTACTCCAGTTAATCCTAGCAGAAGATGCAGCCGAGAATATCTCCTGGCAGTCACGCATCCTCCGCAGGTCACCAGGATCAGTGAACATAAGAAGTACGTCATCGGCATACGCCGATAGAATCACCTCAACCCGCGGGCCAGGTAGGGCCAGGCCTGTCAACCTCCTCCGAAGAAGACACAGGAACGGCTCCACACAGACCGAATACAACTGGCCCGACATAGGGCACCCCTGGCGGACCCCCCTCCCAAAATGAAAAGGAGATAGCACCGCGCCATTAACCTTTACAAGACACTCCGCAGCAGCGTACAAAAGCCGGACCCGGGCCACGAAGTGTGGTCCAAACCCAAACGCTTGCAACGTCCCAAATAGGTATTCATGCTCTACCCTATCAAAAGCCTTCTCCTGATCAAGAGACAGAAAAGCAGCTGACTCACCAGTACCCTGGACTAAATGAATCAGGTCCCTAACCAGGTGGATGTTATCCTGGATGGACCGGCCAGGGACTGTATAAGATTGATCAGGATGAATCACTTGATGCAGCACGGAGCCCAGGCGATTTGCCATTGCCCGTGCAAAAATTTTATATTCTGTGCAAAGGAGAGAGACTGGACGCCAGTTCTTCAACAAACGGAGTTCGCCCTTCTTAGGCAGCAAGACAACAACCGTCCTACGCCACGAGAGAGGCATCACTCCAGTCGCCAGGCTCTCCCCCAGAACCAACATATAGTCACCCCCTAGGATGTCCCAGAATGCTCTAACAAACTCCACCGTCAACCCATCCAGCCCGGGGGACTTACCCCTCCTGAGCTGATGCAAGGCGCGAGTCAACTCCTCCAAAGATAAGGGGCCATCAAGAAGATCAGCCTCCCCCCTATCTACGGTCGGTAGACCCTCCCACAGATCTTGCTGAGCCTCCACACTGAATCCTTCCGCAGAGAACAGGGACCCATAAAAGGACCTAACCAAGGCATTAATCCTCTCTGGATCAGTGACAGAGGAGCCGTCATCTGCAAGCAACTCCACGAGCTGTTTTCGAGCTCCCCGCCCCTTCTCCAAAGAGAAAAAGAAAGGCGACGCTCGGTCCAGCTCGTGCAGCATCTGGACCCGAGACCTCACATAAGCGCCTCGAGATCGCTCAAGCAGCAGACTCCTCAAAACCTCCTTCTTCCTCTGAAACTCTCCCCATTCGCTGGAGTCTTCACCAAACTGACCCAGGCGAGACTCAGCGTCCTGTATCTCCCTCTCCAGCTTCTCGATCGCTGAGTCCCGCCTCCCAGTCGACCCCCATGTATATTCCTTACAAAAGAGACGGATGTGAGCTTTACCCACATCCCACCACTGCCTAAGGGAAGAGAAGCACCTCTGCCTCTCTCTCCACTTCACCCAAAACCGAGTGAATGACTCCCGGAAACACCGATCCTCCAGCAGCCTGTTGTTAAAGTGCCAGTACGCGGACCCAGCCCGAGCGCACGCTGGATTGAAATCCACACGCACCAGACAATGGTCCGAGCACGGCACCAGCCGCATTGAGGCCGCTGAGACACGGGAAACAAACGCTCGGGAAATATAAAACCGATCAATGCGGGAACCACCGCCCTCAGACCTCCGCGAAAAAGCAGTGGAATCAGGGTGAAGGTCCCTCCAAACATCAACCAACTCAAAGGAGTCAATCAAGCCTCTCAGCTTCTTCGCTACAGCAGGCGCACACTGAGTACCAGAACGGTCCCGCACCTCAAGTGTGCAATTAAAGTCCCCACCAAGGAAGACACACTCTCCCCTATCAATAGTGCCCAACAGAGCATTCACCTCCCGAAGCAGGCCGGCCTGCATCGTGCCGGAGCTAGGGGCATACACGTTAATGAAATGCAACGGCATGCCATCCAGGCTCACGGCCAGATGGAGCAAACGTCCTGGCACCACTTCCTGCACTTTTAAAATGCTTGGCAGAAAATTTGGGGCCAACAGAAAAGCCACCCCACTCGAATTTGAGCTGAGATGGCTCATATAAACCCTCCCTTCCCACTCCAGTTGCCAGGTAGGTTCATCACTAGCAACGGTATGTGTCTCTTGCAGATAACAAACTGCAAATCTCCCCTCCCTTAGGGCTGATAAGAGCTGAAATCTTCGAAAACTCGCTCTACTCCCATTTAAATTTAATGTAGCTACTGTGAATGTGTAGACACATTAGATTGTGACCCTCACACTCCCTGTAGTCACAGGAGCTCCTTTTCTGAGGACCTTCAACAAACCCCAAAACTGCCCCAAATCCGAGTCAGAAAGACCACTATCCTTGTTACTAAGGATAGCCTCGAGACTCTCCTGCAAATCTAGCCAATCCTCCCACCGCCTTGTAGCGGCAAACCATAATGTTTTGGGAGCACGGCTTATTTTTAAGAACTCTCGCACCTCAACAATAAGCTTCGCCTCAGACACGGCCTTGGAGTCTGGGCTCGCAGCCAACCCGCTCGCACCTGAATCAACAACCTCAGAAAGACCAGAACTGTCTGACAAATCACTCTCTGTGCCCCCCCCACTGGCCGCATCGCTGTCCTCCTCCACAGCCATGACACGACCACCCGGATCAATGCTGGGGGTGGGTCCCAACACCCCTGCCTGAGACTCGCAGCCCTCCGAATGGCTGGGCTCCTGCACGCTACCATCACCCTCCTCCTCTGGGCCTGGGGAAGCAACAACAAGAGGCATCCCCAGGGCCTGTGGAACACTGGCACCCTCGGAGTCTGAAAGAGGATCACGTCCCATAACAGCCCTGACCCCCACATCATCCAGAGTGCCCTCTCCACAGGCATCACCCAGAGAATCACCACCTGCCATTAACCTCACCCCAGACAACTCATCCGGTGAGGCATCCCGCCCCCCAGCACCTCCACTGGCACTGATATGGAGCACAGACTTGAACGACAACACCCCCGAAACTCCCCCCTCAGCCTGACTCTGCGCATCCCCCGTCACAGAGGGCACACTACCAGAGGAGCCAACCACGTCACCTAACGTGCTAGCACCCTCAGTAGGCCTCTGAAACGAGGGGACCTCATCCGACCCAGAGGGTACACCCCCAAGGGAGCTAACCACAGCACCCGCCGAGATAACTCCCTCAGAGGGCCCCTGAGATGAAGGGACAGACTCCCGCCCAGTGGACCTACCTCCACCGGAATCAACTTCAGCACCCAGTCCGGTGACACCCGCTGTAGATCCATGAAGAGAAGGCCCAACCACCGACCCAGAAGACACCGGGTCAAGACCACTTTCAGCCACCTCAGTGGTGGAAAGCCCGGAGAAAGACATCCCCTTCGCTCTGGACCCACGCCCTTCCTCCTCTTCACCAGGCAGATGCCTCCTTTTAGTCCCACTCGCATGCGGAGGTGCGGTAACCTCCATAAGGGAAGGGTCATCCGCCTCCACATTACCCCCAACCACTTTGCCACCCACACGTTTAGGCTTCTTTACCCCCTTCCGAGCCACCACAACTCCCCCCTGAGCCCCAGCAGGTGCAGTCTGCACCACACTGGAGCTAAACTCACCCGATTGCACTTTCTTTGCTCGGGCGGCCCTATCCCTCTCCTTCTTCTTATTGTGCTTCCCCTGCTTCTCCCAAAACCCCCCCTCAACACTCCCCTCCTCCTGCGCCCCACCTCCATCCACCGCCACAGGCGCAAGACGTAGGGGACGTGGGGGGCTTGGGCTCTCACTGCCCAGGGTCCCCAAAGCGGAACCTCTGGACCCAGAAGGCTTAGCACTGCCGCCCCGGGTCACCAAGGCAGAACTGGCAACCTCAGCCGGGTCAGCAGTACCACCCCGCGCCACTGAGGTTTGACAAGCCACCCCAGATGGGCCAGCAGTGCTTTCCTGGGCCACTGCACTAGAACCTCTAGCAGTGCCCCCGCGAAAAAGACACTCCCTACGGAGATGTCCAAATTCGCCGCACGCATGACACCGTGCCTTGCCCCAACTCCAACGCACGGTTCTGGGTACACCCTTATGCACCACCTCAAAACTCCCCTCGGCACCATCCCCCTCACCCACCTTCATGAACACCCTCCTCTTGAAACTGAAGACCCCTTTTTCCTCCGGGTCCCCCCCGGGATGCAAGAGACGAAAACATTTAGACCGCACCTCCCCGAACTTGGACAGGTGTGGAATAAGCACTGCATCCGAAAAATAAGTGGGGCAGCTCCGCAGGAGAACCGGTCTCACCCTGGATACCCACGGATCCACCTGTACGTGGACCCCCCCCACTGAGATCCCCTCCTCCAACGCTCGGGCCACACACTCCCGGGTCTTAAGTATCATCTCCACCTTTCCCCGTTCGAGCTCAGAAGAGACAATAGCCCCCCTCCCAAGACGTTCATTCATGGCCTTCGTAATTACCCCCCTCGACATCATAGGCCCAGTTTGAACAGAAATACCAAAACTGTCCCCATCCAAGTCAACATGAGGCTCAAGCTCAGATGGCCTCGCACCCGCCACTGATGCCGTCGCTGCGTAGGTCCGGACCTTCGGCCGCGCCCCTTCCATCGCCATCCTCACAGAGGCACAAACCAGCTCCAAGCCCCTCAGCAGCACAGCTCCAAGTTAAGTCCCAGAGACAGTCACAGTCAAAGACAGGCAGCAGAAAACAGAAACCTCCAGCTGAAGCAGGAAAGTCCCCAGGTTCGTCCACAGCCAAGAGCAGCTTACGGGAAACTCGATCCCAGTCGCGCTGGACGCAAAAGTACCTTCTTCACATTAAGCCAGGCAGCCGCACTGAGCAAAATGACTTTAGGGCAGAGAAGCGGTGCCAAAAACGACAAAGACACCGCACAACTTCAACCCACTGAGATCACAGGCACTCTTGGCAATCCGCCAACGCCAACCGCACCCTCGACAATGTGGAGAAACTCAGGAATCTTCACACAGATGGAGGCTCCCCAGACCAGAGAAAAGCTTCAACAGCCCAACAATAAGTTGAACTATGAAGCCCCCCTGGGTCTGTGCCCTCTCCAACGACAAAATCCTTGAAAGGCTGCTTCAATCCTTCTCAACTGCAGAGCTGAGAAGAAAACACGACCTCTTTTTTTTTTTTTTTTTTTTTCATTTCAAAAACTTTATTCAACACAAATCATAAAATACAACACATCAAAACACAATCAAAAATCACACTATAATGAACAGATCATTGTAGTACAGCAGTACATTCATTTATAATCGCCTCAACCCCACGCGGCGACCAGCGCTGACGGAAGGCCTCCAGAGTCCCCGTGAACACCGCGTGTTCCCTCTCCAGGGACACACGTGCACGGACGTAGGCCCGAAAGAGGGGCAGGCAGCCGACTCTCGCCTGACCGTCGACCGCCCGCTGCCTGGACCCACGAATGGCCATCTTGGCCAGGCCAAGGAGCAAACCGACTGGTAAGTCCCCCCCCCACACTCGGCTCTCCCCACTCCCCGCCTTGTGTCCAAACACCAGGATTGTGGGGCTAAAATGCAGCCAGAACTTGAGGAACAGCCCCTTCAGATATTGGTACAGGGGCAGTAACCTCACACACTCCATATACACATGGAATACGGTCTCCTCCTCTCCGCAGAAAATACATGCGGCAGACGAGCCCGTGAACCGACTCAAAAGTTTATTACAAACCACCGCTCCATGCAGCACTCTCCACCCCAGGTCCCCAATATAAAGGGGTACAACTCCCTTATAGAAGGACCCCCACTGGGGCCCCCCGCCGCCTTCGGATGGTAACACCGTCCTCCATGGTGAGTCAGGACGGAAGACGAAGGCACGGTGGTTCAGAATGTGCAGGAGCATCCTGTACAGTGCGCGTCTCCTTGCATCACAAAATGGCATGCTGGTCATCTCAGAAAGGCAGCTCAGATTATGCGGAGCCGGAGGCCGAGAAATATCCCGAAGCCTAGGCCCGATGAGCAGATCTGACGGAGCAGGGGTAAGCTCTATCTGAACCACTCTAGGCTCGCGCCTCTCCTCGACAACCACCATGACAGGATGAGGACCAGCCACACCCGCAGCCACAACATCCCCCTCTCCTCGTGGAACAACACTCTGGCTGAACACCACCAAATTCCTCACTCTTAACACATCCCTATAGAAAACAGGCAAGCCCCTTAGAGCGGGTCGACTGACACCCGCCACCGGGAGCCGCGAGACCCCCCTTAGGCAACGACCCTGACGAATAAAATACGTGGCCAGAGCGTGCCATCTGGGAGGGTTCTCTACATACATGTATCTCCGCAGAGTCCTGAGACGGAGAGCCGCCACCTGGGTGCGCACGCACACCAAGGACTGGCCGCCCTCCTCTAACGGAAGACTCAGGACCGCCGCGGAAATCCAATGCTTCCTATTTCCCCAAAAGAAATCCACCAGCTTCTTCTGTATAGCAGTTACAAATATAGAGGGCGGGACAAGAGTAGCCAGCCGGTACCATAACATAGAGGCCACCAGCTGGTTTATGACCAGCACCCTCCCCCGAAAGGAGAGAACTCCAAGCAGGCCTGACCAGCGCCCTAGCCGAGCAACCACCTTCGTCTCCAACTCTTGCCAGTTTGCCGGCCAAACATCCTCAGTGGGACTCAGGTACACCCCCAGATAGAGGAGGTGCGTGGTACTCCACGCATACAATGCCATCTCCTCCGGCAGGGAGTCTACCCGCCACTGACCCACCAAAAGTCCAGAGCACTTACTCCAGTTAATCCTAGCAGAAGATGCAGCCGAGAATATCTCCTGGCAGTCACGCATCCTCCGCAGGTCACCAGGATCAGTGAACATAAGAAGTACGTCATCGGCATACGCCGATAGAATCACCTCAACCCGCGGGCCAGGTAGGGCCAGGCCTGTCAACCTCCTCCGAAGAAGACACTGGAACGGCTCCACACAGACCGAATACAACTGGCCCGACATAGGGCACCCCTGGCGGACCCCCCTCCCAAAATGAAAAGGAGATAGCACCGCGCCATTAACCTTTACAAGACACTCCGCAGCAGCGTACAAAAGCCGGACCCGGGCCACGAAGTGCGGTCCAAACCCAAACGCTTGCAACGTCCCAAATAGGTATTCATGCTCTACCCTATCAAAAGCCTTCTCCTGATCAAGAGACAGAAAAGCAGCTGACTCACCAGTACCCTGGACTAAATGAATCAGGTCCCTAACCAGGTGGATGTTATCCTGGATGGACCGGCCAGGGACTGTATAAGATTGATCAGGATGAATCACTTGATGCAGCACGGAGCCCAGGCGATTTGCCATTGCCCGTGCAAAAATTTTATATTCTGTGCAAAGGAGAGAGACTGGACGCCAGTTCTTCAACAAACGGAGTTCGCCCTTCTTAGGCAGCAAGACAACAACCGTCCTACGCCACGAGAGAGGCATCACTCCAGTCGCCAGGCTCTCCCCCAAAACCAACATATAGTCACCCCCTAGGACGTCCCAGAATGCTCTAACAAACTCCACCGTCAACCCATCCAGCCCGGGGGACTTACCCCTCCTGAGCTGATGCAAGGCGCGAGTCAACTCCTCCAAAGATAAGGGGCCATCAAGAAGATCAGCCTCCCCCCTATCTACGGTCGGTAGACCCTCCCACAGATCTTGCTGAGCCTCCACACTGAATCCTTCCGCAGAGAACAGGGTCCCATAAAAGGACCTAACCAAGGCATTAATCCTCTCTGGATCAGTGACAGAGGAGCCGTCATCTGCAAGCAACTCCACGAGCTGTTTTCGAGCTCCCCGCCCCTTCTCCAAAGAGAAAAAGAAAGGCGACGCTCGGTCCAGCTCGTGCAGCATCTGGACCCGAGACCTCACATAAGCGCCTCGAGATCGCTCAAGCAGCAGACTCCTCAAAACCTCCTTCTTCCTCTGAAACTCTCCCCATTCGCTGGAGTCTTCACCAAACTGACCCAGGCGAGACTCAGCGTCCTGTATCTCCCTCTCCAGCTTCTCGACCGCTGAGTCCCGCCTCCCAGTCGACCCCCATGTATATTCCTTACAAAAGAGACGGATGTGAGCTTTACCCACATCCCACCACTGCCTAAGGGAAGAGAAGCACCTCTGCCTCTCTCTCCACTTCACCCAAAACCGAGTGAATGACTCCCGGAAACACCGGTCCTCCAGCAGCCTGTTGTTAAAGTGCCAGTACGCGGACCCAGCCCGAGCGCACGCTGGATTGAAATCCACACGCACCAGACAATGGTCCGAGCACGGCACCAGCCGCATTGAGGCCGCTGAGACACGGGAAACAAACGCTCGGGAAATATAAAACCGATCAATGCGGGAACCACCGCCCACAGACCTCCGCGAAAAAGCAGTGGAATCAGGGTGAAGGTCCCTCCAAACATCAACCAACTTAAAGGAGTCAATCAAGCCTCTCAGCTTCTTCGCTACAGCAGGCGCACACTGAGTACCAGAACGGTCCCGCACCTCAAGTGTGCAATTAAAGTCCCCACCAAGGAAGACACACTCTCCCCTATCAATAGTGCCCAACAGAGCATTCACCTCCCGAAGCAGGCCGGCCTGCATCGTGCCGGAGCTAGGGGCATACACGTTAATGAAATGCAACGGCATGCCATCCAGGCTCACGGCCAGATGGAGCAAACGTCCTGGCACCACTTCCTGCACTTTTAAAATGCTTGGCAGAAAATTTGGGGCCAACAGAAAAGCCACCCCACTCGAATTTGAGCTGAGATGGCTCATATAAACCCTCCCTTCCCACTCCAGTTGCCAGGTAGGTTCATCACTAGCAACGGTATGTGTCTCTTGCAGATAACAAACTGCAAATCTCCCCTCCCTTAGGGCTGATAAGAGCTGAAATCTTCGAAAACTCGCTCTACTCCCATTTAAATTTAATGTAGCTACTGTGAATGTGTAGACACATTAGATTGTGACCCTCACACTCCCTGTAGTCACAGGAGGTCCTTTTCTGAGGACCTTCAACAAACCCCAAAACTACCCCAAATCCGAGTCAGAAAGACCACTATCCTTGTTACTAAGGATAGCCTCGAGACTCTCCTTCACATCTAGAACATCCTCCCATCTCCTTGTAGCGGCCCACCATAATGTTTTGGGAGCACGACTTATTTTTAAGAACTCTCGCACCTCAACAATAAGCTTCGCCTCAGACACGGCCTTGGAGTCTGGGCTCTCAGCCAACCCGCTCGCACCTGAATCAACAACCTCAGAAAGACCAGAACTGTCTGACACATCACTCTCTGAGCCCCCCCCACTGGCCGCATCGCTGTCCTCCTCCACAGCCATGACACGACCACCCGGATCAATGCTGGGGGTGGGTCCCAACACCCCTACCTGAGACTCGCAGCCCTCTGAATGGCTGGGCTCCTGCACGCTACCATCACCCTCCTCCTCTGGGCCTGGGGAAGCAACAACAAGAGGCATCCCCAGGGCCTGTGGAACACTGGCACCCTCGGAGTCTGAAAGAGGATCACGTCCCATAACAGCCCTGACCTCCACATCATCCAGAGTGCCCTCTCCACAGGCATCACCCAGAGAATCACCACCTGCCATTAACCTCACCCCAGACAACTCATCCGGTGAGGCATCCCGCCCCCCAGCACCTCCACTGGCACTGATATGGAGCACAGACTTGAACGACAACACCCCCGAAACTCCCCCCTCAGCCTGACTCTGCACATCCCCCGTCACAGAGGGCACACTACCAGAGGAGCCAACCACGTCACCTACCGTGCTAGCACCCTCAGTAGGCCTCTGAAACGAGGGGACCTCATCCGACCCAGAGGGTACACACCCAAGGGAGCTAACCACAGCATCCGCCGAGATAACTCCCTCAGAGGGCCCCTGAGATGAAGGGACAGACTCCCGCCCAGTGGACACAACTCCACCGGAATCAACTTCAACACCCAGTCCGGTGACACCCGCTGTAGATCCATGAAGAGAAGGCCCAACCACCGACCCAGAAAACACCGGGTCAAGACCACTTTCAGCCACCTCAGTGGTGGAAAGCCCGGAGAAAGACATCCCCTTCGCTCTGGACCCACGCCCTTCCTCCTCTTCACCAGGCAGATGCCTCCTTTTAGTCCCACTCGCATGCGGAGGTGCGGTAACCTCCATAAGGGAAGGGTCATCCGCCTCCACATTACCCCCATCCACTTTGCCACCCACACGTTTAGGCTTCTTTACCCCCTTCCGAGCCACCACAACTCCCCCCTGAGCCCCAGCAGGTGCAGTCTGCACCACACTGGAGCTAAACTCACCCGATTGCACTTTCTTCGCTCGGGCGGCCCTATCCCTCTCCTTCTTCTTATTATGCTTCCCCTGCTTCTCCCAAAACCCCCCCTCAACACTCCCCTCCTCCTGCGCCCCACCTCCATCCACCGCCACAGGCGCAAGACGTAGGGGACGTGGGGGGCTTGGGCTCTCACTGCCCAGGGTCCCCAAAGCGGAACCTCTGGACCCAGAAGGCTTAGCACTGCCGCCCCGGGTCACCAAGGCAGAACTGGCAACCTCAGCCGGGTCAGCAGTACCACCCCGCGCCGCTGAGGTTTGACCAGCCACCCCAGATGGGCCAGCAGCGCTTTCCTGGGCCACTGCACTAGAACCTCTAGCAGTGCCCCCGCGAAAAAGACACTCCCTACGGAGATGTCCAAATTCGCCGCACGCATGACACCGTGCCTTGCCCCAACTCCAACGCACGGTTCTGGGTACACCCTTATGCACCACCTCAAAACTCCCCTCGGCACCATCCCCCTCACCCACCTTCATGAACACCCTCCTCTTGAAACTGAAGACCCCTTTTTCCTCCGGGTCCCCCCCGGGATGCAAGAGACGAAAACATTTAGACCGCACCTCCCCGAACTTGGACAGGTGTGGAATAAGCACTGCATCCGAAAAATAAGTGGGGCAGCTCCGCAGGAGAACCGGTCTCACCCTGGATACCCACGGATCCACCTGTACGTGGACCCCCCCCACTGAGATCCCCTCCTCCAACGCTCGGGCCACACACTCCCGGGTCTTAAGTATCATCTCCACCTTTCCCCTTTCGAGCTCAGAAGAGACAATAGCCCCCCTCCCAAGAAGTTCATTCATGGCCTTCGTAATTACCCCCCTCGACATCATAGGCCCAGTTTGAACAGAAATACCAAAACTGTCCCCATCCAAGTCAACATGAGGCTCAAGCTCAGATGGCCTCGCACCCGCCACTGATGCCGTCGCTGCGTAGGTCCGGACCTTCGGCCGCGCCCCTTCCATCGCCATCCTCACAGAGGCACAAACCAGCTCCAAGCCCCTCAGCAGCACAGCTCCAAGTTAAGTCCCAGAGACAGTCACAGTCAAAGACAGGCAGCAGAAAACAGAAACCTCCAGCTGAAGCAGGAAAGTCCCCAGGTTCGTCCACAGCCAAGAGCAGCTTACGGGAAACTCGATCCCAGTCGCGCTGGACGCAAAAGTACCTTCTTCACATTAAGCCAGGCAGCCGCACTGAGCAAAATGACTTTAGGGCAGAGAAGCGGAGCCAAAAACGACAAAGACACCGCACAACTTCAGCCCACTGAGATCACAGGCACTCTTGGCAATCCGCCAACGCCAACCGCACCCTCGACAATGTGGAGAAACTCAGGAATCTTCACACAGATGGAGGCTCCCCAGACCAGAGAAAAGCTTCAACAGCCCAACAATAAGTTGAACTATGAAGCCCCCCTGGGTCTGTGCCCTCTCCAACGGCAAAATCCTGGAAAGGCTGCTCCAATCCTTCTCAACTGCAGAGCTGAGAAGAAAACACGACCTCTCTCTCTCTCTCTCTCTCTCTCTCTCTCTCTCTCTCTCCTGCTCTCCCTCTCTCTCCCCCCCTCTCTCCAAACCCCCCGCCCAACTTCACCCCCCCCTCCTGCTCTCTCTTTTTGGGGAAACATAATTAGAGGTAAACAAACAAATAAAGCGAGTGAGATTGAGAGCAAGAGTACACGACTTCTGATGGTGAATGAAAGTCTCCGGCACCTGGTATTCCAGGCAGTCTCCCATCCGAGTACTAATTAAGCCTGAGTCTGCTTATGCCCCTGTCCCACTTAGGAAGCCTGAAGCGAAACCTCTGGAGACTTTGCGCCCCACCCAAGGTTTCCGTGTGGTCCCCGGAGGTTCCCGGAGGTTTTCTTCAGTCTCCCTAATGGTCGAAAGTGGTTTCCGCTTCTTCTATGCTCCTTACAATTATTTCAAAAAATTAAAAAGCGGCTGCGACTAAAAATAGTTTGCCGTTTAAAAAATCGGTAATTTTTCTGTAGAAGCCGGATGCGATGCTAGTTGAAGGTGGTTGCCGGAGGTTGCAGCTAGTGGAAGTTAAGACCTCCCTGGTGCAATGAAACTGGGTGAAAAAAAGGTTTGTGTTTGTGAAATTCTGTCTCCGCAGAAGCTGCCTGATGTGCCGAGTGTCTGCACATTATCTGATTTATTTATGACATGCAGCATCTACAGCAGGTTGCTTTTTGATCGCAGCTTTAGGTAAACAACCCTCGATTACTCGTATTTCCGTGTATGTGTGTGTTACACTGGTCCAGCCCGATGTGAAGGATGTGATTTAAGGATAATGGGGAATGTAGATGGTTTTGCATGCAACCAATAACATAGTTACCTCAGTACCATTAACCCCGCCTAGTTAACATCAATCATAACGCCCTCCCCTTCCTGGATACGGTTCACTAGAAGAATGTAGCCAGTATTTGAGGATGTATGTAATACCTTGTGCTATCATTAAAATGTGTTGAACACTTTTAGAGTTTGTAAATTGCTTATTTACATGGTGTCGGAGCTGGAAGATACTTGCGCCTACCTGTCCATCGGGTTTTATTTCTTTTATTTGATTTGTGCCTTTTGTGCTTTATCTCTCTGACCATGGCATCCTCGTGCAGAAAGCCCGCGCAGCTTGTCTTTGATGCTGATATTTCTGAGCGCTGGGCTACGTTTGAAATTGATTTCACCCACTTTGTCAACGTCGCTCACCGCAATGATCCTGACTCCCTCAAAGCCTCCCTCCTACTCAACCTTGTCGGACCTGATGCCATGAAGAGAGCCAGAACTTTCGTCTATGCTCCAGCGGTCCTGGACGACAACAACGTGGTGGTTACCCCTGCAGAATCTGCCAGTGACCCTGCTTGCCTGCTACGTAAGTTCAGGGAGATTTGTGACCTGCCCTCGAACCGCATTCTAGAGAGGGCACGGTTCTTTACAAGGAGACAGCTGCCGGAGGAACCTGTTGAATGTTTTATTGCCGATTTGCGTTATCTCGCCCAGCGGTGTCGTTTCGGTGACATGACAGACCAGCTCACTAGAGACATTTTAGTAACTGGCATGCGTGACCAGAAGCTGCGATGTGAGCTTCTTAGGGATCCAGATCTAACGTTAGCAAAAGCCATGCATGCCTGCAGATTGTCTGAGGTCGTTGTATTGCCAGATGATCACCGGGACTTGGGAGATAAGTCTGTTCACCAGGCTGGATTTAGTAGAGCCCTGCCTCAGAGGGGAAACAATGCTTTTCTGCCGCGTGCCAACCCTGGTCCTGCTGATGTGCCCCCAAAAAGGTGCCCTAACTGTAACTACATGCACCACAGACGGTCGACGTGCCCTGCCTATGGCAAGGCTTGTAATTTTTGTAACAAACTGAATCATTTCGCTTCTGCCTGCCGCTCATTCCGTTCTCGTGGGAGACAGGTACAGATTTCCAGACCCAGTCTAAACATGCTTAAACAATCTGATAGCTGTTCCAACCCACAGCCCGATGTTGCTGAATTCTATGATGCAGATCCAATTAATTCTCCCGAGGATTCGAATGTGTTTACCCTCCTCCAGGCACCTGGCCAACGTCTTGATCCCTCCGTGTCTGTGACTGTCAACAATGTAACCTTCCTTGCGAAGTTAGATACTGGGGCAAAGGTCAATGTTTTGTCAATAAATCTTTTCAACAAGATAAGGACTAATGAGGCCTTGGTCGCTGACAATGCTACACTGCATGCCTATGGTGGAGAAATTCTCAGGCCTGTGGGGAGGGCCACTTTAACTTGCAGGCTACAGAAGGCCACGAGAAACTTGATTTTTTATGTTTTGAACTCTGACTGTGTTACCCTGCTGGGAAACCGTGCGTGCCAAGATCTTGGCCTGGTGTCCTTCGACCACATGGTCCACAAAGTGCAACTGTCATTTAACCCGATTGCAGAATACCAGGACCTGTTCAACGATGACCTGGGAAAGTTACCACTGACATACCATATTTCCATTGACCCAAATGTACAACCCGTGGTCCGCGCACCTCACAGGGTGTCCCACGCCATGAAAGACAGGGTCGAGGCGATGCTTAACAACATGGTCGACAAGGGGGTGCTAGAAGCGGTCAGCGAGCCCACCGATTGGGTCTCCACCATGGTTGCCACGATAAAGAAAGACAAGAATGAAATACGTGTGTGTATCAACCCCAAGGACTTAAACCTTGCCATCAGGCGACCACACTACCCCATGCGGTCCGTTGAGGACGTGGCAGCTCAGGTCGGGCAAGCCACCGTCTTTTCGGTCCTAGACGCTAAGAACTCGTTCTGGCAGATCCCGTTACAAAGCATCTTCCGACCTGACAACCTTCGCCACACCATTCGGCAGATTCAAATTCCTGCGAATGCCATTCGGCATCAATTCCGCTAGTGAGGTGTTCCAGCGAACGATGGAGCAGATATTCTCGGGCCTGCCATGTGCCATCATCATCATCTTAGTCTATGGGAAGGACATTGCCGAACATGACCAGAACCTCCGCCGCGTCCTGGATCGGGCGCGAAAGGCCAACCTGAAGCTGAACCCAAAGAAGTGCCGGTTTCGTGTCTCAGAAGTCACGTATGTTGGACACGTTTTCACCTCTAACGGACTAAAACCCGACCCTTTGAAGGCAGCGGCCATCTCTGAGATGGCAGCCCCCACCGACGTGCCAGGTCTACAACGTTTCTTGGGCATGGTGAACTACCTTGGGAAGTTTGTACCACATCTCAGTGAGCTGAGTGCTCCCCTGCGGCAGCTGACAAAAAAGGATATCGCCTGGGTCTGGCTCCCACAGCACCAGCAGGCGTTTGACTGTCTCAAGTCGAAACTGATTAACACTCCGACGTTGCGATTTTTTGATGCGAGTCGCCCCATCACCGTCACAAATGACGCTTCTAAGTTCGGCCTGGGCGCGGCATGCCTCCAATCTGTCGATGGATCGTTACATCCTGTCTCCTATGCCTCCCGCACCATGACGGACACCGAGCAGCGGTACGCTCAGATCGAGAAGGAGCTACTTGCGGTGGTGTTTGCCTGCTCCAAGTTCAGAGACTTCCTGTTTGGCAGCAGATTTACAGTCGAAACCGACCACCAGCCACTGGTGACAATCCTGAACAAGCCGATTCATGCTGCCCCTGCCAGGCTGCAGCGTATGATGCTGCAGCTCCAGCGCTTTGATTTCGACATCGTCTACAAGAAAGGCACCGAGATGCACATCGCGGACACGTTATCACGCGCCCCGCGGGCCTCCTGTGCTCGCCACCCCTACGAAACAGAGGACTTGCTCGTACTGGGCGTCAATTTTATTCCCACCAAGCAGCTGCAGCTTTTGGCCGAGCACACCGCTGCCGATCCAGTTTTGCAACGGCTTGCGTCTGTGATTAAATCAGGGTGGCCAACAAAGCGCTCCGCTGCACCGCCTGAAACACAGCCCTTCTTCCTGGTCCGTGACGAACTGGTGCTCCAGAATGGCGTTATCGTTAAGGGACATAAAGTGGTGGTCCCGTCCTCCCTGTTCGATTCTTACTACTGCGCAGCCCACAGCGGACACCCCGGGGTCGATGCAACACTCGCCCACGCTCATTGCCAATTCTACTGGCCTGGAATGGCCAAATATATTCGAGACCGTGTTTCTGCCTGCTCCACGTGCAACAGTCTTGCTCCACATCAGCAGCGACAGCCCCTGCTGCAACAGCCCGCTCCTGCCTTGGCCTGGTCCTCGCTGGCTGCCGACATCTTCGAGTGGCGTGGTAACCACTACCTTGTCCTGGTCGACTCGTACTCAAACTGGTTCGAGGTGGATTTGCTGACATCCCTCACGTCGGAGATGGTGATCCGGAAGCTGCGGAAACACTTCTCCACGTTTGGGTCCCCTGTCAGGCTGCAGACTGACAATGGCAGGCAGTTTACCAGCCGTGAGTTCAAAAGTTTTGCTGACAAATGGAATTTTGTGCATTTCACCAGCAGCCCGGAGTACCCACAGAGCAACAGCCTTGCTGAACGGGCCGTCCGCAGCGCCAAGCTTCTGATGGAACAAGCGAGACTGTCTAACTCTGATTTGTATTTGGATCTCCTGAACCTCAGGAATGTTTCCAGAGATCCGGCCATGGGGTCCCCTGCTCAGCGTCTGATGTCCAGAACAACCAGATCTACCATCCCGATTGCCCAGCGCCAGCTGAAACCTCGGGTGCTGGAGCCTGCCTCTGTGCAGAGGCGCATTCAAGAGAAACATGACAGCCAGCGGCGTTCCCACGATCGGTCGTGCAGACCACTCGATCCTCTGTTGCCTGGACAGGTTGTTCGATTGCAAACCGCCAGTGGTCACTCCCGTCTGGCTACTGTGGTTGGGGTGGCCGACTCACCTCGTTCGTATCTGGTCGACTATGAGGGAACCATCTACCGTAGAAGCCGACAACACCTGCTTGCGGTTAATGAGCCGAAGCCGCAGGCCCCGGGCCCCTATGCCCCGCCGCTCTCATACCAGCAGCCGGCTCCTGTCCCAGCCAGCGTTCCCTGCATGCCTCGGTCCCCATATCGAGCGCCCGGTTCCCCTCTGCGCGGGTCGCCTGTTGGCGGTCGTGGTTCTCCCTCTCCTGTTCCTCCAACCCCACCGCCCTTCCCTGGTTCCCCTGCTGTCTCGGGTCCCCCTGTTTTTTCTGCTCCTCTGGGGGAAGGGGGAGGCATCCGTACGCGCTCGGGCCGGATCAGCAAGCCACCTGTTCGTTATGGCGATTCTGTTTAATTCTGTTGTAGTGACAACGGTCTGTTTCTTTTAAATTTTCTAAGGGGAAGGATGTAGATGGTTTTGCATGCAACCAATAACATAGTTACCTCAGTACCATTAACCCCGCCTAGTTAACATCAATCATAACGCCCTCCCCTTCCTGGATACGGTTCACTAGAAGAATGTAGCCAGTTTTTGAGGATGTATGTAATACCTTGTGCTATCATTAAAATGTGTTGAACACTTTTAGAGTTTGTAAATTGCTTATTTACAGGGAAGTCTTTTAGGACCGAGATGAGAAGATCTTTGTTCACACAGAGAGTAGTGAGTCTGTGGAATTCTCTGCCACAAAAGGTAGTTGAAGCCAGTCCATTGGCTATATTTAAGAGGGAGTTAGATGTGGCCCTTGTGGCTAAAGGGATCAGGGGGTATGGAGAGAAGGCAGGTACAGGATACTGAGTTGGATGATCAGCAATGATCATATTGAATGGCGGTGGAGGCTCGAAGGGCCGAATGGCCTACTTCTGCACCTATTTTCTATGATTCTATGATTCTGTGATGTGAAGGAAGTCAAGATTTCACCTGGGTTATTCACTCATGCGTTATATTTGCAACGGAAAATGACGTGTCTACATCGCTAATGCGTCCAGACTTTGTACTGTTTACACAGGACATCATAACGCTAGGCCCAGTGCCTGTTCACACCACACCTCCCATTACACCAACTGGAAAGCTGCTTGCAATCCAACCGCACCTCTGCATTGGATGACGTATTTGCTGCTATTGAATGGACTCCGGAACATCTCCCCTGATCAGAGTACAGATCACGCTAACCTTATTACACCAAATCCAGTTGCTCTTTATTTCCCAGTGTATTCAATAGATCAGGTCTGCAGCCTGTTCAGTTTACATTCGACCTCATTGTAACGGTCTGGTCACTAATTACATTACTCCAGCGCGGATAAACACTGAATCATTGTTCATCTAAAACTATATTCCACAGCTATAACACAAGTGACTACACAGTACCGAGGACCATGCATTATCAGGTCCGACCATTCCTTGATATTGCACTCAACGCCATGAAGTCATTGCTCAGCATACAGTGCGATATATACAGTGCGACCAAGGCTTTAGACAAGGTCACACACAAGCGATTTGTATACAAACCTAAAGCACACAGTATTGGGGGTTCAGTATTGATGTGGATAGAGAACTGGCTGGCAGGCAGGAAGCAAAGAGTAGGAGTAAATGGGTCATTTTCAGAATGGCAGGCAGTGACTAGTGGAGTACCGCAAGGCTCGGTGCTGGGATCCCAGCTATTTACAATATATATCAATGATTTGGACGAGGGAATTGAATGCAACATCTCGAAGTTTGCGGATGACACGAAGCTGGGGGGCAGTGTTAGCTGTGAGGAGGATGCTAGGAGGCTGCAAGGTGACTTGGATAGACTGGGTGAGTGGGCAAATGCATGGCAGATGCAGTATAATGTGGATAAATGTGAGGTTATCCACTTTGGTGGCAAAAACAGGAAAGTTGACTATTATCTGAATGGTGGTCAATTAGGAAAAGGGGAGATGCAACATGACCTGGGTGTCATGGTACACCAGTCATTGAAAGTAGGCATGCAGGTGCAGCAGGCAGTGAAGAAAGCGAATAGTATGTTAGCATTCATAGCAAAAAGATTTGAGTATAGGATTAGGGAGGTTCTACTGCAGTTGTACAGGGTCTTGGTGAGACCACATCTGGAGTATTGCGTACAGTTTTGGTCTCCAAATCTGAGGAAATACATTCTTGCGATAGATGGAGTACAGAGAAGGTTCTCCAGACTGATTCCTGGGATGTCAGGACTTTCATATGAAGAAGGACTGGATAGACTCGGCTTGTACTTGCTAGAATTTAGAAGATTGAGGGGGGATCTTATAGAACCTTACAAAATCCTTAAGGGGTTGGACAGGCTAGATGCAGGAAGATTGTTCCCGATGTTGGGGAAGTCCAGGACAAGGGGTCACAGTTTAAGGATAAGGGGGAAATCTTTTAAGACCGAGATGAGAAAAACATTTTTCACACAGAGAGTGGTGAATCTCTTGAATTCTCTGCCACGGAAGGTAGTTGAGGCCAGTTTGTTGGCTACATTTAAGAGGGAGTTAGATGTGGCCCTTGTGGCTAAAGGGATGAGGGGGTATGGAGAGAAGGCAGGTACAGGATACTGAGTTGGATGATCAGCCATGATCATATTGAATGGCGGTGTAGGCTCGAAGGGCCGAATGGCCTACTCCTGTACCTGTTTTCTATCTTTCTATGTTTCTATACCACAAATCCACTTCAGTGCTCATTTCACATCAGACTAGTTACAATCACTTTATATTTCACTTGTACCACCAGGCTAAGTCACAGCTCATATTACACTTGATGCTTTCATAAGAATCCCTGTCACTGTTCGTGTTACAGTTGACCATATAATTCCAAGACCAGGCACTGTCAATCTTCATGTTACACTGATTCCCATCAGAGCCGGAGAATTCACTGATAATTTACAACAGATCTACCTACTGTTTAAATTGCACTAGGCCCTATTACAACGAGCTCTGTCATCATTTTTACTACAGAGGTCCCCAGAACACCATGCCGTTTTGCTGTGCATTGGAATTAAAATACAAAATATTTATGTTATAACTCCAGGATATAAGAAAACCAAGCCCGGGGCTAAAGTATGATCTAATGATCTAACTGAATATATCAACATATGCCAAGGTCAATAAATTACTCAATTGAAAAATAACAGCTACCTGCATGTTAACTAGCTCTGAACATAAACTAGTCATATAGATGCAAGTATATCATTAATGTTATCAAGCGGGCACCTCCCTTCACTGGTGTTTCATTGCGATAGGCCCGAGAAACCGAGGAAAAGCTCAACATCTGGTTCTGGCATCCCGGAACAACCCCCCTCAATACCTGCTCTCACCACCTATGCTACCGGTATCTACTAAATAAATGATGCAACAGCCAATAAGCTCACTCTAACAAATGCTCAGCACCTGCATCCTTTCTTCCACTAATCCTAGCCATCATTAAACTTGTAACACCACAAATATCACTCTTGTATAATACCGGGATACACTTACTAAGACATCAATTACAAAGAAATACACATATTGCATGTCATGCGTTTTCTTTCTGTCCACAACTGACACAATTTCTTCTCCATCAAATTCCCCTACTGGCTTGCTCTGCGGCCTCTGATGTCTGATTTACTGCCTGACGCAAACTTTGTCCACAAATTCCCAGCTCTCCAAATAGCGACGTGAGCGATCTAATTTTGAAACTTCTGCAACCTACCTCTACCGGACGCAGTCTTGCTCTCCATCCTCGCTGCTCAAACTCAGCTGCCAAGTCTACATATCTAAGCCTTTTCCTTGCATAAGCCTCATCCACTACATTTTCCCAAGGCACTGTCATGTCTATGACAGACACTATCTGTTGACGAACTGACCATAACACTATATCAGGCCTCAAACCAGTAATCATTTTTCCAGCGGAACAACAAGCTTTCCTCCCAAATCTGCCTGCATCCCCCAATCATTGGCTCCTCATAACTGGCCTGTGTCATACCTGTCTGAAAACTTCCCTCCTCTACCTTTCTCTCTCTCACGAACAAAATGAATCGCTGCCATCTCAGTCCTGATGCCTACAGCATTCACTTGTGCTCTTCTCCTCTCAATTGCCGCAGCTATGCACTTCAAGACCTGGTTATGCCGCCAAATATATCGATCCTGAGAAAGACTAGTTCCACATTCTGACAAAAGATGCCTCAACGTTGTCACCTCTGAACACAAGGGACATGCCGAGTCCCCACCTACCGATTGTTTGAGGTTCTGCGGTGATGGCAGCACCCCATAGATATGTACCTGCTCCACAACCAATTTCCTCCTCTCTGTTGGACCTGCCTTTCTCCACATTGGTCTCAATGTGTTGAGCCCTAACCCTCCCATCCCTTGCTGCACCCTACCAACAATGTCCGTATGCCTCAGAGTTGCTTGTGCTTCTTCTACTGCCTGCTTTGAGTTCCACATCTTCCCACTGGTTATACTTGGCACCACATTACTAACAAAGCCATCCTTGCTCCCTGATAATTACAACGATAGCTGCACCTTAGCACACTTAAACTTCTCTGTTAGGAGAGACAATGGCAAATGGAGAATACCTTTCCCATATAAAGCCACATTACTCAGACACCGTGGAACTCCTAACCATTTCTTAATATATGAACTAATCAATCTCTCTGACCTTTTCCCTTAGGGAATTGGCACCTCATATGCTGTCAATGGCCACATCAACTGAGGAAATAACCCAAACTGCAAATGCCACAACTTCAACTAGCCTGGAAGCCCTGACATCTCTATCCTTTCCAACCCGTCAGTAACATATTTTGTCAGTTGCTGAACCTGTTCAGTGTCATCCAATTTCCTACTATACCTCCTACCCAAACTTCTAACTGGTTTCTCCATTATAAAAACTTTTTCTCTACTACCTTCCCACTTGCCAAATAAATATTCCGTGACATACTGGGTTTAATCTTCATTCTAGCCAATTTAAGATTGTAATTTATCTTCTCCAATAACATTCTTGTACAAGCTACTATTGTGGTCACCATGGTCATATCACCCATATAGGCCCAGATTGTAGTGCGGCCTGCCGACTCTCCCCCCAATGACCCACCATGGTGCTCTAATCACTAGCTCCATCGTCACTGTAAAAACTAATGGGCATATAGCACACCCTTATATCATGCCCACCTGTGGTCTCTGCCATGCTGTCAGAAGGTTTGCTGTACTAAAACACATTCAGACATCTTGGAAAAATGCTTTCACTAAATTTACTAGCGACCCTTGAACTCGAAAGAAATCAAAAGCACTCCAAATATGTGGTACAAATCCATACGCATTTTCCATGTCCAAAAACGCCACATTCAAACATTTTCTCTCGAGCTTGGCAGTCTGAATCTGGTGCCATAACTGTTCAAAACTGTGTTCAAACAGAATCAGGTTTTGACGGTATGAGGCAGGAATTGGCTAGGATAAAATGGCAAATGATACTTAAAGGCTTGATGATGGATATGCATTGGCAAAGATTTAAAGATCATGTGGATGAATTGCAACAATTGTTCACCCCTGTTTGGCATAAAAATTAAACAGGGAAGACGGCTCAACCGTGGCTAACGATCGAAATTGGGGACAGTGTTCAATCCAGCGCAGATGAGTTGGCCAGAGGAAGCAGCAAACCGGTGGACTGGGAGAAATTTAAAATTTAACAGAGGAGGACAAAGGGGTTAATTAAGAGGGGGAGAATGGAGCATGAAAGGAAGCTTGCGGGGACAATAGCAATGAAGAC
Source organism: Raja brachyura (assembly GCA_963514005.1). Next base: position 58,416,328 of record OY740795.1, read on the forward strand.
AAATGTAGGTCCCTTACAGTCAGAAACAGGTTAATTTATAATTGGAAAGAAGAAAATGGCAGGCCAGTTAAACAAATACTTTGTTTCTGTCTTCACTAGGGAAGACACAAACATTCTCGCAGAAATACAAGGGGACCGAGGATCTAGTAGGAGGGAGGAAGTGAAGGAAATCCACATTAGTCAGGAAATGTTGTTAGGTAAACTGTTGGGACTAAAGGCAGATAAATCCCCAGGGACTGAAGTTCTGCATCCGAAACAAGGAGGTGGCCCTCGAAATCGTGGATGCATTGGTGATCATTTTCCAATGTTCTAAAGACACTGGATCAGTTCATGTGGACTGAGGGTAGCTAATGTAACCCAACTTTTTAAGAAAGGACAGAGAGAGAAAACAGGGAATTATAGACCAGGTAGCCTGACATCGGTAGTGGGAAAGATGTTTGAGTCCATTATTAAAGATGTTATAGCAGCGCATTTGGAACGCACTGACAGGATTGGTCAAATTTGGCATGGATTTATGAAGGGGAAACCATGCTTGACTAATCATCTGGAATTTTTTGAGTATGTAAGAGGGTAAATGGATAAGGGAGAGCCAGTGGATGTGGCGTTTCTAAACTGCCTAATGCCCTTTTAAAAGGTCCCACACAATTGATTGGTGTGCAAAATTAGCGTACATGGTATTGGGGGTTAGATACTCTCATTGATAGAGAACTGGTTGGCAGACAGGAAGGAAAGAGTAGGAATTAACGGCCATTTTCAGAATGACAGGCCGTGACTAGTGGGTGCCGCAAGGCTCAATGCTGGTACCCCAGGTATTTTCCAAATATATTAACAATTTGGACGAAGGAATTAAATTTAACATCCCCAAGTTTGCGGATGACACAGAACTGGGTGGTAGTGTGAGTTTCGAGGAGGATGATTTGAGGCTACAGGGTGACTTGGATAAGTTGGGTAAGTGGGCAGCTGCACGACAGATGCAGTATAATGGGGATACATTTGAGGTTATCCATTTTCGTGGCAAGAAAAATAAGGCAGATGATTATCTGAATTGTGTCAGATTAGGAAAAGGAAAGGTGCAACGAGACATGTGTGGCCTTGTACATCAGTCACTGAAAATAAGCATGCAGGTTAGGCAGGCAGTGAAGAAAGCAACTGGCATGCTGGCCTTCACAGCGAGGGGATTTGAATTTAGGAGCAAGGTCGTCCCACTGCAGATGTACAGGGCCCTGGTAAAACAACACCTATAGTAATGTGTGCAATTTTGGTCTCCTAATTTGAGGAAGAACATTCTTGCCATTGAATGAGAAAAGCGTAGGTTCACCAGGTTAATTCCCGGGATGCCAGACATAAAAACTGCTTTTTTCCACGAGCAGTAGTTCTGCTTAGTAACCAAACAGCTGTAAACTTTTGCTCTGATATTGTATTTCATTCACATGTTTGAACTATAATGTTTTATTCTTAATGTTTTAATGTTTTATGTTTTATTCTTAATGGTTTATTCTTAATGCGAGCGGAGCACCAACACAAATTCCTTGTGTCTGCGCACACTTGTCTAATATGATGAAAGAATAGAGCGACTGGGCTTAAATTTCTTCCCTGTCAGGTGTTCGTTGTCATTGGGGCCTAGCACCGTGGAGCGGCCTCCAACCGGGACAACCCGGTAGCTCCAGTTGCGAAGCCTGCGGACTTACCATCGTGGGGCTGGGCTGCTTCGGAGCATGGAGAGCTGTGGTGGCGCGCGGCTGTGACCCGACTCCTGAGCTTGGAGGCTCCAGCCGCAGTTCCGGTGGGCGGTGACATCGGGAGCTTGCGGGTCCCTGGTGGGAGACCGCTTTTTGCAGCTCCTGCAATGGCAACATCTCCCGCTCGAGTTGCGGGGTTGAAAATGACCCGGAGCGGGGCCTTACATCGTCCGGTGCGGCTATAACAGTCACGGGACTTGCCATCGCCCGGCGGGGGCTTTAAAATCGGGAGGAGAATGGAACACGGGAGAGACAAGACTTTGCCTTCCATCACAGTGAGGAGGAGATTCACTGTGATGGATGCTTGTGTAAATTGTGTTGGTTGTGTGTTTTGGCACTTTTCTTTTTGTATGACTACAGAAACCAAATTTCATTTGAACTTCATTTGAGGTTCAAATGACAATAAATAAATTGTATTGTTTAATTGTATATTGTATAATTGTATATGAAGGAATTAAGAAGGATGGGAGGGGATCATATGGAAACGTACAATTCTTAAGGGATTTCTTAAAGGATTGGACAGGCTGGATGCAGGAAAATTGATCCTGATGTTGGGGGTCCAGACCTATATATACCCGCTAAGGGACACAACTTGGCCCTGGTGCCAAATAAGCCTTTTCATGCCATATTACTTCTTTAACCAAGGGGTAGGCCATTTACTACCAAAATGAGGACATTTGATTTTCAGCAAGAGAGTTTGGAATTTGTAGAATTCGCTGCCACAGAAGGCAGTGGAGGCCAATTCACTGTATGTTTCTGAAAAAGTTCACTTAAAAAGATAGACAAAGCACAAATTCTTAAGACGATAGAAAGCTTTAATTTAACGTCTGACGGGTGTGGACCTAGAGACCCAGAGGCTACAGTTTCACGTCTGAATCTCCAGCAGCACACACAAAGAAATACCAGAGAACTCAAGCTTATTTACATACAGATATAAACAAATTGCATGACGGAAATGTACAAAAAAATCATCATCCACCTCCAAATATGGAGTTGTTTTTCACTCTTTGCCAAAAGCCAGACACCCCGATGGCATCTTCTGGGCCCCTTCTCATCTGATTAACCTCTTCAACTTACCTAAAAAACTTGTAAAAAAAACTGCGAACTTTTCAACTTATATAAAAAAACCTTGCAAGAGAGCTGTGAACTATTCAACTTAAGTTAAAAAAACCCTTGTCACGATGTGTGTTGTCCAAATCCCATCATGCATTACAATTGGCCTTTTACAACAGGAAAGCTTAAATATGACAACCATCAATTAATAACCAACTCTTTCATTTCCAAAACGGAATTAGATATACTATACATCTTGGATCTAACGGAATCAAGGGATACGGGGAGAAAGCAGGAATAGGCTAATGATTTTGGATGATCAGCCATGACCATATTGAACGGTGGTGCTTGCTCGAAAGGCCGAATGGCACCTATTTTCTATGTTTCTATAATTTACTCATGTGTTCTAATCAACCTGCGAAGCACCGTATGCCTGTTTTCTGCACTGATATCAATTAACCTGTTCCTTTATAAATAATTTGTGACATTATGCTAAAAAAATCTTGCCTTCTACATTTAGGAGACTTAGAGCCTAAACTGTCTTAACTCTGGAGACTCTTTCTTCGAGGGAATGAAAATCCCCCCTGCCCTCCTGCAAACACGTGGTATGAACTGCTTCTGCCAAACTATTCGCAAGAGCCTCTGTGAGAATCAAAACACATCAGGTGCAGTTTATTTCACCGGTAAGGGACTCAACTCGGCCCTGCTGCCGAATAGGCCTTTTCACGCCATATTACTGCTTTAACTTCTGTGGCAAATCATCTAACATATGCTCTATCTCTCCTAAGGGTGGTAGATCTGGAGGGAACACGGGCCTGACACTGGGCCCTATGACAACAGGCCCAGTCAGTATTCAAACAAGCAAAGGTGCAAAAACACAAAGCCCATTCAGTGTTGTTCTTGCATTATGCCAAGGAAAGTAGGCCCATTCTCTATTCAAATTACTCTGGGCCCAATAACTGTAGTCACTGTTACCCTGAGTGATAGTGCGCTGAATGTGCCAAATACAATCAAACAAGACTAGTCCATGATACCCAACTAGTGGGATGCGTAGATTGCATCACTTTGTGTCTCCATGTGGACTATTCTTATTTGGGGGGCGATATTCCCTCACTCCTCGCCGTCAAAGGCCACACCAACATTCAAGTGAAAGCACACCCAAGATGGGTACGAGACAAATCGATCTGAACTAATTTACTATCCTTGGTGTAATGTGATCCCAGCTATTTCCAGATGCTGACAATTAATTCTTAATGTCTATCCTTGTCTCTTGCCTGTTCTAGACTCCATACCCAGAATCATACCCACGTACTTTGCTGGTCTCTCTGACGGTGTTGGCTGCATCAAGTTGCTCGTTGCTTTGGAACATTTTTCTGAATATTCGACAAACATATCAGAACGTATTGTGATATTGCTTAGTGCTTGGTGGAGCAGACAGTTCGTCATCGGACGTCCGAGCGCGCAATGGCCGCATAATCAAAGTGATTCCTATTCTACCAGCCAGTGGCGATTTGAGAGAATCAGAATCAGAATCAGAATGCCTTTTATTGTCACTATACACATGTACAATGAGATTAAAAGCTGCTCCTACTCAGTGCAAAAACAAAACAAAAAGGGGGGGGGGGGGGGATAAG
>OY740795.1:58425753-58797277 GCA_963514005.1 Raja brachyura
TCAATACAAGGGAAACGTTGACAAAACTGGGTTTACCGCTGGACTTGTTGACCGTTCTGACGATGGTCTTCATGGGGAGTGCTTCGTGCCCCACCAGACAGGAGAAGGAGGCTCCGCTAGCCCACTGCTCTGCCCCAACGGATAACAGGCTGTACGTGAAGAAGGTGCCATTGCCGTTCTCCGCCTCCACCCCGGTGTTCCGGTACTTGCTCCCATCCACCCGCTTGTCATCAACTGTCCATGTGACGAAGATCCTGCGAGGGGAGAATCCTCTCACAAAGCAGGTGAGGGTGATAGTCTTGTGCGCGGAGATTTCTTCTGTCGGCGGCAGAAGGACTGAGACGGACGGTGGCAGCAGATGTTGACCTACGGAACAATTCAAATGGCGTTTATTATACAAGACGGTTAAGGCGATTAAAATCTAATATTCGTACGTGAGTACACTGCCAACAGACAGTATTAACGGCATTGCATTCTCCTTTTGTGACTTGTCTCTTTGTTCAGACATATACACCTGAATGTGCGTCTCTCCTGTGCACGGCAGAAGATTTGCATGAAATCGGAAGTGTCAGTGATGCAGTTGAACAAAGGAGACTATTAAGGCATGAGGGAGGAGCTGGCCAAGGTAGACTGGAAATGGATCCTAGCAGGATAGACGGTGGAACAGCAATGGCAGGAATTTCTGGGCATAACCCGGAAGACACAGGATCACTTCATTCCAAAAAGGAAGAAAGATTCTAAGGGGAGTAGGAGGCAACTGTGGATGACAAGAGAAGTTAGGGACAGAATAATACTAAAGGAAAAGATGTATAACACAGCAAAGAGTAGCCGGAAGCCAGAGGATTGGGAAACGTTCATAGGACAACAGAAGGAAACAAAACGGGCAATACGGGCTGAAAAGATGAAGTAGGAGGGGAAGCTGGCCAGGAATATAAAGAAGGGCAGTAAAAGCTTCTTTAGGTATTTTAAGCGAAAAAGAATATCAAAGTCAAATGTGGGTCCCTCGAAGACAGACACGGGTGAAATTATTATGGGGAAGATGGAAATGGCAGATGAGTTGAACAATAGTTGATCTGTCTCCACTAAGGAAGACACAAACAATCTCCCAGATGTACTGGAGGCCAGGGGATCTAAGGGGTAGAGGAACTGAAAGAAATGTTCATTGGGCGAGAAATAGTATTGGGTAGGCTAATGGGACTGAAGGATGATAAATCCCCTGGGCCTGATGGTCTGCATCCCAGGGTCCTCAGGGAGGTGGCTCTAGAAATGATGGACGCATTGGTGATTAATTTCCAATGTTCAATAGATTCAGGATCAGTTCCTGTGGATTGGAGGATAACTAATGTTATCCCACTTTTCAAGAAAGGAGCGTGAAAGAAAACAGGGAATTACAGACCGGTTAGTCTGACTTCGGTGGTGGGAAAGATACTGGAGTCAATTATTAAAGAGGTAATAATGGGGCATTTGGATAGCAGTAAAAGGATTAGTCCAAGTCAGCATGGATTTATGAAAGGAAAATCATGCTTGACTAATCTGGCATTTTTGAGAATGTGACAAGTAAAATGGATGAAGGGGTGCCAGTGCATGTACTGTATCTAGACTTTCAGAAAGCCTTTGATAAGTTACCGCACTGGAGATTGATGACTAAAATTGGGGGTAGGGTGTTGGGGATAGGGTGTTGGCGTGGATAGAAAATTGGTTGGCAGACGGGAAGCAAAGAGTAGGAGTGAATGGGTCCTTTTCAGAATAGCAGGCAGTGGTGAGTGGAGTGCCGCAAGGCTCGGTGTTGGGGCCACAACTGTTTACCATATATATTAATGATTTGGAAGAGGGAATTAGGAGCAACACCAGCAAGTTTGTGGATTACACAAAGCTGGGTGGCAGTCTGAACTGTGAAGAGGATGTTCGGAGGTTGCAGGGTGACCTGGACAGGTTGTGTGACTGGACAGATGTGTGGCAGATGCAGTATAATATAGATAAATGTGAGGTTATCCACGTTGGCAGCAAAAACAAGCAGGGCAGATTATTATCTCAATGGGGTTAAGTTAGGGGGAGGTACAGAGAGACTTGGGTGTCCTTGTACACCAGTCACTAAAAGTTGGCGTGCAGGTATAGCAGACAGTGAAGAAAGCTAATGGAATGTTGGCCTTCATAACAAGAGGATTTTAATATAGGAGAAAAGAGGTTCTTCTGCAGTTGTATCGGGCTCTGGTAAGTCTACATCTGGCCTATTGTGCACATTTTTTGTCTCCTAATTTGAGGAAGACATCCTTGTGATTGAGGCAGTACATCGTAGGCTCACGAGACTGATCCCTGCGATGGCGGGACAGCCATATGAGGAAAGATTGAAAAGTCTATGCTTGTATTCACTGGAGTTTAGAAGGATGAGGGGGAATCTTATAGAAACATTTAAAATTTTAAAAGGACTGGACAAGCTAGATGCAGGAAAAATGTTACCAATGTTGGGCAAGTCCAGAACCAGGGACCACAGTCTCAGAATAAAGGGGAGGCTATTTAAGACTGAGGTGAGAAAAAACTTTTTCACCCAGAGAGTTGTGAAATTCCCTGACACAGAGGGCAGTGGAGGCCAAATCACCGGATGGATTTAAGGGAGAGTTAGAGCTATAGGGGGTAGTGGAATCAAGGGATATGGGGACAAGGCAGGCACGGGTTATTGATTGGGGACGATCAGATTACAATGAATGGCGGTGCTGGCTCGAAGGGCGGAATGGCCCCCTCCTGCACCTATTTTTTCCAATGAGTAGTCAGGGAATCTCTGTGTCAGGGAATCGCTCTTAAACACCACAACACAAGATCAAGTCTTTCGACCTCTCTGATCTGTGTTATATCTGATGACCATGGTTGTCGCCTGCTCCTTTTGTCATTTATTGCTAACTGCAGTTCTACATTGGTTAATCTGTCTCATTCAATTCCCAAGAGCAACTGAATGAAACTTTATCAAACCAACGTCAGAGTAGTCAGTGGATGCCAGCAGAGAATGTGCAGCATACAAAGTGGTGCCTTTAGAAGTGTATTTTCGAAAACGATACCAATGATGGGATCCCAAACTGAATTCGGGGATCGCAGGAAAGAATCAGCACGTTAGACAGTGTGTGCGCAGGGACAGTATGAGATGCTTTTGTATGACAAGTGGGAAAAAGGACTCATTCCTAAGTTAGAGATGATGTTGGAGGGACTTGAGAGGGGAAAGGGAATTTCGAAATGGGCATTTTGAGCTGGACAATACAAGCAAAATGGAAAACAAAACACTCCTAAGCACTTTGTTTGTGGCCTTCCTCTGCGTTATACCTAATCCCTATGGCAAGCTTTCAGAATCGCATTCCTCCGACAGTCTGTGTAGATGTAAACCATTGGAGTCAATATTAATGATCTACATTAAGGTGACGTCTTTCCGAAATTCGGCATCTGGAGGTTATTTGTTTTTAATTTCAAGTAAGTCGTTCCATGTGCCTATCCCAGAAACTGACATTTCTGCTGCAAGTGAGAGTATCTGCGATTTACTCCCACATGGTAAGTTTGTTAGGCAAACCCATATGCCTGCAGGTTACAACACCGTACGCTTAAAAAAAAACGCTGCAATGCTCTTAATACCCTCATTGTACCATAGACCAGAGACAACGTGTCCGCACGTTGACTCTCGCCACAAATTATCGATGTTTCCAGTAACCTGTCCGCACCTCATATTCATCGCCAACTCATCTCGTATTCTCTCTTTTCCAGCTCTGACCAATGACTCAGTGAAGTCTTAGCACTATTTCATTTTACATAGATATTGCTTCGCCGACGGAGTGATCTCAATCGTTAATTTTAGCTTTATCTCAGAAGAAAAGTGCACCAGTCACCTCTGGCCCACAGAGCATCGCTGCAGCTACCCCGGCTCACCTTTCCTCCAGTTGATTCGTTCAGTTTTTGGAGTCGGCATATCATCATGGCTCACCACGCATTCGAAATAATCCCCACTCAGCCAGTCATGAGTCGAAATGTTGACTTTGCTCTCTACGATATCCCCGTGTTCTGTGGACTGGACCTCTGATGCCAAAGGCACCTTTACGCGGTTCCAGGATACTGTGATACTGTAAGGTGCATTGGATACCAGACAGGTTAACGTTACGGTCATCTCCATTAACTCTTGTTCAACAGGCGGTGGAAGGATTGTAATCTTTGTATCGTCGCAGGAACTATCATCTGTGGTACAATAATTAATGTGAACATAAGCATTTCCAGGAGTAACTGGGATCGAAGGTTTACACCAATCATCTGCCCCCAGAACTTTAATGTGTACATGATCGCTTCCGAGTTGTGATTCTAGGAACTGTGGTCCTAAATCGTCTTGAACTGACTTTTGACTCAGTGCAGAGAACTACACAATGAATTAAATGAGAGATTGCACCATGGGCTATACCACGATAGACACGTAATGCTGGAGTACAGTAACTCAGCGGGTCAGGCACCACCTCTGCAGAAAATTAATACGAGACGTTTCGGGTCGAGGCCGCCCTTTAGATTGAGAGTCGGGGGGGGGGGGGGGGGGGGGGTAGGGGTATTAATAGGTACAAATAAAAAAAACAAGGATATTCGCCTCCTTGCCAGTGATGACCCACTTATACCGTCTGCACTGGCTTCCTCCTCTTGGACTTCAGCAGATGACCTTCTACCCTCCTGGACATTTCTATTCCTAAATGTTAGCGTGGCATCGGCAGTTGTAACCGTTCCAGTCCCCTTACCCACACTGCAGCACTCTGACATTAGCATCAAACCCGCCGACAAGGGAGGTGCCTTGATCGTCTGGCGTGCTGCTCTCTACCGGCTCAGCCCAGATCCCAAAACTTGGACACCTCCTACTTAACCCTGGACCATGGCTCCACAGACCAGGCCATTATCTCACAGACCATCATTAATGTTATCACTTCCGGCTGTCTGCCCTCCAAAGCAACTGTACCTTAACGTTCCTCGGCCGCATGTTCTCCAAAATCCATTAATTATTTTTGCCAGCTCGTGTCCCCCTGAAATCATTTCCATGCACCGCGGCTCCATCCTACCTCCTCTGATCCAACCCCTCCCGACCTATAACCATATAACAATTACAGCACAGAAACAGGCCATCTCGGCCCTTCCAGTCCGTGCCGAACAACTTTTTTCCCTTAGTCCCACCTGCCTGCACTCATACCATAACCCTCCATACCCTTCTCATCCATATGCCTATCCAATTTATTTTTAAATGATACCAACGAACCTGCCGCCACCACTTCCACTGGAAGCTCATTCCACACAGCTACCACTCTCTGAGTAAAGAAGTTCCCCCTCATGTTACCCCTAAATCTCTGTCCCTTAATTCTAAAGTCATGTCCTCGTGTTTGAATCTTCCCTATTCTCATAGGGAAAAGCTTGTCCACATCAACTCTGTCTATCCCTCTCATCATTTTAAAGACCTCTATCAAGTCCCCCCTTAATCTTCTGCGCTCCAGAGAATAAAGACCTAACTTATTCAACCTATCTCTGTAACTTAGCTGTTGAAACCCAGGCAACATTCTAGTAAATCTCCTCTGTACCCTCTCTATTTTGTTGACATCCTTCCTATAATTTGGCGACCAAAATTGTACACCATACTCCAGATTTGGTCTCACCAATGCCTTGTACAATTTTAACATTACATCCCAGCTTCTATACTCAATGCTCTGATTTATAAAGGCTAGCATACCAAAAGCTTTCTTTACCTCCCTATCTATATGAGATTCCACCTTCAAGGAACTATGCACAGAGATCCCTCTGTTCAACTGTATTCAGCAAGACACGTCACACTTCCTTCGTTTCTTCAATTACTTCCATTCTCCAGCCGCCAGTGCCCTCAACTTTACTATGGGGGTTCAGTCACTCTGCACCTCCAACCCCCATCAGGGAGGGCTTAATGCCCTACGTTTCTTCAAGGACCGCTGAACCAAACAATTTCCCCCTCTAACCCGTTTAAAGGAACTGCTCCTCACTCTCATCAATGTCTCGTTAGAATCCTCCCAATTCCTCCAAAGCAGAGGTGTAGCATGGGCCCATGGGCTCGTATTGGCCCCAGCTACGGCTGCCTCTTTCTCCGCTACATTGACGACTCCAAATAGGCTACTTCCTGCATCCATGCAGAACTCACGGACATCATTGTCATCATTTCCAATTCCCACCCTGCACTCATGTTCACTTGGTCAATCTCTGACCTCCCTCCACTTTCTTGATCTCACCGTCTCCATCACAGGAGAAAGCTATCGTCAAACGTATATTACAAACCAACGGACAACCACAGCTTGCTGGGCGACACTTCTCATCCTGCCCCCTGCAAAGACTCTAACCCTTGGTCACTTATCCTCTCTCTCCATCGTATCTGTGGTACTGCACCTAAGATGAGCTGTTCCATCCCAGGCCATCCGGGATGTCTTCATTCCTTAGGGAATGGGGGTTCCCCTCTACTATCATAGATGATGCCCTCACCCACGTCTCCTCAATATCCCACAGCTCCGCTCTTTCTCCCCCCCCCCCCCCCCGTGTTAACAGGGACGGAGTCCCCATAGTCCTCACCTTTCACCCTATCAACCTTCGCATACTGCACTTAATCCTCCGGTGTTTTCGCCTCCTCCAATGGGATTCCACCATCGGTCACATCTTTCCATCTCCACCACCTTTCCACCTTTCTCAGAGAACATTTCCTCGGCAAATCCCTGTTTAATTCATCCCTTCCTACAGCAGCCATCCCATCCGTTGCAACTGCAGGAGACGCAACAATTACCCAGATACCTCCTCACTCGACTTCATCCAGGGACCCCAACAGTCCTTTCAGATGAGGCAGAGGTTCACTTGCACCTCCATCAACCACTGTATCCGATGTGGGTTCCTGTACATCGGTGAACCAATGCCCAGACTGTCGCTGTCGTTTCACTGAACACCTTTGCTCTGTCCGCCTTGTCCTAGGCGATCACCAGCTTCCCAAACACATTAAAACCCCATCCAATTCCCACACTGTCCGTTCTGTCCTGGGTTTCCTCCACTGTCAGAGTGAAGCTAAACACAAATAGGAGGAACAACACCTCAAATTTCGCTTTGGGAACCTAAAACTCAGCGGTATGAATACTGACTTCTCTAATTTCAAGTAACCCTTACATTCCATCTCTCTTGGTCAACCTCCCACCCTAATCAACCTACTAGTTTCTCTGCGGTCCTGTTTCGTTTCACTCTTTGTATCTACTCGTTATCGCCATTTCCACAGCAACAATGGACCAATGTGGCCGCGACCTTTCCTTGTTCATTGTTGCTGCCTTTGATTTGTTCTTTTCATACCTTTCATTAATTTGCTTTTTTGTACATTCTCAGACCTTTAGTTTCCCTCTCCACTGATCCTACCCGGAAGAAGAGTCTCGACCTGAATCGTCACCTGTTCCCTTTCTCCAGAGATGCTGTTACTCCGGCATTTTGTGTCTACTTTCGGTGTAAACCAGCATCAGCACTTCCTTCCTACACATGGACTTTCACAATGTTAGCGAAGTTCTACCACCGTGAGCGCTAATGTTCACACTAATACCCGAGACACACCACGGATGCATTTCTTACCTGGCAACCTACTGATATTTTGGCTTTTTATATCTTTTTCATGGTTGACTTGGCAGGTATAGACGGAACCTCCGATCCACTCTCCAGCTGGGAATGTCAACTGGCTGGTCGCCGAGAAGTTACCATTCACCTGGAAGGCGGGAGAGGTGACGATGCCAGAATCCAATCGCTTGCCATTTTTCAGCCAGTTCACAGTAAATCTCGCTGGGGTGAAATCGTTGACCAAACACACGGCGATCACTTTTTTGCTGCGCCTCATTTCATCAAGGGCAGTTATGGTAATGGTGATGGATGGATGATATACCACCCGATCTGAAAGAAAATAAACGTCATTGGATTTGCTCTTAAACAATCGTCGATTAATATTGACACACATTATTTTGACAAAATTAAAATCACTTTCTCCGATTAAACGTAGCAACCTGGACTTGCAGAGATGTTGCTATATTCGTTGTTTATCATGGTACATCGCGTGCTCGTAAATGGGGAACTTATAGCTCGGTAAGTACTTGTCACAGGGATGGAATGGGCCGACTGTTCTGCTTTTGTCCTCTATGACAGTGGCTGTGTTTTAATACTCTAGATAATGTTCTCAACATGATGCACTCAGCCGCTTCCATTGTTCGCGAGTTAAAATGTAACTCATCTACGGATAGATCAGTTCCTCGCGAATTATATGAATGTGCTAGTGATGATGATAAATGTATGTGCACTCTTTTCAAGCTCTCTTCCAAGTCAAATTTTTGTTTTTTATGATTTTGTAAATGGTGAATTGCCTCGCTATTTGAAGCACCGCCTTTCATTCTATCACAAGAACGAACGACAGTGCTTCGGTATTATGAATATCGCTCTCGCCCCTCGGTGCTAGGAAACAAAAATCACCATTTTACCGAAACAACAACAGCAGATTTGTTTGATTTATTTTTTAAGCAAAGGGCTGGAATAATTTGGCGGGAATGGCATATTGTCAATTTCAGTTGAGACATTAGTGGATAAGTTGAGAATGAAGTTTTATCAGTGTTCCAGATGTTACATGGCATCTGTGGATGCAGCCGCACTTCCACATCACTATACAGACATGAATTGTCAGTCTTTGACTTGGTGGGTCGTGGAGCCCAGGTGAGCGTTCTACACGTCAGTCTGACATGAAGAATAAAAACGAACAGGGCACATTAAGTCAAGTACTTATCTTCAATTGTCAAATCCCGTGAATTATATGCATTGCATCATGGACTGATTCGGCAACTTGAAAGTCCAGGAGCGGAAAATACTGCAAAAAGTTGTAATCACTGCCCAGTCTATAACCGGCGCTGACCTATACATCATCAAAGGGATGTATGGAAGTCGCTGTCTCAAAAAGGCAGCCAACATAATCAGAGACCCACACCATACGGGCCACACACTCATCTCACCACTGCCATCGCGAAGGAGGTACCAGAGCCTGAGCACTGTAATGTCCAGGCTATTAAACACTACAACCCCATAAGCTCTGATCTACAATAGACTATTATTATTACACTGTTATTATTTGTTGTCGTTGTGTGTGTGTGTGTGTGTGTGTGTGTGTGTACACATATATATATAGATACACACACACATATATATATATATATATATATGTGAATATGTGTGTACATACACACACACTGAACTTGTTTTCTCACTCTCGTTTACCATATTATTTATTATGATTACATATTATGTTGTGCTGCAGCAAGCAATAATTTAATTGTTCTATCTGGGACACTCTGGACTCTCAACTCCACCCTCGGCCTCGTGGTGCACCCCAACACGAACCTGGTACTTTCACTTTATACTCTTTTTGGTGGTGTTGAACCAGGCAGAAGATGTCGCCTCCCCCTGCCTCTGCCTCCGCCTTGGCGATGGTTAACTCGCTGCTCCGGGTGTAAGTTCCCATCTTATTGAACACTGCCGGGTAGGTCTTCACTCCGGTGATCAGGTCCGTCTCATCTTTCTTCCAAGAAACACTGGCGCCCGCAGGGGAAAAGCCCAACGCCAAACAACCGTAGGTGAACGAACCACTGGAGCCGTGATCCTCGCAGGTGAAGAGGATGAAGGGGCTGGGGGCGGAATTAGCCGCTGCAAGTCAAAGGTCACATGAATGTTAAACTCTCTTTCTTGCTCGTTTTGCAAAATATTCAGTGCAACGAATCATTATACAGCAATTTGTTACGCAATATTCTATGTCATGAAACTTCACCCGAGTGTCATAAACTATTTGTTCAACTTCCCGCCTTGATCCCACCTTGGCTGAAAACTTCTTGTGGTGCCAATAACTGGCAGTTACTGGCAAATATATGCACAATCTCGAGTTAACCATATAACCATGTAACAATTACAGCACGGAAACAGGCCTTCTCGGCCCTTCCAGTCCGTGCCGACCATTTATTTTCCCCTAGTCCCATCTACCTGCATTAGTGGGCGGGCGGGCGGGCGTGACTCACATTGCAGCGGTCTATACAGCCTGTCTGTCTTTTCTTTTGTCTAGTTAAAAGTAGTTGTTCGTGTTTTTTGTGTGTATTGTCTCTAATTGTGTATATGTGGGGGGGGGTGGGGGACTTTTAAATCTCTTCCCTGCACGGGAGACCCGACTTTTTCCCTGTCGGGTCTCCGTTGTCGTTGGGGCCCAGCACCGAGGAGCGGCCTCCGACCGGGACGACCTGGGGGCTCCAGTCGCTGAACCTGCGGAGCTGCGGGGCTCACCGTCGTGGGGCAGGCCGGCCTCGGAGCGTGGGGAGCGGTGGGGCTCGCTCCAGCTCCAGCTCCAGACCGGTGGACTTATTCCTTATTCTTAAACTGTGGCCCCTGGTTCTGGACTCCCCCAAAATCGGGAACATGTTTCCTGCCTCTAGCGTGTCCAAGCCCTTAACAATCTTATACGTTCAATGAGATCCCCTCTCATCCTACTAAACTTCAGAGTGTACAAGCCCAGATGCTCCATTCTCTCACCATATGACAGTCCCGCCATCCCGGGAATTAACCATGTAAACCTGAGCTGCACTCCCTCAATAGCAAGAATGTCCTTCCTCAAATTAGGGGACCAAAACTGCACACAATGCTCCAAAAGGGGTCTCACAAGGGTTCTGTACAACTGCAGAAGGACCTCTTTGCTCCCATGTATGATTCCTCTTGTTATAAAGGCCAACATGCCATTCGCTTTAGTCACTGCCTGCTGTAGCTGCATGCTTACGTCCATAGACTGACGTACAAGGGCCCCCAGATTCCATTGCACTTCCCCTTTTCCCAACGTGATGCCATTCAAATAGTAATCTGCCTTCCTGTCTTTGCTACCAAAGTGGATAACCTAACATTTTTTACGCATTAAACTTCATCTGCCCACTCCCCCAACCTGTCCAAGTCACCCTGCATTCTCATAGCATCCTCCTCACAGTTCACACTGCCACCCAGCTTTGTGTCATCTGCAAATTTGCTAATGTTACTTTGAACCCCTTCATCCAAATCATTCATGTATATTGTAAATAGCTGTGGTCCCAGGACAGAGCCTTGCGGTACCCCACTAGAATGGCGGTCCTGGCTCGAAGGGCCGAACGGCCTCCTCCTGCACCTATTTACTATGTTTCTATGTTAAATGGGCTCTCCTTATTCTTAAACTGTGGCCCCTGGTTCTGGACTCCCCCAACATCGGGAACATGTTTCCTGCATCGACCGTGTCCAATCCCTTAATAATTTTATATGGGTTTTTTTGAGATTCCCTCTCATCCTTCTAAATTCCAGTGAATACAAGCTGAGGCGCTCCATTCTTTCTCCATGTCAGTCCCGCCATCCCGGTATTAACCTGGTGAACCTTTGCTACACTCCCTCAATAGCAAGAATGTCCTGCCTCAAATTAGGAGAGCAACACTGCACACATTACTCCAGCTGTGGTCTCACCAGGGGCTTATACAACTACAGAAGGACCACTTTGCTCCAAAACTCAATGCCTCTCTTTATGAAGGCCAAAATGCCATTAGGTTTCTTCACTGCCTGTTGTACCTGTATGCTTCATTTCAGTGACTGATGTACTAGGATACCCAGGTCTTGTTGTACTTCCCCTTTTCCTAACCTGACACAATTCAGATAATAATCTGCCTTTCCGTTCTTGCCTCCAAAGTGGATAACCTCACATTTATCCACATTATACTGCATCTTCCATGCATCTGCCCACTCACCCAACCTGTCCAAGTCACCCTGAATTCTCATAGCATTTTCTTCACAGTTCGCACTGCCACCCAGCTTTGTGTCATCTGCAAATGTGCGCATGTTACTTTTAATTCCTTCATCTAAATCAGGAATATATATTGTAAATTGCTGCGGTCCCAGCAACGAGCCTTGCGGCACCCTGTTTTGAAAAGGCCCCGTTAATTCCTACCCTTTGTTTCCTGTCTGTCAACCAATTTTCTATTCATGTCAATACCGACCCTCAATACCATGTGCTCTAATTTTGCTCACTAATCCCGTGTGGGACCTTGTCAAAGGCTTTCTGAAAGTTCTGGTACACTACATCCACTGGCTCTCCCTTGTCCATTTTACTTGTTACATTCTCAAAAACCTCCAAAAGATTTGTTATGCATGATTTCCCCTTCGTAAATCCATGCTGACTTGGACCGACTCTGTTACTGCTAACCAAATGCGCCACTGTTACATATTTGATAATCGACTCCAGCATCTTCCCCAATACGGATATCAGGCCAACTGGTCTATCATTCCCTGCATTCTCTCTCCCTCCTTTCTTGAAAAGTGTTATAACATTATCTACCCTCCAATCCACAGGAACTGATCCAGAATCTAAAGGGCATTCGAAAGTGATTACCAATGCTTCCACGATTTGGAGAGGCACCGCCTTGAGTACTCTGAAAGAACTTTGCACTTCTGTGTTTTGCTGCAAGAAAATGTTACTTCCTCAATCCAAGATTTGTTAGCAATTGGATTAAAGGTGGCAATGCGATTCCACCAATTAATACATACACTTCTTAAATACAAAGCGTGAACATTTTACACCCAGGATTTATCCCTTTCTATCGTTTGTTTCATATGCGCCGAGGATAAACAAACTGAGACAAAGTACCTGCTGTCGATCAGAAAACACAGTTAGATGCACCGCTGATCTAGGACCACAAAAATCTCAAACAATTTGAAAGCATAGTAAAGGCATATTTTTTCGAATAAGGAACTAAATCACATCCGTTGCACCGTCAAAGGGTCGAAAGTCATAGCACATAAGGCAAGTTTAATTCGGGAATCTCACTGCAGCGACATCACATAACATTCTAAAGCAACATCAATCCAACATTGCAATGAATGGGTAATTAATCCAGAACAACTATTTAATACAATTATTGGAAATATGATTTCTAATCCATTCAGCCAGCGGTTCTATCATAAGCGCAAATAGCAATGGTAATAAGGCACAACCCTGCCTATTACCCCTTGATAAATAAAATTTTGGAGATAACATATTATTAGTTAATATTCTTGCCATAGGTTTATCATAAAGTAGTTTAACCCATCTAATAAAATTCTCTCCCGTTATAAATTTTTGGAGTACCTTATATAAATACTGCCATTCTACCTGATCAAATGCCTTCACTGCATCCAACGTAACGACTGCAATATCTTCAATGTCCTCTTTGTGAGAGTACATTATATTGAAAATCCTTCTCAAGTTATTAAATGATTGTCTTTTGGGTATAAATCCCGTTTGATCCGGGTTTACCAACTTGTTAGTATAATTATTCAGTCTTCTTGCTAGAATCCTTGCTAAGATTTTCTGATCCGTATTTAGAAGTGATACAGCTCTGTAAGAACCCGGTTCCTCTAAGTCTTTATCTTTTTTTGGTATAAGCATTATTGTTGATTCTGCCAAAGTTTCTGGTAGTTTATTTTCAGTATAAGCCTGTGTGTATAAGTTGAGGAATCTTGGTACAATTGACTCCTGAAATTGTTTATAAAATTCATTGCTAAAACTATCTGGTCCTGGGGTCTTCCCATTTTTCAATTAGTTTATTGTTTGTTTTATTTCTTCACTAGTAATCCGTGCTCCTAATTCCTCTTGTTCTAAACTATCCAATTTAGGGAGATTGCAATTATCTTTAAAAAATGTAATTTTACTATCATCTGTATTTATTTTAGTTGTTTATAAATTATGATAAAATTGGGCAAACCTTTTATTAATGTCCTTCGGTAGTGTTAGAAGCTCACCCTTATCAGATTTAATTTTAGTGATAGTATTTTCCTTTTCTTGTTGCTTCAGTTGCCTCGCTAATAATTTATGTTGCTTATCCCCAAATTCTGAGTGTGCCTGTTTTGTAATTTGGAATAGTCTTATTACTCTTGACAATAATATTCTATTAAGTTTGTATTTCAATAAGGTTATCTTATTATGTCTATCTATGGTTGGGTCACTTGCATTGTCCAATTCTAGTAATTTTATTTCCTTTTCAATCCTCTGAAGTTCTCTTTTATTTTCTTTATTTTGAAAACTTTGATAAGAGATTATAGCACCACGAATGTATGCCTTAAAGGTTTCCCATAATAGCGATACAGAAATATCATGCGGGTTATTTAATATTTGTGTGTTGAATCTCCAAAAAGGTTTTATACCCTGCATTCCCTCGATGTTAAGTATAAATGTCAGAGGTGAATGATCATAAATAATACTATTATGGTATGATGGTTTAGTCGTATACGGGATTAATTGTATCCAATAAGAAATAGTCAATTCATTAATAAGTTTTATGAACCGATGAGTAAAACAAACATTCCCTTACAATTGGGTTTGCTATTCTACAAACATCAGTTATGTTATTATTTTTTGTATAAGTATTTAAAAATTCCCAGGTCTTCGTTTTAACAAGATGCTTCTCTACCTTTATTTATTTATCTAAATATGGGCCTATAACACAATTAAAATCTCCCCCCATTATTATATTTTGATAATTATGCTCATCCGAATATTCACAGATATAATACTAAGGATTCAAAGAATAAAACTTAATTATATGCTGATGGTATTCTTTTATATATTACTAATACACAAACGAGTATCCCCACCTCATTAACACTAATCGAGGAATTTGGTTCTTTTTCAGGATACGGAATAAATTGGAATAAAACCAAAATTATGTCTTTGAAACCACAGGATGCGAGACACTTATTGAAATTCCCTTTCAAAATTACAACAGAAAAATTCAAGTATTTGGGTATTCAAATTACGAGAAGACACAAATCATTATTTAGTGCCAATTTTATGCCACTATTAAATAAACTGAATGTTATGATCAAATTTTGGAAAACGCTACCGCTTATTGATAGGTAGAATTAACGCTATAAAAAAGACTTTACCACAATTGATATATTTGTTTCATACGATCGCAATATATATTCCAAAATATTCTAGATTCTAATGTCAATAATTTTATATGGGATTATAGAGCACACATAATTCAACAATAGCATCTGTGTAAACCTAAAGAAGTTGGGGGTTTATCATTACCTAACTTTACGTATTACTACTGGGCAGTCAGTGCATATTAAGAACATAATGTATGGTTGGATAGTCCCACTCACCAGTCGGAGTGGATAAGGATGGAGAAAGAGGAGTCTTTCCCGTACGATATAGGAACGATCTTGTTCTCACCGATATAATTGAATAGTATAATATAAGAAGAACCCAATTATTCACAATACGAGTTTGGAAACAAATAAAATTATCCTTGAAATTAAATAATCTATCAGTACTAACCCCAATATTGAATAATCCTGCATTCAAACCATCTCTTATCGACAAAACATATAAACAATGGGATAGACTGGGAATTAGGAAAGTAGGAGATATGTATGAATTGGGCAAATTGTTATCATTTCAACAATTAAAATCAAAATTTAAACTGAATGATAATCAATATTTTAAATGTATACAAATATGTGAATTTATGAAGAAATATATACATAGATTTCAAACTATATTTTAGACCCTTTAGAAGCAATGAATATTAAGGCTCATTTACAAAAAATTACATCATATTTTTATAATAGTATGTTAAATAGAGAATTACCCTCAACAGAGGCACTAAGAGAAGATTGGGAACATGAACTAATGATAAAGATTCCGAAAGATAAATGGGAAAAGTATCTGATGAACACACATAATTGTTACATTAATGCAAGACGTAATCTAATTCAATTTAAATTATTACCTTTATCTTTAATAAAAAAATATTATCTTTAATAAAAAAATATTACAAAAAAAAAAAAAAAAAATTATTACAGCGACTATATTATTGAAAAACGAGGTTGAATAACTTCTACCCAAACGTCTCTCCTAGATGCGATAAATGTTTGTTTCAAAATGCCAATATAACACATTCATTTGTAGGATGTATAAAGTAGAATACATTTTGGACCAATATATTTGATATATTTACAAAGCTCTTCAAGTCAAGAATAGAACCTAATACAGAATGAATTATATTTGGAATAATAGCAGACAATATCAATTTAAACAAAGACCAAAAAGTATTCTTTAATTATGGGTTAATAATTGGAAAGAAATTGATACTTACATTTTGAAAAAATACAGTTATACCAATTATTAAAATGTGGATTAGTAATATGATGGACATAGCTCACCTTGAAGAAATGAGACTCCGCCTAATAGATAAATATGACCAATTCTTAAGGAGTTGGTCCCCTTTCATTGACTTTTTGGAATCATGTGATGCAGCAGTGCCGTAAAGATTTCTGATTTCAGGTCAGGTCGTGGATAGATTTACATCTCCAAACAAAGATTTGAAATTTTCCTTTTTAAGGGTCTTTTTCTCCTATTTCTACTTTTTCTTTTCTTATATACACACCTCGCGTTTTTCTATTTTCTACTATCTATTTATCTTCTTTTTCTTCTCTCTATTTGTTGTCTTTTTTTTTACTTCCTTTTCAAAAACATAAAACTAGAGGTTGTACATAGAATGTATTACGTTATGAGATAGTTGGCACCTAAAATTAGGTGCCACTGTATTGTTTTGTACTGTATTAGCTTCTAATAAAATAAACAAAAGTTAAAAAAAATTTTTTTTGGAAATATAGAATAAAATTACAACTGGATACATCTAGAGACTGGATAGCATTAAGTTTCTTACCGTTGGTTACCATTAACATGGTGCCTCCTCCCCAGTAGTCAAGTCCAGTGTACACAGTGAAACGCATCATGTCAAATACTTTGCTCTCCAAAAACTAATGCATGCACTGCTCACAGTGGATATGTCCCGGGCTACTCTCCGCTGTTATTTTTAAAGCTGAACAGTGTTCTTCCAAATCTCATGTAAAATAACGTTAATTGGCCAGAATGGACATTTACATAGAAAATAGTTGCAGGAGGAGGCCATTTGGCCCTTCGAGCCAGCACGCCATTCATTGAGATCATGGCTGATCGTCCCCTGTCAATAACCCATGCCTGCCACAAATTAGGAGACCAAAACTGTACACAATACTCCAGATGTGGCCTAACCAGAGCCCTATACAACTGCAGAAGAACCTCTTTACTCCTATACTGAAATGCTCTTGTTATGAAGGCCAACATTCCATTAGCTTTCTTCACTGACTGCTGTACCTGCACGCCACCTTTCAGTGACCGGTGTACAAGGATGCCCAGGTCTCGCTGCACCTCCCCCTTACCTAACCTAACCCCTTTGAGATAATAACCTGCCCCCTTGTTTTTGCCACCAAAGTGGGTAACCTCACATTTATCTATATTATACTGCATCTGCCATGCGGCATTCCACTCGCCACTGCCTGCCATTCTGAAAAGGACCCGTTCATTCCTACTCTTTGCTTTCGGTCTGCCAGCCAATTTTCTATCCATGTCAACACCCTACCCCCAATACCATGCGGTCTAATTTTAGTCACCAGTCTCCCATGTGGGACCTTATCAAAGGCAATTTTTTCAAAACAATCCATGTAACTTTAAGCAGTGAACTTTCATTTGAATTTGCTTCATTCAGCTCTCCTGCTGTGCTTGTAGGTTCAAACTGGAGAAAACTAGGTGTGCGCGTTTTTGTACGGGGGAGTCGCTGTTTGCAGCACGGTGACCCCCTGTAGTATCTGTCGCACAGTAATAGACAGCGGTGTCTTCGATCCTCAGGTTCCTGGCGGTCACAGTGAACATATTATTTGAATTGTCTTTGGACGGAGTAAATCGTCTCTCTATCCCCGGAGCGAAGTACTTGTTAGAAGAATCGTAGCAGCTAAGCAGCCACTCCAGCCCCTGCCCGGGGACTTGACGGACCAAATACATATAGCGGCTGCTAAAATCGAACCCGCTGGTTTTGCAGGTCAGTGTGATGGAGCCTCCATGAATGGCGGTCTCTGTCTTGGGCTGTGTTAGAACGACATCGGAATGGACACCTGCAAGTTAAAAAAAGGCATGAATGGTGAGGACAAATTATTGACAATTGATCGCCGACTTTAATTATCAAGAGGGAA
Organism: Raja brachyura; assembly: GCA_963514005.1. The sequence continues at coordinate 58,443,856 of OY740795.1, forward strand.
TAAATTGGGAGCCTGCAAGAGTGGGTAGAACGGGAATGGCGTAGTGGATATACCACTGAGAAACTTGCGTGAGGAATCTGTCCAACTCACGGACTATTAACGCCAGGAACAGACTCAGTGAAACTGCCGACCTCATCCCGCTGGGAAGTGTGACCCGGTTTGTTTCTGTACAGAACCTTGCAACAAACCAACTGCAAGGAAGTTGGATTTCGGACCCTCTTAGAGAGAATTAAATACCCGGCAAAAGAGGGTGTAGTTGTGGGCGGGATTTGTAAACCGAGTGGTGCAGCGGGCGGAGCTGGCACACGGCTCCCAACTTCAACAACAAGATGCACTCACAGATGCACAAGAGGTTAATAAAACAGCGTGCTACTCCGCCCCTTACACAATGTAAATAAGATGGTTTAAAGGTCGGTTCCATTGTGTAATTCTGTTAAAATGCGGCAGACCTTATAATCGTTATCGCGTATTAAAATGCCACTAAATAAAATAAACACTATGGCGTTAAAATATCCTTCCAAGGTTCCAAAAAGCCTCACTGGATAATCAGCAATGACGAGAATGACATCGGCTCAAGAAACGACCATGCGTCGCAGGACCTACATGGAGTCCACTGGGAAAAAATAAATGTTTCATCAGAGATAGCTACTAGAGGCAACGAAGGTTGAAACCTTCCCATGTGATTCAGCGCGGTCTAATTTAAAACAGACTGACAAGGCAACAGTTTGGGAGATTGTTTTTCATTGCACCGCTGTGTTCTGTAGTTTCGAAATGGCAGGATGCAAAAGCAGGGCCCATGCATTGACACTTGACCACATTAACTGAAGGGTGAAAACCATAGATTCAGGCTGAACAAAAGGGACATAAAATGAAAAGAGATGTGTGTATGTGTGCAATATTTGAGCAAGGAAGACAGGCAGATAGACAGACGGGCAGACGGACAGACGGAGAGACAGAGAGACAGAGAGACTGTTGTTTGTTGTTTGTTGTTTGTTGTTTTCAAAGGTAGACACAAAATCATGGAGTAACTCAGTGGGACAGGCAGCCTCTCTGGAGAGAAGGAATGGGTGAAGTTTCTGGTCGAGACCTTTCTTCAGACTTATCAGAGATCCCTGAAGGTGGAATCGCATGTAGATAGGGTGGTAAAGAAAACTTTTGGTGTGCTGGCCTTTATAAATCAGAGCATTGAATATAGGAGTAGGGAAGTAATGTTAAAATTGTACAAGGCATTGGTGAGACCAATTCTGGAGTATGGTGTACAATTTTGGTTGCCTAATTATAGGAAGGATGTCAACAAAATAGAGAGTACAGAGGAGATTTACTAGAATGTTGCCTGGGTTCCAGCAACTAAGTTACAGAGAAAGGTTGAACAAGTTAGGTCTTTATTCTTTGGAGCACAGAAGGTTAAGGGGGGACTTGATTGAGGTCTTTAAAATGATGAAAGGGATAGACAGAGTTGACGTGGATAAGCTTTTCCCATTGAGGGTAGGGAAGATTCAAACAAGAGGGCATGACATGAGAAATAAGGGACAGAAGTTTAGGGGTAACATGAGGGGGAACTTCTTTACTCAGAGAGTGGTGGCTTTGTGGAATGATCTTCCTGCAGTAGTGATGGAGGCAGGATCGATTTTAACATTTAAAAGTAAAGTGGATAGGTATATGGATGGGAAGGGAATGGAGGGGTATGGTCTGAGTGCAGGTAGATGGGACTAGGGGAAAATAAATGGTCGGCACAGACTGGAAGGGCCGAGAAGGCCTGTTTCCGTGCTGTAATTGTTATATGGTTATTATATGAGATACTGTCTGTCCCGCTGAGTTACTCCAGCATTTTGTGTCTGCCTTCGATTTAAACCAGCATCTGCAGTTCTTTCAAACTTATTCGTTGTCAATATCGAATAATAATAGGACTGTCCATTCCAATTTCGAGATTAGTTACATCGAAGACAGTGGGGAGAAATGATAATAAATCAAACACATAGTTATATTAAAATGTCATCAAGAGATCCAAATGAAATTAATCGATGTAATGGTGCAGGAGTGGAATTGTAGATCAGTCGTGTGATTGGAGAAATTATCGGCATTAGGGATGATTCCAGTGGTGTTGATATTCCAAAGAGCAAAGTTCCAAACAATCAATCAATGAGCATATTTGTTGGACAGTGTTTCATTGATCCAGACTGCACTGGTTGGGCAGAAGTTGTCTAATAGAGATATCTAATAGAGATATCTGAAGAAGAATCCACCAGTGTTATCTGAGGAGATAGATAGAAACAGTAGTAAACCGATTTGTGAGGAAAACACGAAGAATGTCGAAAATTTAAGGTGCAGTCAGGCAAATAATTGTTCCTGCGTTCCAACATACTATTCTTCTAAACTTGAATTTGAACTATCTATGCATCTGTGAATTTGTTGCGCGTGGCATTCAAATGTATGCAGAGAATGCTATTGATCCCAGCCATTGTTGGAAAATAAGGGATATGATACATGTTCTTAGTTAACCTAGCTTTGTAGGAAATATTATTGACTACCATCATCCATATGCACTTCAACTTTGTTTATTTTATCTACAAGAGGGAACGTTGACAACTTAAAATAAAGGTCTCTGAGGTAATCTGTTCGGATATTTGCATTTCTTTCTCACTTATCTGTTTTGCGCCTCTGGGGAAACATTGATTCTGTTTCTGTCCTCTAGTAAACACACTTAGCTCTGGGGCTGTTGAAATCAGCGTTTATTTTAATCAGCTCATCACTGTTTCCAGACACTTTTAGAGCAACACAAACAAGGCAATGAATATATCATTCTCGACCGCGATTATATGTTTTAAGGATAATGGCAGTTGGCGCGAATCAACTAAATTCTCTGAGGGGGTCTATTTTATCATATCTCGTTCAAATAAATTAATGTGATTTTAAATTATGGATTCACCAGAATATTTTTTGCGGTCCACTTGAATCTCCACTTGCAGAAATGTTTAAGCAAACGAGGTCAATGGAGGAATCGAGTTATTTCCACACCTCCACTGTAGGTTTTGCATTATAAAACACTCACGCACACACACATGCACATACACACTCACTCACACACTCACACACTCACACACTCACACACTCACACACTCACACACTCACACACACATACACACATACACACACATACACACATACACACACACACTCACACTCACACACACACACACATATAGCAGCACACATACATCAAGCAAGATCCACTACCATGTACGTCCAAGCCCAAGTAAGAATTTAATTGTACCGCTCTCGGCACTCATGAAAATTATACATTCTTGATACATGACGCGTCATGTGTTAGAAACATAAAAGAAACACATAAAAATAGGTGCAGGAGTAGGCCATTCCTCCCTTCGAATAGGAACCACCATTCAATGTGATCATGGCTGATCATCTAAATTCTGTATCCCGTTCCTGCGTTTTCCCCATATCCCATGATGCCTTTAGTCCTAAAAACTACATCTAACTCTCTCTTGAAAAGATCCAGTGAATTTGCCTCCGCTGCCTTCTGTGGTAGAGAATTCCACAGATTCACAACTCTGGGTGAAATTTTTTATCGTCATCTCAGCCCTAAATGGCCTGCCCCTTATTCTTAAACTGTGATCCCGGCCCTGGTTCTGGACTCCCCCACCATCGGGAACATTTTTCCTGCATCCAGCCTCTCAGTCCCGCCATCCCGGGAATAAACCTGGTGAAATTGATAGAAGTTTTCGTCCACTGCACTCCCTCAATAGCAATAATGTCCTCCCTCAAATTAGGAGAGCAAAATTGCACACAATACTACAAGTGCGATGTCACCAGGGGCCTGTACAACTGCCAGTAGGACCTGCTTGCTCCTAAACTCAAATCCTCTCGCAATGAAGGCCAACATGCCATTGGATTTCTTCTCTGTCTGCTGTACCTGCAAGCTTATTTTCAGTGACTGATGTACAAGTACACACAGGGCTCAATGCACCTCCCCTTTTCCAAATCTGACACCATTCAGATAATAAACTGCCTTTCTGTTCTTACCACCAAAATGGATAACATCACGTGTATCCACATTATACTGCATCTGCCATGCATCTGCCTTATTTTAAGTCACCATGCAGCCTCATAGCATCCTCATCGCAGCTCACACCGCCACCCAGCTTTACAAACACAGAAACATAGAAAATAGGTGCAGGAGGAGGCCCTTCGAGCCGGCAACGCCATTCATTGTGATCATGGCTGATCGTCCCCAATCAATATCCCGTGCCTGCCTTCTCCCCATATCCCTTGATTCCACTAGCCCCTAGAGCTCTATCTAACTCTCTTCAATCCATCCAGTGATTTTGCCTCCACTGCCCTCTGTGGCAGGGAATTCCACAAATTCACAACTCTCTGGGTGAAAAAGTTTTTTTTCATGTCAGTCTTAAATGGCCTCCCCTTTATTCTAAGACTGTGGCCCCTGGTTCTGGACTTGCCCAACATTGGGACCATTTTTCCTGCATCTAGCTTGTCGAGTCCTTTTATAATTGTATATGTTTCTATAATCTCCCTCATCCTTCTAAACTCAAGTGAATACAAGCCTAGCCTTTTCAATCTTTCCTCATATGACAGTCCCACCATCCCCGGAATCAATCTTGTGAACCTACGCTGCACTGCCTCAATCACACGGATGTCCTTCCTCAAATTAGGAGACCAAAACTGCACACAATACTTCAGATGTGGTCTTATCAGGGTCCTATACAACTGCAGAAGTACCTCTTTACTCCTACACTGAAATCCTCTTGTTATGTGCCCTCTGTAAACTTAACTTGGAAATGTCACATTTAATTCCTAAATTGTTAATGTACAGTATATTGTAAATAACTGGGGTCCCAGCACCGAGCCTTGCCGCACCCCATTAATCATTGCCTGCCATTCCGAAAAGGACCAGTTAATTCCTACTCTTTGCTTCCTGTCTGCCAACCAATCCTCTAATCATGTCAATACCTTACCTCCAATACCATGTGATCTAATTTTGCACACTAATCTCTTGTGTGGGACCTTGTCAAAGGCTTTTTGAAAGTCCAGATACACCACATCCACTGGCTCTCCCTTATACTTTTTACTTGTTACATCCTCAAAAATTTCCAGAAGATTAGTCAGGCATGATTTCTCCTTTGTAGATCCATGCTGACTTTGACTGTTCCTGTCACTGCTTTCCAAATGTGCCGCAGTAACATCTCTAATACCGACTCAAGCATCTTCCCCACTACCGATGTCAGGCTAACTGGTCTACAATTTCCAGTATTCTCTCTCCCTCCTTTCTAAAAAAGTGGAGTTACATTGGCTACCCTCCAGTGCACAGGAATGGATCCAGAGTCGGGAGAACATTGGAAAATGATTACCATTGCATCAACGATTTCTAGGGCCACCTGCTTGAGTACTCTTGGACGCAGACCATCAGGCCCTGCGGATGTATCTATCTTCAGTCCCAACAGTTTACATCACACCATTTCCTCGTTAATGTGCATTTCCTTCAGTCCCTCCCTCCCACTAGATCCTCTGTCACGCATTATCTCTGGGAGATTGTTTATGTCTTCCTTAGTGAATACTGAACCAAAGTACTTGTTTAACTGTTCTGCTATTTCCTTGCTTCCCATTAGAAATTCACCTGTCTCTGATTGTAAGTGACCTAAATTCTCTTCACTGATCTTTTCCATTTTACACATCAAAATAAGCCAGTTTTTATATTCCTCGCAAGGTTTCTTTCATGCCTTTTCCCCGCTGCTAATTAACCCTTTTGTCCTCCTGTTGAGTTCTAAATTTCTCCCAATACTCTGACCAATTCATGTGCCTCTTCCTTGGATTTAACGCTATCCTTGATTTCCCTCGTTAGCCACGTTGAGCCACCTTCCCCATTTTATATTTTGTCCAGACAGGGATGAACAATTTTTGCAGATCATCCATGCGGTCTTTAAATCTTTGCCAGTGCATCTCCACCATCAACTCTTTAAGTATAATTTGCCAGTCTATCCTAGCCAATTCCTATCTCATACATTCAGAGTCTCTTAATAGTTACTTATTAACATTTTGCTTGGACTGTATATAAAATAAGCTTCATTCCCTTTTACTATTACATATGGTCTTAGGAACCACATATAATTCCTCCACAGTGAACATATTATAATCTAATCAGTTTCCATTTAAAACGGATAAAAGCGTTTCCGTCACATTTGATCCTCTCTTACCATTTTAAATCCATTTCAATTTACGTGAAGCCGCCACCATTCCGTTGTAATCATCATAATTAGGCTGTCTTTACACAGTATATTGCTGGGGTCTTGAGAATATGGATGCGCTAGGGGATCTTGGAGTCCAAGTTCATAGCTCACTGCAGTTGGCAGCACATGTAGATGGTAAAGTGGGTGTATGGTATGCTTGCGTTCTTTGTTCGGGGCATTGACCATAAGGGTCAGGAACTCATGGTGCAGTTCTATGATGAGTTTGATGAGGCCACAATTGGAGTATTGAGTAGAGTTCTGATCGCCCCATGACAGGGGTGATATGGAGGTTTTGGAGAGGGAACAAAGCAGGTTAACCAGAATGCTGCCTGGATCAGCTACAGGGAGAGATAGGATAACCTTGGACTGTTTTCTGTGGAACATAGGAGGTTCGTGGGAGACTTGATAGAATTATATAAAATAATGAGATGCATTGATAGGGCAGACAGTCAGAATCATTTTCCAGGATGGAAATGCCCAACACGGGAGTTCATAGCTAAAAGGTGGGAGGGGGGAACATTTAATGCAGATGGGCGAGGCAAGATTTTTTACACAGAGTGTGGTACGGACCTGGAACTTATGATGGTTGTGTGGGTGGATATGATAACAGTGTTTAAGAGGCTCTATTTAGGCACAGGGAAGTATAAAGAATACAGGGATGTGGATCAGGACAGAGAGATCAGTTTAATTGGGCATAATGTTCGCTACAAACATTGAGGTCCTAAGGTTCCGTTACAGCCAATATTCAATAAATATCTGCACCTGTGTATATATTGTTAGTCTGTTTTCTGTATTCACGGAGATCAGAGGCGACATGTATTTTACCTGTTTACATTATGTTGTTTATTTAATAGACAATAATAGACAATAGGTGCAGTAGGCCATTCGGCCCTTCGGACCAGCACCGCCATTCAATGTGATCATGGCTGAGCATCCCCAATCAGTACCTCGTTCCTGCCTTCTCCCCTGACTCCGCTATCTTTAAGATACCTATCTAGCTCTCTCTTGAAAGTATCCAGAGATCCGGCCTCCAACACCAGGCGAAGAATTCCACAAACTCACAACTCTCTGTGTGAAAAAATGTTTCATCATCTCCGTTATAAATGGCTTACCCCTTATTGTTAAACTGTGGCCCCTGGTTCCGGACTCCCACAACATCGGGAACATGTTTCCTGCCTGCAGCGTGTAATCTCTTAATAATCTTATATGTTTCAATAAGATTGCCTCTCATCCTTCTGAACTCCAGAGTATACAAGCTCAGCCGCTCCATTCTCTCAGCATATGACATCCCGGGAATTAACCTTGTAAACCTACGCTGCACTCCCTCTACAGCAAGGATTTCATTAGGAGACCAAAACTGCAGACAATACTCCAGGTGTGGTCTCAATAATCTGTAAAACTGCGGAAGGATGTATTTGCTCCTATACTCAACTCATCTTGTTATGGAGGCCAACACGCCATTCGCTCCCTTCACTGCCTGCTATACCTGCATGCTTACTTTCATTGTTATAGAAGGAACTGCAGATGCTGGAAAATCGAGGGTACACAAAGTCTGAAGAAGGGTTTTGTCCGAAATGTTGCCTATCTCCTTCGCTTCATAGATGCTGCTGCACCTGCTGAGTTTCTCCAGCATTTATTGTACCCCTGCTTACTTTCATTGACTGATGAACAAGGACCCGCAGATCCCGTTGTACTTCCCCTTTTCCCTACATGACATCATTTAGATAATAATTTGCCTTCCTGTGTTTGCTTTCAAAGTGGATAACCTCACATTTATCCACATTAAACTGCATCTGCCATGCATCTGCCCACTCACCCAAACTGGCCAAGTCACCCTGCATTCTCATAGCATCCTCCTCACAGTTCACACTACCACCCAGCTTTGTGTCATCTGCAAATTTGCTAATGTTACTTTGAATCCCTTCATCTAAATCATTGATGTATATTGTAAATATCTGTGGTCCCAGCACCGAAACTCGAGGTATCCCACTAGTCACTGCCTGCCATTCTGAAAGGGACCTGTTAATCCCTACTCTTTGTTTCATGTCTGCCAACAAATTTACTATCCATGTCAGCATTCTACCCCCAATACCATGCTCCCTAATTTTGCCCACTATTCTCCTATGTGGGACCTTATCAAATGCTTTGCGAAAGTTCAGGTACACTAAATCCACTGGCTCTCCCTTTCCATTTTCCTAGTTACATCCTTAAAAAATTCCAGAAGATTAGTCAAGCATGATTTTCCATTCGTAAATCCATGCTGACTCGGACCGATCCTGTTACTGCTATCCAAATATGCCGCTATTTCATCTTTTATAATTGACTCCAACATCTTCCCCACTAATAGGGATAGAACACAGGCCCTTCAGACCTCCGAGTCCACACCGACCAGTGGTCCCTGTACACTACCACTACCCTAGGGACCATTTACTTTTTTTTTAAAAGCCATTTAGCCTACAAAGCTATACCATATAACAATTACAGCACGGAAACAGGCCATCTCGGCCCTTCAAGTCCGTGCCGAACAACTTTTTTCCCTTAGTCCCACCTGCCTGCACTCATACCATAACCCTCCATACCCTTCTCATCCATATGCCTATCCAATTTAGTTTTAAATGATACCAACGAACCTGCCGCCACCACTTCCACTGGAAGCTCATTCCACACCGCTACCACTCTCTGAGTAAAGAAGTTCCCCCTCATGTTACCCCTAAACATCTTTGGAATGTGGGAGGAAACCTGAGCACCCGGAGGAAACACATGCGGTCACATGGAGAACGGACAAACACCGTACAGACAGCATCCAGTCAGGGTTGAATCTGGGTCTCTGGTGCTGTAAGGCATCAGCTCTACCACTGTGCCAGCCTTTCGCTCCATATGCCACTGTGCCGCCCTATATCTACTATAATTCACACCGTCCTTGTTTAAGGGCTGAATTTATTGAAATAACCTTTTGAATGCCTAAACTAAAACAAATATGTATAGTACCATGTTCTGAAGCACAATTCCATGTCACATTAGGCGTTACGGCTGGATAATTTACACTTAAACATGCACCCATCTGTGAAGCCCAATGTCTGTCTATGCTTACATCACAATCTGCCTCTACCTTCTGTATCTTACACTGAGCACACTCCCTAATATTCTTGCAAAGACACTGCATAGAACATAGAAACGTACAGCACAGTTTCATGCCTTTTGACTCACAATCTCTGTGCTAAATATAATGCCAAGATAAACTAATCTCACCTACGTGCAAATGATTCACATCCCGCCACTCTCTGCATATCCATATGTCTGTCTAAATGCTTTTTGTGCATTACACAATGCACCTATCAACATCATGTACTGCACTCCCTCTGCAATAATTACACCCCAAAATGCCTCCATCTGTAAAGCACGAGGCTACGTCTATGTTTATTTCACACTTCACCAAAAACTGCATTAATCCTACAGAGACTGTAGCAGTCTGGAATACAGTTATCTGTGTTGGAAAATTTGGTCATGGTCCATTATGTTCTCAGTTCCATTACCGGGCCTGGGGGTGTGCCCCTTTTTGTATGACAAATATACAACAGATACAACAAGTATTTGAAAGTTCTGAATAAACATTATCAACTGACTTGTTTTCTGGTAAAAAAAAAACCAATGGAAAATAGCAATGATTGCATCTCTTTTAACGTCACTCTAAATTATCTATGTTTACAGTTGCAGAAAATCGTAAAGCATTTGACTTTGTGGTCAAGTTTGGAGATGATATGGACATAAGTAGAGGGACAGGTAGTGTAGAGGAAGCAGGCAGCCTGTAGATGAACTGGACAGGTTGATAGAATGGGCCAACAAGGATATGGAAAATGTTGAGTCGTTTTGGGGCCTATATCTGAGGAGGGATATGCTGGACTTGGAGAGGGTTCCGATAATAACAGATTGTTCAGTATTTTTTGAACAGGCAGCGGTATTTGTAAAAATTGTTGTAAGTCTTTGAAGATGGAGTCTTTGTCCTGGTTTGTTTTTGGATGAGGTACTTGCAAAGATCAGCGATAATATGTTAATTGTTTACAATGCATATTAATAACTTCAATAAATGCACTGATTACCATGTTTAGGCTTTTTGACGGCACCCATAGAGTTCCGGTGAGAAGAGTCAGGTTAACACAAAGAACCTGCAGTATGATGTGTACAACGGGTACCAAATTGGACGATATTTGAACTGAAGAAGGAAAGCAAGTACTGACCATATTATTTTAGTGGGGTGTACCTTCAAAATTTCTGAGCAACCAGAATATGACACAAAATATTAACGGGAGGTTCAGCAGCTGTCTTGGGAGGCTAATGGGATAAAGCCTGTATTGAAGTGGTATAAATAAGTAGTATGCAGTTACTGCTGAGATTGTCACATCCAGCAACTGGTGAATAGAGGTGGGGACTGGATAAAGCCTGGGACGTGATGAGTGGAGGAAATGTGTAGAAAGGATCTGGAATTGCTGGTTTACACCAATGATAAACACAAATGGCGGAGCAACGTGGCGGCTCAGATAGCATCTCTGGTGAAAGGGCATCGGTGACTTTCAAATCCTGACCCTTCTTCTTCAGACTGACAGTCTGGAGAGAGGGGCGATAGTAGACATTCTAATATTGGTAACATACTTACCTTTTGGCTTAAATATCAAGGGGGAGGGAAACTAGAGGCATGCAAGGGTACAAATAACAAATGAATGAAAGGTATGAAAAGAACAAATCAAAGGCAGCCACAATGATCAAGGAACGGTGGAGCCCACACTGGCCTCTTGTCGGCTGTGGAAAAGGTGACAACGAGTCACCCAAACGGTAAAACTAAGCAGGACGTTTTATAGGTTTCTAATGAGATCATGTCTGGAGACATCTCTAATGCAACAACACAATGCTTAGGACTTTTGTAAGGGCGGTAGTGCAAGGTTCAGTGATGATATGTCAATTATTTACAATGCGTATTAACAACCTCAGTAAACGCACCGATTACCGTAGTGCTAAGTGCTAAAGGCTAGCGGTAGTGCTCAGCTGATTCTTGCATAACAATATGGCGTAGAGAGACAGATGAGCAGAATGAGGCCACTGCATAAAAATCTCAAAGACTTTGAGATGACCTTACTATTGTTAATATTCTGAGCTGGGTTGATGGGCTAGCTGATGAGATTAATTTTTCTGCAGTGTTGTTCAGGACTAAGATGCATGGCCACCCAACGTAATCGGAGATTAAGAGTAATTTGTGTCAGGGAATTGTGGCACTTTGGAATTCTCTATTCCTGAAATCAATGGATATGAATATATTGAGAATATTTAAATTGGACGCTGGTGGTGTTTAAAATCACAAATAAGGCAAGGGATATGTGGAATGAGAGGAAAGTTGATGAGGATTCATAAGCGTCGTCCGACGTGATCTTATGGAAGAGTGAAGCGACCCCGAATGATGGGTCAGCATATTTCTGCAAGGTTTCTCAATTGACAATAGACAATAGACAATAGTTGCAGGAACAGGCCATTCGGCCCTTTGAGCCAGCACAGCCATTCACTGTGATCATGGCTTATCATCCACAATCAGTACCCCGTTCCTGCCTTCTCCCCATATCCCTTGTCTCCGCTATCTTTAAGAGCTATCTAATCTCTCTTGAAAGCATCTGGATAATTGGCCTCCACTGCCTTTTGAGGCAGAGAATTCCACAGATTCACAACTCTCTGGGTGAAATTTTTTTTCCTCATCTCCACTCTAAATGGCCTACACCTTATTCTTAATCCATGGCCCCTGGTTCTAGACTCCCCAAACATCGGGAACATGTTTCCTGCCTCAAGTGTATCCAATCCCTTAATAATCTTAAATATTTAAATAAGATCCTCTCTCATCATTCTAAATTCCAGTGTATACAAGCCCAGTCACTCCATTCTTTCAACATCGGACAGTCCCGCCATCCCGAGAATGGCGATCCCGATAACCTCGTGAACCTCCGCCGCACTCCCTCAATAGCAAGAATCTACACTGCACTCCCTCAATAGCAAGAATCTATGCTGCACTCCCTCAATCGCAAGAATCTACACTGCACTCCCTCAATAGCAAGAATCTATGCTGCACTCCCTCAATAGCAAGAATCTATGCTGCACTCCCTCAATAGCAAGAATCTACACTGCACTCCCTCAATAGCAAGAATCTATGCTGCACTCCCTCAATAGCAAGAATCTACACTGCACTCCCTCAATAGCAAGAATCTACACTGCACTCCCTCAATAGCAAGAATCTACACTGCACTCCCTCAATAGCAAGAATCTATGCTGCACTCCCTCAATAGCAAGAATCTCCTCATTTCAAGCAATATACAAACTGATGTAGCGTTTCAACGAGCCAATGAACATCTGTGGAGGGGCTGGACAGATGACGTGTCCTAACGGGATTCTTTTTTCTGTTTAATTGTCGTCGGGGTGGGGAGAAACCTGGGAAAGAGTGGGTGTGGCAGGATAAAGCTTGACCAACAATAAGCGGAAGATAGACACAAAATGCTGGAGTAATTCAGTGGGACAGGTAGAATCTCGTGAGAGAAAGGATGGGTGACGTTTCGGGTCGAGACCCTTCTTCAGACTGATGTCAGTGGTGTGGGTGGTACAAAGTTAAAATGTAGTTGGAGCCAGCACGACTGGTGGGAGAACTGGGAAGGGGAGGCGATGTCGAACAGGAAAAGCAAGGGCTGCTTGAAGTTAGAGAAGTCAATGTTTATACTGTTGGGGTGACAGCTACCCAAGCGAAATATGAAGTAATGTTCCTCCAATTTGCGATGGGTCCCACTCTGTCAATGGAGGAGGCCCAGGACAGAAAGGCAAATGTGGGAATGGGAGGGTGAGTTAAGATGTTGTGCAACCGGGAGATCAAATACGTTTCGGAGAACTGAGCGGAGGTGTTCTTCGAAATGATCACCGACACTTGGTCTCGCCGACATACAAGAGTCCACACCTGGAACAGCGGATACAGTAGGTGAGGTTGGAGGAGGTGCAAGTGAACCTCTGCCTCACCTAAACAAATCTGTTGGGGTCATGGATGGAGTTGATGGGGAGGAATAGGGACAGGTGTTGCATATCTATAGGTTGCAGGGGAAAGTACCTAGAGAGGGGTGAGTTGGGTGGGAGGGACGAGTTCACCAAAGATTTGCGTTGGGAGAAGTCTCTGCGGAAAGTAAAAAGGAGTGGAGATGGGAAGATGTGGCTAGCAGTGGGATCCTGTTGAAGATGGGGAAAATGTTGGATTATGTGCTATATGCGGCAGCTGATGGGGTGGAAGCTGAGGACAAGGGGGACTCTGTCCTTGTTATGAATGGGGAGAGGGAGAGCAAGAGAGGAGCTACAGGATATCGACGAGACCCTAGTGAGAGCCTCATCTGTAATGCAAGAGGGGATCCCCCATTCACTGAAGAATGAGGACATCTCAGGTAGCAAAAACAGGAAGGCAGATTACTATTTAGAATGGTGCCAAGTTGGGAAAAGGGGACGTACAACGGGATCTGGGGGTCCTTGTTCATCAGTCAATGAAATAAGCATACAGGTACAGCAGGCAGTGAAGAAAGCGAATGGCATGTTGGCCTTTCTAACACGAGGAGTTGAGTATAGGAGCAAATAAGTCCTTCTGCAATTGCATAGGGCCCGAGTGAGACCACACCTGGAGTATTGTGTGCAGTTTTGGCCCATAATTTTGAGGAAGGACATTCTTGCTATTTAGGGAGTGCAACGTAGGTTCACAGGTTAATTCCCGGGATGGTGGGACTGTCATATGCTCAGAGAATGGAGAGGCTGTGCTTGTATACTCTGGAGTTTAGAAGGGTGAGAGGGGATCTTATTGAAACATAAAAGTTATTAAGGGTTTGGACACGCTAGAGGCAGGAAACATGTTCCCGATTTTCGGGTGGCCCAGAACCAGGGGCTACAGTTTAAAAATAAGGGGTAAGCCATTCAGAACGGAGAGGAGGAAACTCTTTTTCTCACAGAGAGTTGTGAGTCTGTGGAATTCTCTGTCTCAGACGGCGGTGGAGGTTGGTTCCCTGGATACTTTCAAGAGAGAGCTAGATAGTGCTCTTAAAGATAGCGTAGTCAGGAGATATGGGGAAAAGGCAGGAACGGGGAACTGATTGGGGATGGTCAGCCATGATCATATTGAATGGCGGTGCCGAATGGGCTACTTCTGCACCTATTGTCTATTGTCCATACCTATTGACCTGGTATGGACCATTTCATCGTGGGCGTAGATGCGGCATAGTCGGAGGAATTGGGAGAGGGGGAGAATCTTTACAGGAAACAGGCTGGGAAGAAGTATAGTCTTGATAGCAATGAGAGTCAGTGGGTTTGTCATAGATGTCAGTCGATAGCCTGTCTCCTGTGATGGTGACGGTCAGATCTGGAAACGGCATGGAGATGTCAGAGATGGTCCAAGTGAATTTCAGTGCCGGATGGGAATTTGGTCGTGTAGTTAATGGCCAGTGAGTTCTACATCGATACAGGAGGTGACATCGATGCAGTCGCTTATGTAGCGGAGGTACCGGTTTTTAAATTTAGATGACGAAGGTGACTTTAGATCTGGGTGATGGGAAGAAAAATATGTGCACAAGAATGAGAAAGAGAGCGTGTGCAGGGTACTATGATTCGAAATTGGAGAAATCGGTGTTTATACTGTTCCATTGTAAGATATCCAAGCGGATCATGGGATGCTGCTTGTGGCAAAGGTTGACAATGGAGGAGGCTCGGTGTGGGAATGGGAAGGAGACCGAAACTGGCTGTGAACCGTTAACGACAGAGCATAAATGATCGTCAAAACGGTTGCCTGGTGTATGCTTGGTCTCACCAATGTACACGAATGAGCATCATGGGAAACAGATGCTGCACACATGATCTCCATGAGGTGGATGTGAATCTCAGTCTGACCTGGTACGACTGCCTGCGTGGCCGGTGGAAGTGAAACAGGAGCTGTCGGTCCAGGCGTTACATCCCATGCGGATGCAGGGAGAATGCTGGGGAATGGAGCGGTTTTGGTGGGGAGTATTCAGCATTCAGTATTTACTTTAATGTCATTTTAACTGAGTACTTACATACACAGAAGAAACAAAAAAATGTTCCTCAATCAGTTCACCTCAGTGCAGTTAATAAAAACAGAATAGATACATACAACTTAAAAAAATTAAAATGAATATATCTAAAAGTAGGCCTGAAATTTGAACTAAAAACTGACATTCAGACCGAACAGTAGCATGCTTTGACAGGTGCCTAGCTTTCAAAGTAAGGGCAAGGTTAGATGATTTGGTGTGTGATGTATGGGGAGGGGACATCGTTAACCAGTCTTATTGCCTGTGGGAAGAAGCTGTGTAGCATCCTGCTGGTTTTGCAGCTGATGCTCCTGTACCTCTTCCCAGATGGCAGAATGGAGAAGATGTTATGTGATGGGTGATGTGGGTCCTTAATAATGGAGATGGCTTTACGGATGCTACGCTTCTGATAGATCTCCAACAGGAAAGGGAGTGGAGCACCGATGATCCTACAGGCTGTCTTCACTATCCTGTTAAGTTGTGTTTGTTCATAAGCCTTGCAGCTCCCAAACCAGGAAGTGATGCCGTAGGTCAATGTACTCTCAATGGTGCCCCTGTAGAAGGTCGTTAGGACTACAGTAGGGAGACCTGCTTTTCTTAGTCTCCGGAGAGGGTGAAGCCGCTGCTGTGCTTTTTTGATGACTGCTGTGGTGTTGGTCGTGGATGTCAGGTTGTCCGCCAGGTGAAGTCCCCAGAACTTCACACTGCTGACCCTCTCCACAGCAGCACCATCAATATGCAGCGGTGTGTGATGGTGTTTCCCAGCCCTCCTGGGCAGAACAAGCAACTTCGGACAATGTGGTCTCTGCGGAAAGTGGAAGGGGGTATGGAAACATGCCCTTCGGCCCAACTCGCCCACACCGAGCAACAATGTCCCAGCTACACTTGTGCCACTTGCCTGCGCTTGGTCCATAACCCTCCAATCCTGTCCTATCCATGTACCTGCCCAAATGTTTCTTTAACGATGGGATAGCCCAAGCCTCAATTTCTTCCTCTGGCAGCTTGTTCCATACACCTACCACTCTTTGTGTGAAAAAGTTACCCCTCGGATTCCTATGAAATCTTATCCCCTTTAGCTTGAACCTACGTCCTCTGGTCCTCGATTCCCATATTCTCATGATTTTGTATACCTCGATAAGATCTCCCCTCATCATCCTACGCTGCATGGAACAGAGACCCAGCCTACTTAACCTCTCCCTATGCCTCACACGCTCTAGTCCTGGCAACTTCCTCGTAAATCTTTTCTGAACTCCTTCAAGCTTGAAAATATCTTTCCTACAACATGGTGCCCAGAACTGAACACAAAACTCTAAATGTGGTCTCACCAACGTTTTATACAACTGTAACATGACCTCCCAACTTCTATACTCAATACTCAGACTGATGAAGGCCAATGTGCCAAAAGCCATTTTGACCACCTTATCTACCTGCGACTCGACCTTCAAGGAGCCATGCACTTGTACTCCTAGATCCCTCTGCTCTACAACACTACCCAGATGCCTACCATTTACTGTGTATGTCCTGCCCTTGTTCGACAACCCAAAAGGCAACACCTCAGACTTCCCTGTATTAAATTCCACCAACCAATCCTCCACCCACCTGGCCAATCGATCCAGATCCTGCTGTAATCATTCACAACCATTTCACTATCTGTTGTATAATCAGCAAACTAACTAATCTTGCCCTGTATGTTCTCATTCAAATCATTGATGTAGATCAAAAACAGTAACGAGCCCAGCACCGAACCCTATGGCACACCACTAGTCACAGGCCTCCATTCTGAGAAGCAACCTTCCACCATCCCCCTCTATTTCAGTACTTCCTCGACAGTAACCCTGACTGTTGTCATGACACATCCAATGACTGGATGCGACTGGAGATGAGATCACGTTGAAGATATTGGAAATGTCGGAGAATAATATATTATATGTGCAGGCTGGTGTGGTGAAAAACAAGGTCCACAGGAACATTATCCTTGTTTCTAAAAGTAAACCTAGCAATTATAGACCGGTTAGTTTGACTTCAGTGGTGGGCAAATTAATGGAAAAGATACTTAGAGATAATATATATAAGTATCTGGATAAAGAGGGTCTAATTAGGAACAGTCAACATGGATTTATGCCTGGAAGGTCATGTTTGACTAATCTTCTTGAATTTTTTGAAGAGGTTACTAGGGAAATTGACGAGGGTAAAGCAGTGGGTGTTGTCTATATGGACTTCAGTAAGGCCTTTGACAAGGTTCCTCATGGAAGGTTGGTTAAGATGGTTCAACTGTTGGGTATAAATGCAGGAATAGCAAGATGGATTCAACAGTGGCTGAATGGGAGAAGCCAGAGGGTAATGGTGGATGGCTGTTTGTCGGGTTGGAGGCAGGTAACTAGTGGGGTGCCTCAGGGATCTGTGTTGGGTCCTTTGTTGTTTGCCATGTACACCAATGATCTGGATGAAGGGGTGATAAATTGGATTAGTAAGTATGCAGATGATACCAAGATAGGGGGTGTTGTGGATAATGAAGAGGATTTCCAAAGTCTACAGAGTGATTTAGGCCAGTTGGAAAAATGGGCTGAAAGATGGCAGATGGAGTTTAATGCTGATAAATGTGAGGTGCTACACCTTGGCAGGACAAATCAAAATAGGACATACATGGTAAATGGTAGGGAATTGAAGAATACAGTTGAACAGAGGGATCTGGGAATAACCGTGCATAGTTCCTTGAAGGTGGAATCTCATATAGATAGGGTGGTAAAGAAAGCTTTTGGTATGCTAGCCTTTATAAATCAGAGCATTGAGTATAGAAGCTGGGATGTAATGTTAAAATTGTACAAGGCATTGGTGAGACCAAATCTGGAGTATGGTGTACAATTTTAGTCGCCCAATTATAGGAAGGATGTCAACAAAATAGAGAAGGTACAGAGGAGATTTACTAGAATGTTGCCTGGGTTTCAACAGCTAAGTTACAGAGATAGGTTGAATAAGTTAGGTCTTTATTCTCTGGAGCGCAGAAGGTTAAGGGGGGACTTGATAGAGGTCTTTAAAATGATGAGAGGGATAGACAGAGTTGATGTGGACAAGCTTTTCCCTATGAGAATAGGGAAGATTCAAACAAGAGGGCATGACTTTAGAATTAAGGGACAGAGGTTTAGGGGTAACATGAGGGGGAACTTCTTTACTCAGAGAGTGGTAGCGGTGTGGAATGAGCTTCCAGTGGAAGTGGTGGCGGCAGGTTCGTTGGTATCATTTAAAAATAAATTGGATAGGCATATGGATGAGAAGGGTATGGAGGGTTATGGTATGAGTGCAGGCAGGTGGGACTAAGGGAAAAAGGTTGTTCGGCATGGACTTGAAGGGGCGAGATGGCCTGTTTCCGTGCTGTAATTGTTATATGGTTATATGGTTTCGTCTGAGGAAGGGCGAGCGAGATCAGAACTGCGAGACACAGGGAAGATATGGATGAAGGTGAAATCCACAACTGCAAGGCTAAACCATGGCTACTGAAATTAAAGGAAGGTTCGCATGTCACTGGGTGAAAAGCGTTTTCTTGGAAGTAGAAATAGCTGAGACCGAGAAATCGAGAGTAAGGGATGGCATCCTTGCAAGAGGCAGATTGGAAGGATGTAGTCAAAGTAACTGAGAGTCAGCACGTATTAATGGACGTCTGTGCGTAGTCTATCTTTTGTGATGGAGACAGAGAGATCCTGAAAGTGGAGTTCAGTCACAGAGATTGTCCTCGTGAATTTCCGTTGTTCTATTTCATTTCTCCATGTCAGTAAAACTCTCTGTAGACATGAAGCTAGTCAAGCTCTTAACTCAGGGTGAATTATCATCATCTATTTACATTTAAACTCCTTGACACGTCATTTTTACCATGTTATTCCGCATGGTACATGCTCCAGGGAAATATTTGTTACACGATTTCATGAACAACAGTGTTGTACACTAAATAATATTTATAGTAACGGATCACCACTCGAAAAGAACATTAAAGATTGGAGCAGGGGAGGCCATTTGGCTCTTAAAACTGGTTCAGACTTCAACCTGATCATCTCTGATCGTTATGTGCCTGATTATACAAAATATTATTAGGTCCCTCCAACTCCCAGAACTCTATCTAGTAAATTTGTGAATGGATGTAATGAACATCCATTCTATCTTTTAATCAATTGCGCTTCTCGCTTTCAGTCCAGAGTGGCTTTGGGTCCTAATTATCAGAAGAGCACAATTAAATTATGAATCCTAATGACCCGTTGGTTATCCAATTGCCTCGCCAGTTGAGGGTACGAGACACGTGTTGCTGAGCAGATCTTGGAGTTGTTAGTTCGCAGTCAGCAGCTCCGTCCATCAGGCTGGAATCATCTAAATATTTATTTATCTAAATAATCCACAGTTGCTTCTGTTCAGTTACTTCCTGCTCTTTGCTAACGCCGGAGTGTTGGACTCCAGCCACATATAAATGCGGGGAAAGGTGAAATCAATTGGAATCAGAATGAATATGAATAAATATGAAATGCCATGCATTTAAAAAATGAAGCTTTAAAGGCGCGTTCTGAGGCTAATAAAATTAAGTGAGACACAGGTGCGGCAGGGACAACGTAACATTTGGACGATCATTCATGATCAAGTTGAACGACCAATAAGCAATAATGCAATAGCAAAGAGATACATTAGTTTGGATGCTGTAAAATTGGTATGGGTGGAACTGCGAGATAGTCAAGGGCAGGAAAGGCTTGTTGGAGTGGTACACAGACCACCAAACAGCAGGAGGCAGGTTTGGAAGAGCATGAATCAGGAAATTAGGGATGCGTGCAGCAAAGTTACAGCGGGACTGGGAAAAATTTGGAACTCAACAGAGCAGGACAATGGGGTTATTTTAGATGGGGGGAGAGCATAAAAGAAAGCTTGCGGGGAATACAGAAACTGACTGTAAAAGTTTATTTAGGTATGTAAAAAGAAAAAGATTAGCGAAGCCATATGTAGGCCCCTTACAGTCAGAGACCATTGAATTTATAATTGAAAACTAGAAAATCGTAGAACAGTTAAACGAGTACTTTGATTCTGTCTTCACCAAGGAAGACACAAACAATCTCCCATAAATACTATGGGATCGGGGATCTAGTGGGAGAGAGGAACTGGAATCCACATTAGTCAGAAAATGGTGTTAGGTAAACTGAAGGTTGGGACTGAAGGCAGATAAATCCACAGGGCCTGATGGTCTGCATCCCAGAGTCCTCAAGGAAGTGGCACTACAAATCTTGGATGGAATAGTGATAATTTTTCACTGTTCTCTTGAATCTGGGTCCGTTTCTGTGGACTGGAGAGAAGCCTACGTAACTGCACTTTTTAAGAAAGGAGGGAGAGAGAAAACAGGGAATTATCGACCAGTTGGTAGTGGGGAAGATGCTTGAGTCGATTATGAAAGATGTAAAGCAGCGGATTTGGAAAGCAGTGATGGGATCGGTCAAAGTCAGCATGGATTTAAGAAGGGGAAATCATGCTTGACTAATCTTTTGGAATTTTTTGACGATGTAACAAGTCGAATGGATAAAGGAGAGCCAGTGGATGTGGTGTATCAAGACTTGCAGAAAGACTTTGACAATGTCCCACACAAGAGATTAGTGTGCAAAATTAGAGCACTTGGTATTGGGGATAGGGTATTCACATGGATAGAGAACTGTTTGGTAGACAGGAAGCAAAGAATAGCAATTAACGGGTCGTTTTCAGGCAGTGACTCTTGGCATGTCGAGAGGCTCGGTGTTGGGACCCCAGTTGTTTACAATATATATTAACGATTTAGACAAGGGAATTAAATAAATGAAACATCTCTACGTTTACAGGTGATACATATTTGGGTGGCAGTGTGGGATGCGAGAAAGATGCTATGCGGCTGCAGGGCTCATAGCATCTTGTATAGGTTGGGTGAGTGGGAAGAAGCACGGCAGATGCAGTATAATGTGGATAAATGTGAAGTTATCCACTTTGGTGGCAAGAACAGGAAGGTAGATTATTATCTGAATGGTATCAGGTTAGGAGAAGGGGGGGTGCAACGAGAACTGGCTCTGCTTGTACATCAGTCACAGAAAGTAAGCATGCAGGTACGGCAGACAGTGAAGAAAGCAAATGGCATGTTGGCCTTCATAGCAAGAGGATTTGAGTTTAGGAGCAAGGAGGTCCTACTGCAGTTGTACAGAGCCCTAGTGAGAATGCACCTGGAGTATTGTGTACAATTTTCATCTCCTAATTTGAGGAAGGACATTATTGCTATTGAGGGGTGCACCATAGGTTCAGCCTGTTAATTCCCGGGATGTTGGATACGTCAATATGATGAAAGAATGAGTCTACTGGGCTTGTATTAGCTGTAATTTAGAAGGATAAGAGGGGATAATGTAGAAACATAAAATTCTTAGAGGTGTGGACAGGGTAGATGTAAGCATAATGGTCCAGATGTTGGGGGAGTCCAGAGGCAGGGGTCACAGTTTAAGATTAAGGGATAGGCCATTTCAGACTGAGATGAGGCAAAACCTTTTCACCCGGAGAGATGTGAATCTGTAGAATTCTCTGCCACAGAAAGCAGTGGAGACAGGTTCACTGGATGTTTTCAAGAGTGAGTTAGATTTAGCTCATAGGGCTAAAGGAATCAATGGAGGTGGGGAAAAAGCTAGAAGGGGCTACTGATTTAGGATGATCAGCAATGATCATATTGAATGCGGTGTAGGCTACAAGGCCAGAATGGCCTACTCCTGCACCTATTTTCTATATTTCTATGTTTCAAACCTGTAATCTGAGATCGAACAGCCCACTCATGCGATTTATCTGTTACCTTTTGTCTGCCTATGTTATTGCAAATTCATTTTAATTCGCTGACCTATCGAGCAGGGTCCCCGTGTCTTCTACAAGCTTACTGTAGTCCATTAAATCGGTGGGGAAAACTAAATTAACTTTATTAACGCCTCATACGTCCCTCTAATTGTTTGTTTTCATGTGGCTCTGCACAGATGGTCTTTATTATCATAAGAGTGCGCATGGAATAAATGATAAATTGACTAATAGCATAAGGAAGGAAAGCACATAAGATTCTGCTGAACCAGATTAACCCCCCTCTTTTATATTATCTGTGGTGATATTGTGAACGATGGGCAAGAGCTCACCATGTAACTGAAAGGAAACACCTGTGTCGACTGTGCTGCTAAATTAATAAAACGCTTTCGGTCTGCTGCTCAAACACTGAAAACTCCCGATGATGGTGAATTACAACTAACAAAATAAAAAACTACCTCGCAATCTATATCTAGCAAACTTCCAGTTACCAATCTTATTGGTCACATGCTGCATCATTTTGATTAAATTGTCAAGGGTATCAATACTGATCATGTATATCCCGGGTACTGTGTTTGATTGGGATTCGTTTTCACGTCTACAGTGGGCATCAATGTCTCTTAGATTCTGTATGGAATCTGTTTAGAGATTATCCAACACAGAGTTTTAAGGTCGTTTATATAGTGGGTATGATTGCTAGTCACACACCACACAGATAGTGATCTGAGTAAAAATGAGTAAAATACCGAATGGATGCTCATTATCTTCCAGCTCAGCGAAGGCCAGAGGTGTCCACATTGTATCCCTTTGCACACTGAAGCAAAACATATGAAGTGAACACTTCTGCGTGAAGGTCACTGGGTGATATAATGTAGGCGTGTGTGAAAATGTAAAACATATCTGGGATGATCAGTGGGGTCTGAATTCCATGTTGCTTAGCCAGAGCACACAGACATTTAACAAATCGACCAATGCTGCGATCCATGTGTACCCCCGCTTATTTTCCTGCACCAGTCATCACTTTCTGACTATTGTGTGCGGTAGAAATACTCCTTTGGCGCATGCACTGCCATGCGCTTATGTTAAACCTATCAATCTCTATGATTTAATTGTCAATTAATTGTGTATTTTGCTTTGTTTTAGAAATTTAATGCACTGCAATACACCAAAACTGTAAGATTAAATGAGAACTTACCAGTTTGAAGTTTGATCTTTATTTTATGAGGAGTTGCGATGAGGGACTACGTGAAGAACCCCGTACAGCCGTTGGTGCGGCAATCTTCAAAGCAGTGGAGTGAAATGACAGGAAACAATTACTGAAGTATAATGGTAAGATAACAAAGACTAGCACTACCAGATGAGATCTATGAGGGTCGGGAGCGGAGGGCACGTAGTCCCTCATCGCAACGCCTCATAAAATAAAGATCAAACTTCAAACTGGTAAGTTCTCTTTTAATCTTACTATTTTACTTCGGAGTTACATGAGTGACTACGTGAAGACTTCAAAGCACTGTGATTTCATGCCACACCCAAATCTGGCGTTCACACTGCATTGATTGACTCAAAAGTCGTTAACAATCAATAATGCATCAATAATAACATTTTTCGGTTTAACCTGCAAACCCACATGTCCCGTTTATATGTTCCGGTCCCGATAGTGGCGGCGCTGCCCTAGCAGCTGCGGCTCGCCTGCAGTCCGTCTGCTTTTGTTTTTGTTTTTTTTGTCCTTGTCCTGTTTGGTCAGTTGATTTGAGTTGTTAGTTTGCGTGGGGGGGGGGGGGGGGGTGGAGAAACTTGTTTTTAGTCTCTTCCTTCAGGGGGGATGCAACCTTTTTTTTCTTGTATCCCCCGTCTCCGTCTGCACTGAGGCCTAATGGCGGAGCTGGCGGCCTCCAACTGCGACCGACCCGAGACTCCGGAGGCAGAGCCAGCCAGGACTTCCCAGCACGAGGCTGGCCGATTTCAGGGCTGTGGCGGCATTCTGGCGGCGGTGATGGCCTGACTCGTGGCTGTGTAAGTGTCCCGGCAGCGACGGCCTGACTTGGGGCTGTGGAGGCGTCCTGCCGGCGGCAGCGACTTCGGAGATTCGGCCGCGTGCCCAGTGGACGACATCATCGGGAGCGCACAGGTCCCAGGTTGGTGACCTGTTTTTCCGGAGCTCCCGCAACAACAGCTGCGTCCGCTGGACTGGTGGGCGGCAGCTTCAACCACCCCGGGCCGCTGAGTTTGAACCGGCCCGTTCGCGGAGCTTGGATTTAGTCACGGGACTGACTTACCATCACCCGGTGGGGTCACAACACCAGAGGCCTGGATCGCCTCGGCGCAGAGGGAGGGCAAGGAGGGAAGTCACAAAGACTTAAGACTTTTGCCTTCCACCACAGTGAGGAGGTGCTTGTTGAACTCACTGTGGTGGATGTTAATTTGTGTTTATTGTGTTTTGTTGATCTTTTAAATGTATGACTGTCAGGAACGAAATTTCGTTCAGACTGAAAGGTCTGAATGACAATAAAGGATACTTTACTTTACTTTACTTACTATTTACAAACAAAACCACAACAAACCCCTCTAACTCAGGGGGAAACTATAACAGAACTCAAAACAGAATCAGCAAACACCCCCAGCCTTGAAATCGGCTTGTGGTAAAACTTTTGAAAGGTCAGCTCACTAGACCATCCTGCGGCCGCGAGGATATGGTCTATAGGCACGTCCATCGCCCTTGCCGTGGAAGTTGATGCGGCCCTGGTGGAATGAGATTTGAATTTATCAGTATCAATCCCAGCACTTCTCAGAACCTGCTTTAGCCACCTTGAGATTGGTTGCACCGACACCTTACTGTGTGGTTTTTTGTGGCTAATAAATAATGCAGACTCGGTTCCTCGTTGGGCTCTGGTGGCCTCAATGTAACGAGATAAATGCGAAACTACACACAGGCGAGCATCTGTGGGGTATGGTGAAAACACAATCTTACATCCTGTCATGCCAATTCTACTATGTTTAAGCAAATCATAGACATAAAGTATAATGGCATCTGCCGATACATGCACTTCTGTCTAGCCCTGGCTTTTGCAATGTTTGCACACGTTGGGGTGAAACCAACGCCATAAGCATGACCACCTTCATGGTTAATTTTGCTATAGATAGGCTTGCAACAGGATTCCACTTGCGAAGAAGCATAAGAACTTCACTCACATTCCAAATACCGGCATACCTGGGTTTAGGAGGATTAGTATTGAAAACTCCCTTCATAAACTAACGGATGTGTCCCAACTGAATGTAACTGTGAATTCATGGGTAAATAAGAAGACAAAGCACTTCTGGCTGAATTGATCGCATTATAGCTTAATTTTTGATCAAAATAAAGAGTGGACAAGAACTCCAATGCGTCTGTGATCCCTGCAGTTTGATATGAAATATTCTGCTGTAGACAGAATTCCTCCCACTTCCTTATCGAGGTGATGTACTGCTTCTGGGTACTATCCCTGCAGGCCGACGTGAGAACATCCACAGTACGATCAGACAGTCCTCTCCCCAGGTGTGGGCTCCTTAAAATCTGCAAATTAACAGATCAATATGATCATGTAAAGGATGTTGATCCCCAGTTACTGGATTTACCAGTAGCTTTTTATGCTTGGGAAGAATCATGTGAGGCTGACTAGCCATTTGTAATACGAGAGGAAACGATGTTTGTGTAGGACAATCCGGCACTACCAATACTCCTGAAGTGGAGTCCTGCTTGATCTTTTGCATGCATCTACTGATGAGACAGAATGGAGGAAATGCATACACAAACATTCCTCCCCAATGCAGCGAGAAAGCATCTACCGCTGCTGCACCAGGATCTGGTTCCCATGAAACATATCTAGGCAACTGATGATTTAACCTAGATGCAAACAAATCAATATCTGGCATTCCATACTGAGCAACCACTTGATCCTGATGGATTTAACATCCATTCTATGTTGTCATTGAACTGGCGTGACCTAGTGTCAGCTAGTGTTGAATCTACCTGGCAAATATATTGCTGAAAGCCAGATATATTGGTCAATGCACCAGCTCCAGATCTGATTAGCCAGTCTATCACAAGACTGTGACTTGACTCCACCCATGTGGTTTACATATGCCACTGCTGTAGTGTTGTCAATCTGAACCTGCACATCCAAGTCCCTCCTGGTAGAGCAATAAGCTTTAAGCCTATACCAGGTTCCCAACAACTCTAAATAATTGATCCCTCTTAATTGAAGAAGGGATGTCTCATCAGTATTCCATCTGCCTCCACAACTGGAAAACATATCTGTTGCACCCCAACCCAGCGCACTTACATCAGTCTGTAATATTATGGAAGGTGGGTCTACCAAAACCTTCCTAGAACTTTTTGAAACATTTACAATCCACCATTGAATGTCGGAAAGTGCCCCAGCTGACAATTGCATAGGCCTGTCAAAATGGCCCACTTGTGTTCTCAGTGCCTGTTCTTTTAATCGTTGTAATTGTTGATAATGCAGAGGACCATACTGCACAGCTGGAAAAGCAGCCACCAATTTCCCAATTAAACTGGCTACTTGTCTAATTGAAGGCCGTTGTTCTCTAAGGAAATAAACACAATCCTCAATTAAATGTTGCAATTTGTCCCTAGGCAAAGTTACCAACATGTGATTTGAATTAATGGTAAATCCCAAATAATCAATGATTTGAACTGGTGATAATTTGGATTTATCTGGATGAAAGACGAACCCAGATTGTTCAAAAGTGAATTTAACAATTGAAACAGATGACTCAGCTTCAGCATGAGTTTTTCCAACAATTAAAATATCGTCTAGATAGGCCATTACCACATGCCCCTGAGCTCCGAGTAATGCTAGAACAGGTTTTAACAATTTAGTAAATAATCTAGGACTGAAGTTAATCCATTAGGCAGTGCTTTGAATTGCCACAACTGAGTCATCCAGATAAATTTCAAATACCTCCTATCATCACCATGAATAGACACTGAATGATATGCATCCTTTAAATCAATGCTTGCCATATAACACCCTTTGGAAACAAGATGTTTGGCAGTGGAAAAAGTTTCCATTTTGAAATGCCTATGGCAAACAAATGTGTTCAAACTCGTCAGATCCAAGATAATTCTATATCCCCGAGTCTTTCTAGACCTTGGAAAAATACTTGACACAAACTGACGACTTTGACAAACTGACTTCTCAATCATCCCTTTTTTGTGTAATGTATTAACTTCTTCTTGTATGCGCACATTTTCTACTTCTAAAAATATAAGTTTTCGACTTGGAACATGTTGATTAGGTGGACTCTCATTAGAGTAAAATTCAATTTTTACCCCTTCAATACTGTTAAGTATAAATAAATCTGATATTAACTCCTGCCATTGTTTGAGAAACAAATGTAATCTTCCCCCAATTTGAACATCTATGTTACTTAATTCATTCTCTTTAAGAGGCATTTTTGTCACCTGCACACGTCCTTGCAGAGTTTTTTGGCCCCGCCGCTTGTAGGAAAAGGCATCCTTACCTTCACACCGGTGGCAGCCTGCCAGTTATGATATTGCAGACCTGAATGGCTGGTTCCTTCCCCTGCGTCCGAACTGGTACCCCGCCGGTAAGGAAAAATACACTTACCCTGTTTGCCACTCCTCCTCACAGAGTTGGTCCCTGTCGAGCATTCTTTGCAATAGAATCTCGACTTGGGAGAGCCATGAGCAAACGGTCTCTCCTGTAGAGGCTACAGCCTCCAGGCCCGACTCTGGGTCCACGGGCCTAACTGACTTCCCAGTGGCCTTACGCCCTACTGGCATGGCTACACTGCTCACAGGCAGTGGGTCCGGTGTCACTAACTACATAGCTGGCGTCGGACTAGGTGTGCTAGACGGGCCTCCACTCGCAATACTCCCGTGGTCATCGATCTTTTTCGCTCCGGAGCGCCTCGCCGCCACCTTTTTCACCTTCTGCAACATCACTAATGGAGCTACACCAACCACTGTAACAGAAAATGAATCACTGAAAAAAGTTTAAAACTTACCTTCCGTTTTAAACTTACCACTTGGAGGAGCTCTGCTGCTCCAACCGGCCGACTGCACCAAAGCGTCTGATGTAGTGATGCACCAACGGCTGTACGGGGTTCTTCACGTAGTCACTCACGTGACTACGAAGTAAAATTGATGATTCAATGATCCAACGATTCAATGATACTTTATTGCCACGTGCAGCTATGCACAGTGAAATTCTTTATTGTTGCATACAATCTAGTAAAATCGCTAGGTCGACTTCACCTAAATAATGCATAAAGAGTCGCCATGTTTCTGGCACCGAAAAATGTCTATTGAACGGACATCGATGACAGTTCAGTCAAACGTCAATTTCTTTGCACTGATTCAACCCGTCCTTGATTTAACCATTTAACAGCCAACTCACCAGCCAAAAATCTGTAGTCTCCCTTTGATCTGGTATTTTGTTGGTTCATATGCTTGGTTAATGGTGTTTTTTCATTAATATTTTATTATTATTAATGTTTAGTGTTTTCAGAGTCATTGGTAACTGTCACTGTATGTCATGTTGTTACTTGTGGGTGGAGCACCAAGGCAAATTCCTTGTATGTGAATACTTGGCCAATAAACTTGCTTACTTACTTACTTATTTAATCACAGCTAAGCATTATCAGTATATCTGGAGTCACTTTGCGGGCAATGACAACACTGGTAAATACATGGTTATCTCCATAAACATTGTTCGTTCAAATTCTACAAGAGCGGGGGGAATGTACTGCTAATATACTGAGCAAAGCCCCCACAACTGTTTTTCAAACAAATATTATAGGGGAGGGTAACCCTTGACAAAGCCCAGTGCTTACGTGGATCTTGGACAAGCAGCAATCAAAGAGAAGCAGGGAGATGAGCTAATTGGCTGAAACCCATGGGAAATGTGAGTAAGTCACAGGGGAAAACAGTTTAAAACTGAGGAATTTATCAGTCAATATGAGTAAGGCTGCCCTAGGGGAAAGGCAGTGAGGAAGTGGCCTTGTGAGGGAATGGTGAGTCTTTGGCTCGATAGTCTTTGGAGAGGAGGCAACGCAAAAACCTGGAGAGGACTGGACGCGGTGAACACATGATGGGTAAGATGAGGCAGTGTGATGTTGGCAGGGTGTGGGAGCCCAGGGACACGGATGGAGCCTCTGGCTGCTACAAATGTGGCAAGTGTGTTCAGGTTCTGCTCCTGAAGGACCATGTTGGGGCACTGGAGAAGCAGCCGGATGACCTCAGGGCCATCTGGGAAAATGAGAGGTTCCTGGACAGGACCTACAGAGAGGTTGTCATGCCGAGGATAAGGGAAGAACGAAGGAATGTGACTTAGAGAAAGGATGGTAACCGTGGAGTACAGGAGACCCAAGTGGCTGTGCCTAATGAAAACAGGTACACGCTCTTGGGAACTGTCGGGGGAGACGATGCTTCCAGTCCGAGCAGCGGACACGTCTGTGGCTCCAATCCTAGAGATGGGACTCAACCGGTGTCGGGCAGAGCCATAGTGGTGGGTGACTTCATCGTCCGAGGAGCAGATAGGAGATTCTGTATCGGCAGATGAGACGCGAGGATGGTCTGTTGCCTCCCTGGTGCCAGGGTTCAGGATGTCACAAGCCGAGTTCAGAACATCCTTGAGAGAAGGTGAACAGCCGGCAGTAGTTGTGCACGTAGGCACAAACGACATTGGGAAGGAGGTTCTGCAACGTGAGTTCAGAGAGTTAGGAAGAATACTGAAAAGCAGGACTTCTAGGGTGGTTATCTCTGGATTGATTCCAGTACCTCGTGCTAGTGAGGTCAGGAAAAGGGAGATAGGGGATCTGAATGTGTGGCTGAGGGGCTGGTGCAGGGAGCAAGGATTTAGATTTATAGACCACTGGGATCTCTTCTGGGGTAGGGGTGACCAGTGCAAAAGGGATGGGTTACACATTAACTGGAGGGGGACTGACATTCTGGCAGGCAGGTTTTCTAGGGCTACACGTGTGGGTTCAAACTAAGTAGTGGGGGGGAGGATTGACAAATTGACAAATAAAATGCAGTTGAAGGGGAAGTGAGTAAAGGCAAAATTACAAAAGATTTTCGAATTAATGGGAAGGAAAGTTCGAGAATGGACAACAGAGTAAGGTCGGGGCCAATTGCGCGCAGTGCGAGGGGGAGGTGAATATGGAGGTGAAAGTGTTGTATATGAATGCGCGAAGTATAAGAAATAAAGTGGACGAGCTTGAGGCTCAGTTAGAAATTGGCAAGTATGATTTTGTGGGAATTGCAGAGACATGGCTGCAAGAGGGCCAGGACTGGGAACTGAATATTCAAGGATATACCTCCTATCAAAAAGGCAGAGAGGTGGGCAGAGGGGTGGGGTAGCTTTGTTGGTGAGGAATAAAATTCAATCCCTTGCAAGGGGTGACATTAAAACAGGAGATGTGGAGTCAGTATGGACAGAACTAAGGAATTGTAAGGGTAAAATGACCCTAATGGGACTAATCTACAGGCCCCCAAACAGTAGCCTGGACATTGGGCGCAAGTTGAATCAGGAGTTAAAATTGGCATGTAGTAAAAGTAATGCTGTGGTTGTTATGGGAGATTTCAACATGCAGGTAGACTGGGAGAATCAGGTTGGTACTAGACCCCAAGAAAGGGACTTTATAGAGTGCCTTTGTGATGGATTCTTAGAGCAGCTTGTATTGGAGCCTACCAGGGAGAAGACAATTCTGGATTTAGTGTTATGTAACAAACTGGATTTAATAAAGGACCTCGAGGTTAATGAGCCATTAGGAGGTAGTGACCATAATATGGCCAGGTTTAGTCTACAAGTGGAGAGGGAGAAGGGTAAATCGGAGGTGTCAGTGTTACAGTTGAATAAGGGGGACTACGGGGCCATGAGGGAGGAGCTGGCCAAAGTTGACTGGAAACATACCCTAGCAGGGATGACAATAGAACAACAATGGCAGGTATTTCTAGGAATAATACAGAAGGTGCAGGATCAGTTCATTCCTAGGAGGAAGAAAGATTCCAAGGGGAGTAAGGGGCAACCGTGGCTGACAAGGGACGTCAGGGACAGTATAAAAATAAAAGAGAAGAAGTACAACGTAGCAAAGATGAGCGGGAAGTAAGAGGATTGGGGAATTTTTAAAGAGCAACAGAAGATAACTAAAAACACAATATGGGGAGAAAAGATGAGGTACGAAGGTAAGCTAGCCAAGAATATAAAGGAGGATACTAGAAGCTTCTTCAGGTATGTGAAGAGGAAAAGGTTTGTTAAGACCAAAGTTGAACCCTTGAAGATTGAAAAAGGTAAATTTATTATGGGGAACAAGGAAATGGCAGATGAGTTGAACAGGTACTTTGGACACAAACAATCTTCCTGATATGGTAGTGGCCAGAGGATCTAGGGTGACGAAGGGACTGAAGGAAATCCGCATTGGGCAGGATATGGTGTTGGGTAGATGGATGAGACTGAAGGCTGATAAATTCCCAGGGCCTAATGGTCTGCATCCCAGGATACTTAAGGAATTGGTTCTAGAAATTGTGGATGCATTGGTGATAATTTTCCAATGTTCTATAGATTCAGGATCAGTTCCTGTGGATTGGAGGGTAGCTAATGTTATCCCACTTTTTAAGGAAGGCGGGAGAGAGAAAACAAGGAATTATAGACCAGTTAGCCTGACATTGGTGGTGGGGAAGATGCTGGAGTCACTAAAAGATGAGATAGCCGCACATTTGGATTGCTGTAACAGGATCTGTCCGAGTCTGAATGGATTTATGAAGGGGAAATCATGCTTGACTAATCTTCTGGAATTTTTTGAGGATGTATCTAGGATAATGGATATCGGACAGCCAGTGGATGTAGTGTAACCTGGACTTTCAGACATCATTTGATAAGGTCCCACATAGGAGATTAGTGGGTAAAATTAGGGCACATGGTATTGGGGGTAGAGTGCTGACATAGTTAGAAAATTGGTTGGCAGACAGGAAACAAAGAGTAGGGATTCACAGATCCCTTTCGGAACTGCAGGCAGTGACAAATGGTGTGCCGCTAAGCTCGGTGCTGGGACCGCAGCTATTTACAATATACATCAATGATTTGGATGAAGGGATTCAAAGTAACATTAGCAAATTTGTAGATCATACAAAGCTGGGTGGCAGTGTGAACTGTGAGGAGGATGCTATGAGAATGCAGGGTGACTTGGGCAGGTTGGGGGAGTGGGCAGGTGCATGGCAGATGAAGTTTAAGGCGGATAAATGTGATGTTATCCACTTGGTTATCAAAAACAGGAAGGCAGATTACTATCTATATGGCATCAAGTTGGTAAAAGGTGAAGTACAACGGGATCTGGGGGTCCTTGTTCATCAGTCTATGAAAGTACGCATGCAGGTACAGCAGGCAGTGAAGAAAACGAATGACATGTTGGCCTTTATAACAAGAGAAGTTGAGTATAAGAGCAAAGAGGTCCTTCTGTAGTTGTATAGGGTGCTAGTGCGACCACACCTGGAGTATTGTGTGCAGTTTTGGTCCCCTAATTTGAGGAAGGACTTTCCTGCTATTGAGGAAGTGCAGCGTAGGTTTACAGGGTTAATTCCCGGGATGGTGGGACTGTCTTATGCTGAGAGAATGGAGCGGCTGGCCTTGTACACTCTGGAGTTTAGAAGGATGAGAGGTTATCTTATTGAAACATATAAGATTGTTAAGGGTTTGGACATGCTAGAGACAGGAAACATGTTCCCGATGTTGGAGGAGTTCAGAACCAGGGGCCACAGTTTAAGAATAAGAGGTAAGCCATTTAGAATGGAGACGAGGAAACACTTTTTCTCACAGAGAGTTGTGAGTCTGTGGAATTCACTGCCTCAGAAGGCGGTGGGGGCCGGTTCTCTGGACACTTTCAAGAGAGAGCGAGATAGGGCTCTTAAAGAGAGTGGTGTCAGGGGACATGGGGAGAAGGCAGGAACAGGGAACTGATTGGGGATGATCAACCACAACCACATTGAACGACGATGCTGCCTCGAAGGGCCGAATGGCCACTCCTGCACCTATTGTCTATTGTCTATTGTCAAAGTTCACTTGACTCTCTCCCATGAAATACACTGGGTCAAATGCAGCGTTGGTTGGATGCTGAGACGAGATCCCTCAATACCATATAAAACGCACGGAGTGTGTATTAAGTGTAATGCTCCTGCTCATGTCCTAATGTGCACAGTGGCACGGGTGGTACAGCTGCTGCCACACAGTTCCACTGTGCTTGTACATCAGTCACTGAAAGTAAGCATGAAGGTACAGCAGACAGTGAAGAAGGCAAATGGCATGTTGGCCTTCATAGCGAGAGGATTTGAGTTTAGGAGCAAGGAGGACCTACTGGAGTTGTATGGAGCCCTGGTGTGACCACACCTGGAGTATTGTGTGCCATCTTGGAGGCTGGAGGGAGGTCCACCGCTGGGGATGTGCACACATTCTCTGGGTCCGAGCACGACATGAGGAGGCCTCTGAGGCATGTAAACACGAGGAAAGCTGTAGGCCCAGATGGTATATCTGGGCGAGTACTAAAGTCTTGTGCTACTCAGCTTGCTCCAGTGCTCACCACAAAATTCAACCTCTCCCTGGCCAAGTCCGTGGTCCCTGCCTGCTTCAAAAGATCCACCATTATACCAGTGCCAAAGAATGCCTCTCCAGCTTTCTTGAATGACTACCGACTGGTGGCCCTCGCCTCAGTGGTCATGAAATGCTTCGAGAGGCTGATCAGGAACCACATCTGTGCCTTCCTCCCTGGCAACATGGACACGCTGCATTTCGGATACCATCCGAACAGATCCACAGACGATGCGGTCTCCCAGGTTCTGCACGCCGCTCTCTCTCACCTTGACAGCCAGCAGGGAGGGCTATGTGAGGATGCTGTTCATTGACTTCAGTTCAGCTTTCAATAACATAGTCCCCACCAGACTTGCTGAGAAGCTGCTGGAACTGGGGCTGAACTCCCCTGTGTAGTTGGGTGCTGGACTTTCTCACCGCCAGGCCCCAGGTGGTCAAGATGGGGAGACATACCTCCAGCCCCCTCACCCTGAACACAGGATCCCCCCTGAGTTGTGTCCTTAGCCCCCTACTGTACTCCCTGTACACACATGACTGTGGCCAGGTTCAGCTCCAACTCCATCATCAAGATTGCCGATGACACTGTGGTGGTGGACCTGATCTCCGATAATGATGAGAAGGCCTACCGGGAGGAGGTGGCTGATCTGGCACTCTGGTGTCAGGACAACAGCCTCCTCTTGAATATCACAAAAACTAAGGAGCTGATTGTGGACTTTAGAAGGGCACAACATCTGAGGACGTACACGCCACTGGAGATAAATGGGGCTACTGTGGATAGAGTGAGCTGCTTTAAATACCTGGGAGTCCACATCACAGAGGATTTGACATGGAGAACACACCCTGCAGCACTGGTGAATAAGGCAAGGCAGCGCCTTTACCACCTCAGGCAGCTGAGGAAATTCAGAGTCTCTCTGATAATCCTTCAGTGCTTCTACTCTGGGGCTGCAGAAAGAATCTTGTCCGGCAACATCTCAATCTGGTTTGGTAACAGCTCTGCCCAGGACAGGAAGGCTCTGCAGAGAGTATTGCGTTCGACCAAACGCACGATGGGAACTACACTCACCCCCCTGTGCAGGACCTATACACCAGGAGATGCAGATCCAGAGCCAGCAACATTATGCGATACCCCTAACACGCCAGCAATGGACCGTTCCAGCTGCTACGGTCAGGCAAACACCTCCGATGCCACGCTGTGAAAACAGAGAGGATGAGACGGAGTTTCTTCACACAGGCCATCAGGACTGGAAACTCTTATCTCACCAGGGACTCATTTACTGTTGTGTTGTGTCTTTTTAAAAAAAAAATTAAAAATTAAAATTCTATCATGTAAATACTGATTCTGTTCTGTAGTTTTTGCACAATCCGCAGGCATTGCCACTTTCATTTCACTGTACATCTTGTATGTGTATGTGACAAATAAAGTTGACTTGACTTTGATCTCCTAATTTGAGTAAGGACATTATTGCTATTGAGTGAGTGCAGCATTGGTTCAGCATGTTAATTCCAGGGATGGCGGGACTGACGTATGATGAAAGAATGCGTCGAGTGGGCTGGAATTTAGTAGGATGAGAGGGGATCTTATAGAAACATATACAATTTCTTAGAGAATTGAACAGGACAGATGCAGGCATAATGGTCCCGACGTTGGGGTGTCCAGAACCAGGGGTCACAGTTTAAGACTAAGGGATAGGCCATTTTGGACTGAGGTGAGGAAAGACATTTTCACCTAGAGAGGTATTAATCTGTGGAATTCTCTGCCAGAGGACGCAGTGGAGGCCAAGTCACTGGGTGTTTTCAAGAGAATGTTAGATTTAGCTCTTAGCGCTAAAAGATTCAAGGGATATGGGGAAAAAGCTGGAAGGGCCCATTGGCCTACGCCTGCACCTAGTTTCTATGTTTCTAACCTGTAATCTGAGATCGAACGGCACACACATGCTATTTATCTGTTACCTGTTGTCTGCCTATGTAATATCAACTTCATTTTAATTCGGTAACATATCGATCATCTTCCCCATTTCTTCTACAAGACTACAGTAGTCCATTAAATCAAAGTGGGGAAAACTAAATTAACTTTATTAACGCCTCGTACTTCCCTCTAATTGTTTGTGTTTATCTGGTCCTTATGGACCACATGACCACAGATGGTCCTTATTAGCATAAGAGTGTGCATGAAATAAATGACAAAATGACTAATAGCATAAGGAATGAATGCATTGAAGTTTCTGCCGAATCAGATTAACCCCCCTCTTCTACAGTTTCTGTGGCCGAAGAGAAACATTTCATTGTGGACGATGGGTAAGAGCTTCCTATGTAACTGAACGGAAACACCTGTGTCGACCGTGCTGCTAAATTAATCAGGCGTTTTCTTTCCGCTACTCAAACACTGAAAACTCTGATGGTGAATTACAACTAACAAAATAAAAAACTACCTAGCAACAGATCTCGCAGACTTCCAGCTACCAATCTTATTGGTTACATGCTGCATCATTTTGGTTAAATTGTCAAGACTATTCATTCTGATCATGTATATCCCGGCAACTGTGTTTGATTGGGATTAGTTTTCACGTGCACAGTGGGCATCAATGTCGCTGAGAATCAGTAAGGAATCTGTTTAGACAAAACACAGTAGACAACAGGTGCAGGAGTAGGCCATTCAGCCCTTCGAGCCAGCACCGCCGTTCAATGTGATCATGGCTGATCATCCACAATCAGTACCCCGTTCCTGCCTTCTCCCCATATCCCCTGACTCCACTATCTTTAAGAGCCCTATCTAGCTCTCTCTTGACAGTATCCAGAGAACCGGCCCCCACCGCCCTCTGAGGCAGAGAATTCCACAGACGCACAACTCTGTGTGAAAAAGTGTTTCCTCGTCTCAGTTCTAAATGGCTTACTCCTTATTCTTAAACTGTGGCCCCTGGTTCCGGACTCCCCCATCATCAGGAACATGTTTCCTGCCTCTAGCGTGTCCAAACCCTTAATAATCTTAAAGTGTTTCAATAAGATCCCCTCTCATCCTTCTAAACTCCAGAGTATACAAATCCAAACCAGCACCATTAACTGCCTAATGTGGATTTCCTTCAGTTCCTCCATCACCGAAGATCCTCTGGCCACTAGTACATCAGGAAGATTGTTTGTGTCCTCCTTGATGAAGATGAATCCAAAGTAGCTGTTCAACTCATCTGCTATTTACGTGTTCCCCATAATAAATTCACCTTTTTCAGTCTTCAAGGTCCAACTTTGGTCTTAACTAATTTTTTCATCTTCAAATACCTAAAGATTAGATATGAAAGATTATCTGACACAAAGATAATAAGGTAGTTCATATAGTGGGTATGATTGTGAATCACGCACCACATTAGATAGTGACCTGAGTAAATCAAAGTAAAATACAGAATGGATGCTCATTATCTTCCAGCTTAGCGAAGGCCTGAGGTGTCCACATTGTATCCCTTTGAACACCGAAGCCGAGTACATGGTGAAGTCTTCTGCATGAAGGTCATTGGGTGATATAATGTAGGCGTGTGTGGAAATGTAAAACATATCTGGGGTGGTAGACAAAAATGCTGGAGAAACTCAGGGGGTGAGACAGCATAGAAACATAGAAAATAGGTGCAGGAGAACGCCATTCGGCCCTTCGAGCCAGCACCGCCATTCATTGTGGTCTGATCATCCCCAATCAATAAACCGTGCCTGCCTCCCATTATTGCCTCTTTAATAATTGACT
Organism: Raja brachyura; assembly: GCA_963514005.1. The sequence continues at coordinate 58,481,336 of OY740795.1, forward strand.
CCAACATCTTTCCCACCACCGAACTCAGGCTAACTGGTCTGTAATTCCCCGTTTTCTGTCTCGCTCCTTTCTTGAAAAGTGGAATAATGTTAGCTATCCTCCAATCCACACGAACTGATCTTGAATCGATCGATCATTGGAAAATAATAACCAATGCGTCCACTATTTCTAGAGCCACCTCCCTGAGGGCCCTGGGATGTAGGCCATCAAGCCTAGGGGATTTATTATCCATCAGTCCCATTAACATACCCAATACTATTTCTCGCCTAATAAAAATGTCTTTCAGTTCCTCTACCCCCTTAGATCCTCTGTCCACCAGTACGTCTGGATTGTTTGTGTATTCCTCAGTGAAGACAGATCTGAAGTACCTGTTCAACTCTTCTGCCATTTCCTTGTTGCCCATAATAATTTCACCCGTGTCTGCCTTCGAGGGACCCACATTTGACTTTGCTATTCTTTTTCCCTTAACATATCTAAGGAAGCTTTCACTGTCCTTCTTTACATTCCTGGCCAGCTTCCCCTCGTACTTCATCTTTTCAGCCCGTATTGCCCGTTTTGTTTCCTTCTGTTGTCCTATGAACGTTTCCCAATCCTCTGGCTTCCGGCTACTCTTTGCTGTGTTATACATCTTTTCTTTTAGTTTTATTCTATCCCTAACTTCTCTTGCTAGCCACGGTTGCCTCCTACTCCCCTTAGAATCTTTCTTCCATTTTGGAATGAAATGATCCAGCGTCTTCCGGATTATGCCCAGAAATTCCTGCCATTGCTGTTCCACTATCATTGCTGCTAGGATCCCTTTCCAGTCTACTTTGGCCAGCTCCTCTCTCATGCCTTCATAATCCCATTTGTTCAACTGCATCACTGCCTCTTCCGATTTAACCTTCTCCTTCTCAAATTGCAGATTAAAACTAATCATATTACGTTCACTACCTCCAAGCGGTTCCTTTACCTCGAGTTCTCTTATCATATCTGGTTCATTGGACAACACTAAATCCAGAGTTGCCTTTTCTCTGGTCGGCTCCATTACAAGCTGCTCTAAGAATCCATCTCGGAGGCATTCTACAAACTCTCTTTCTTGGGGTCCTGAACCAACCTGATTTTCCCAGTCTACCTGCATATTGAAATCCCCCATTACCACAGTGGCATTACCTTTGTTACATGCCAGTTTTAACTCCTGCTGCAACTTACACCCTATATCCGGGTTACTATTTGGGGGGTCTGTAGATAACACCAATTAGTGTCTTCTTGCCTTTGCAATTCCTCAACTCAATCCACAGTGACTCTTCCTTGTCAGTCCCTTTGACTTCCCTCACCTGAAGAGCTACCCCCCCTCCCTCCTCTCTGCCTCCTGCCTGTCCTTTCTATATGATGTATAACCCTGAATATTAAGTTCCCAGACCCGATCCTCCTGCAGCCACGTCTCGTTAATCCCCACAATATCATATCTACCAACCTCTATCTGAGCCTCAAGCTCATCCACTTTAGTTCTTATACTTTGCGCATTCAAATACGGTACTTTTAATTCCTTACGCATCTCACCATTCACATGGATCCCTACTACACTTTGCCATACTCTCCTATCCCTTTTTGAGCTTTCTTTCCCGTTAATTCAGGGACATTAACTATCCCTTTACTGCCTTTTCCTTTAACTCCGTCCTTGACTATTCCTTTTGTTACAGCAAATGAATGCAATGCAACAAAATCAACGATTCAATGATACTTTATTGCCACGCACCTAGGTACAGTGATATTCTTTATTTTTGCATACAATCTAGTGAAATCGCACAGCAGACCTCGCCCAGGGAGTGCACAAAGAGTCGCCATGTTTCTGCCGCCTTGAAAGTTACAAAATGTCTATCGACCAAACATCGACCATAGTTCAGTCAAAAGTCAATTTCTTTGCACCTATAGAATCCGTCCTTGAATTTACCATTTAACCATTTAACCTCAGCTGTGATTACCCATTTAATCCCAGCTAAGCATTATTGGTATGTTCGCCGGAGTCACTTTGCGGTCAATAACACCACTGGTAAATACATGGTTATCTCCTTAAACATTGTTCATTCAAATTCTACAAGGGCAGAGGAATGTCCTGCTAATATACTAATCAAAGCCCCTACAACTGTTTTTAAACAAATAGTATATGGGTGGGTGACCATTGACGCGACCCAATGATAAAGACCATTGGACTCTTTCGCATGAAATACACTGGGACAGACTAAACATTTGGACATTTTTAAGGATGTAACAGGTAGAATGGATAAGGGAGAGCCAATGGATGTAGTATATCTGGACTTTCAAAAAGGTCCCACGCTAGAGATTAGTGTGCAGAATTAGAGCACATGGTATTGGGGGTAGCATATTGACACGGATAGAGAACTGGTTGGCAGACAAGAAGGAGTAGGAATTAAGGGGTCCTTTTCAGAATGGCAGAGAGGGACTAGTGGGTTTCCTTGTACATCAGTCACTGGGTGTCCTTGTATATCAGTAACTGAAAGTAAGTGTGCAGGTGCAGGAGGCAGTGAAGAAAGGCAATGGCATGTTGACCTTCACTGCGAGAAGATTTGAGATTAGGAGCCAGGAGGTTCTACAGCAAATGTACAGGGCTGTGGTGAGACCACACCTGGAGTATTGTGTGCAGTTTTAGTCTCCTGATTTGAAGAAGGACATTCTTGCTATTGAGGGAGTGCAGCGTAGGTTCCCAGGTTAATTCCCAGGATTGCGGGACTGTCATGATGAAAGAATGGGTCGACTGTGCTTGTATTCATTGGAATTTAGAATTCTTAAGGGATTGATCTGGTATTTTGTTGGTTCACATGCTTGATCAATGGTGTTTTATCATTAATGTTTTATTATTATTGATGTTTAGTGTTTTCTGAGTCATTCGTAACTGTCACTGTATGTCATGTTGTTACTTGTGGGCGGAGCACCAAGGCAAATCCCTTGTACGTGAATACTTGCCCAATAAACGTACTTACTTACTCGCTGGATGCAAGAAAAATGTTCCCCTTGTTTGAGGAGTCCAGAACCGGGGGTCACAGTTTATGAATAGGGTGCAGGCCATTTATTACTGAGATGAGGAAAATCTTTTTCAGCCAGAGAATTGTGAATCTGTGGAATTCTCTGCCACAGAAGGCAGTCGAGGCCAACTCGTTGGATGTTTTCAAGAGAGAGTTCGATTTAGCCCCTATGGTTAACGGGGGAATGGGGAAAAGCAGTGACGGGGTACAGATTTTTGATGATCAGCCATGATCATGTTGAATGGCGGTGCTGACTCGAATGTCAGAATGGCCTATTCCTGCACCTATTTTCTATGTTTCAATGTTTCTCAGCCTCATCACCCACAACCAGGCCAGGATCATTATGTGTCAGCTTCAGACTACATTACTTCCATCCTACAGCTCAATATACACATTACATATTGATACAAGTCTCCTGCCTCACACTATCCCCAGCCTTTCAGGCAGAACGTGGTTTCCTTCACATTGATATTCGGATATTGCCAGTTCAGGGAGACGTGGCGAGGTTTAATAATGTTGGTATGGAGCGAGCGCTGGGTCAAGGAACTGCCCCTTCCCCATTCCAGCCTTCGGAATGTTCCCACAAACTACCAGTTCTAGATTTCTTTACCTCAAGTGGATATAATCTCCATTATATTATCAAATGGCGAGCGGAAAACCATCTGAAACATTTACCATGCTTTTGAATCGGTTGAAGATTTGCATCGCGCACGGCCTAATTCTGTACTGCGTTGGTAGGGACAATTAGATGGTGTTTCTGTCTGTCCGTGTTCTAAACTGGGACTTCTATTTCTGACATTATTTACATCGATGCGTTGGTCGCGTCCAGCTGTGCTCACATCTAAAATAAACACAAAAACACTGTTCCTCAATGTGTTTTTCGCAACTGATCAGAGGGTTTATTTTCTTTTTTTTTAATTTATAGTTTTTTATTGGAGGGAAAAACATTAAAAAAAAATATTCACAGTACATCTGATGTAGGCATTACATTTTCCTCCATTTTGTTTTTTATTAATAATAATAATATAAACAAAATAACCCTAACCCACCCTCCCTAAACACCCCTTGGCAGCTTATTTTTTCACAATCCAAATATAATCACAAAATCAAATGCACTTTTTAACAATAACAAAGTAACAAAACAGAATAAAGGCAGATCCCCACTTAATGTCAAGTGCCCTCAGTCAATAGGTAGTTCCTTTACACCCTCAAAGTATGATAAAAAGGGTTCCCATTTCAAATAAAACTTTTTCACAGACCCCCTCAATGTGAATTTAATATTTTCTAACCTTAAAAAAAACATGACGTCTTCCAGCCAAGCAGCGGCAGATGGAGAAGTGTTAGATTTCCAGACCAGCAAGATTCTCCTACGGGCCATGTAAATGTAATGATATCAGACTGGGTTGTATTCAAACCCAAGGTTTTATCTGTTACACCAAATACAGCTACAAGCGGGCAAGTTCTCACTGTCATCCCAAGGACTTCACTAATGGTTCTAAAAGCCACTGCCCAGTAGTTAACAAGTTTGGGGCAAGACCAGAATGCATGAGCTAGATTGGCTGGAGAGAACGAGCACCTGTCACAGCCAGCGTCCGTCCCTGGATATATGTTAGTGAGCCTGGCTCTGCTTAAATGGACCCTGTGTGAAACTTTAAATTGTATGAGCCCCAATCTAGCACATGATGACGAGGAGTGGACTTTTTTCAGCGCTTCTGTCCAGCATTCCTCAGACAGATCCATACCAAGGTCATCCTCCCACCTAGCTTTAACTTTGTTCAGGTTTTGATCTCCTAAATACATCAATCGAGAATATACTGCAGAGAGCAGTCCTTTATTTGCAAAGGTAAGAGTGAGTTTCTCCAACACTGTGACAGGAGGGAGATCAGGAAAAGAAGGAAATTGTTTCATGACAAAGTGGCGAACCTGAAGATATTTAAAGAAATGATTATGTGGGAGGCCATGGTTTTTGTGTAGGTAGTCGAAACTATCAAATATGTTGTTAGTGTATAAATCCTTAATGGACATAAGACCATTCAAACCCCACTGTCGAAAGGTTGTGTCAAGTGTAGAAGGGGGGAATAAATGGTTACTGTGAATGGGACCCAGAACTGAAGCTGATGTAAGCTTATAATGGCAACGAAATTGGTTAAAAATTTTGATGGTTGATAGTACGACAGGGTTGGATGTAAATCTAGAGGGTTTCAATGGCAGGGAGGAATATACTAAAGCTGGGAGAGACGAGGAGTAACAGGATTGTGATTCAAGCAGACACCAGTCTGTATCTGGTCGGTGGAGCCAGAATAACATCTTTTGGATATTGGATGCCCAGTAATAATTAATAAAGCTAGGAAGGCCCAGTCCACCTACTTCACGACCTCTTTGGAGAGTGCAGTTATTGACCCTTGGAACCTTGCTACCCCATATAAAGGAGGTTATAGATTGGTTAACTGAGTTGAAAAATGACTTGGGTAGGAAAACCGGCAAACATTGGAACAAGTAAAGAAATCTGGGAAGTACAGTCATCTTCACTGACTGCACTCTCCCAGCCATAGTGAGTGGCAGCCTACGCCATCTCTCAAAGTCAGCCTTCATTTGGCTAACTTGAGGCATGTAGTTAGCTGCAAACAGGGATGTGAAAAAGCGGGTGATGTGTATTCCTAAATATACAAACCCTTCTTGAGATATGGGAAAGAGCAGGGTTTCCTGTTGGATCTGTAGGGCTAAGTTGATGGGAAAGCATTTGCTTTTTTGGAGGTTTAGTTTATAGCCGGAAAAAGTCCCAAACTGATCCAACAAGGACACAATTGCAGGGCTACTGGCTATAGGGTCGCTCACATAAAGAAGGAGGTCATCAGCATATAGAGACACATGATGTTCCCTGTTTCCTCTCCTAATGCCCTGGAATAATGTAGTTGACCTAAGTGTAATAGAGAGAGGCTCAATTGCAATCGCAAAAAGAAGCGGAGACAATGAGCAGCCTTGACGAGTGCCACGTGTTAATTGAAAATAATCAGATCGCAAATTATTGGTCTGTACACATGCTAAGGGTGAATGATATAATAGCTTAACGCAGGCTACAAATATTTTGCCAAATCCAAATCTCTCCAAGACTCTGAACAAATATGGCCACTCCACTCGATCGAATGCCTTCTCCGCGTCCAAAGAGATAACAGCCTCTGGGCGCGGAGAAGCACTGGGCGAATAGACCACGCTGGCCAATCGGCGGATATTAGAAAAGGAATGACGATTTTTAATGAAACCTGTTTGATCTTCTGAGATTATTTTGTGAAGTTGGCATTCTAAACGGCAAGCCAGCGCCTTCGTCAAAGTTTTTACATCTACATTCAAAAGTGAGATGGGGCGATATGATCCACATTGAGTCAGATCCTTGTCTTTTTTAAGAAGAAGTGAAATAGAAGCCTGTGAAAGAGTGGGGGGTAATGAACCTTTTTCCAAAGATTCTTCAAACATTTCTAAAAGAACAGGTGTGAGCTTATCCTTAAATTTCTTATAAAATTCTAATGGGTAGCCGTCAGGGCCAGGGGTTTTACCACTCTGCATCACCATAATGGCATTATTAATCTCTTCCTGCCCATGGGGTTGGTCTAGATTTTCTGCGTCTTCTAATTCCAGAGTGGGTATTTCCAAATCGTCTAAGAAAGTTTCCATATTCATAGTATCCAAGGGGAATTCTGAGGGGTAAAGAGAAGAATAAAAGGCTGTGAAAGTATTGTTTATTTCTTTTGGATTGCTTGTTATGTCTTGGTGTATGTCTCTTATCTGAGGAATAAGCCGTGACGCGGATTGACGTTTCAGCTGGTGAGCCATAAGCCGGCTCGCATTATCACCATATTCATAATAAAGACCACGAGTCCGGAGAATTAGTTGTTCCGTTTGATTAGTAGATAAAAGATTGAATTTCATTTGTAAATCAGCCCGGCTTTTGTATAATTGGGTGGTGGGTGCTTCAGAATATTGCCTATCCAGGGTCAAGATGGATTATAACAGGGTTTCCATTTCCTTCTTGCGTTCTTTATTGGCGTATGAAGTATAAGATATGATTTGACCTCTTAAGTAGGCTTTTAAAGTTTCCCAAATTAGAGAGCAGGATACGGACTCAGTTTTATTAATTTCAAGGAATGTGTCTATCTTAGCCGGCACAAAACTGCAAAATGTTTCATTGGAAAGCAAAAGGGGGTTTAGTTTCCAAAGAGGTCGTTCTTTAATATTTAAAGGAAAGCCTAGGTCCAGTATCACAGGTGAGTGATCTGATATTACTATAGCAGTATGTTCAATTTTCTTAACCCTAGGAATGAGGGGGCTGTCTATAAAAAAATAGTCTATTCTGGAAAAAGAATGGTGAACATGAGAAAAAAAAAGAGAATTGTCTAGCAGTTGGGTTCAGAAATCTCCAGGGGTCCACATAACCATTTTGTTGCATAAACAGTGAGAAGGTCTTTGCCATACCAGAAGGTGTCCCCTTAGAACTAGACCTATCAAGCAGTGGATTAATAGCACAGTTCAGGTCTCCCGAAAAAATTAGCTGGTGCGTGTTCAGATCGGGTATTAATGACAGAACCTTATTTGTAAAGTGAACATCATCCCAATTAGGGGTGGGGTTATTTTCTGGCTGCTACTGGCAGCAATAATAAAGTGACCTGAGATTTCCCGGACAGGATTTTCAGATTTTATTTTGTGCAAAGGGGACAATCGGTGATTTACCTGCAATACGATGGCTGAGGACAGTAACGGGGCGTTTCTGTGAGAGCAATGCGACACAACTGCGCAGGCTGCTCTTCCACAATGTCCATTTGCAAGACGATTGAAACCATTTAAACTCAGCACCTTTCATCTTGACCAACGGAGACTCAGACTGACCCAAAAATGCCACATTATTTAACGTCCATAGATTTAACTGCAAAATGTTTATATATTTATATATAGTGGAATAAACATCAGCTAGGATTACAAATGACTACCTGTTTAGTGGGGCCAATGTTTCAAGAATGCGGGACAACATTTTGCACACAGAGTTGAGACTGGTAGCCGCCTTGGGTGCTAGTGGAGGCAGATATGACAGGAGCATCTAGATATGTGAGGAATGGAGAGATATTGCACACGTACGACCTGAAACGATGAGTTTTACGTGGCACCATGTTCGGCAAGGATATTAAGGGCCGATGCGCTTGTTCCTATGTTGTACTGTTCTATGTTGCTATAATTGAACATGTCAAAATGTCGATAGTTTAGTACAATGTGAGCAGCAGAGCAATGCGTTTCACGACCGCTACACCAATCCACCGAGGCCTACGTGATCTCGCGGTTGCTAAACACTTTAACCCCCCCCCCCCCCCCCTCCCTCATTCCCACACAGAGCTCTGTCCTGGGGCCCCTCCACTGTCAGAGTGAGGCCCAATGAACATTGGAGGAACAGCGCCTCAGATTTCGCTCGGGCAGCTCACAACCCAGCGGTTGTAAATATTGATTCCGCGAACTTCAAGTAACGCTTGCATTTCCTCTCTCTCTGTCCCTCCCCATCCTAGTTCTCCAACTAGTTTCACTGTCCTGATTAATTTCACTGATTGTCTGCTTTCTTGTCAGCTTCCCCTCAGCCACCAATTAACCATTCTACATTCCCTGAGCATCGTTTACTTTGATCAGCCATTTTCACACTTTGCCCTTCCACATCTCTAAACTGTCTCTTCCCCTGACTATCAGACTGAAGAAGGGTTCTACCCGAAACGTCTCCCATTCGTTCCCTCCGGAGATGCTGCCTGTCCCACTGAGTTACTCCAACATTTTGTGCCGGTGTAAACCAGAACCTACAGTTCCTTCAGAAACAAATCCATGTCTCGGTTCAGTTAAAATCGGCATTGATTCAGGTGATTCTGCAGCTGATCCTCATCATGCTCATATTTCTCAGTGATATCGCCAAATTACCGCTGCACATCGAGCCACTGACTCAGCGGTGGAGACCCTGGTTCGATTCTGGCCTTGGGAGCTGTCTGCGTGGAGTTTGCAAGTTCTCCCTGTTACCGGGTGGCCTGCTGCGGTTTCCTCACACATCCCAAAGTCGTGCGGGATTGTCAGTTAATTGGTCTCTTTTAAGTGGCCGAAATATGTGATGAGTGGATAAGAAAGGGGGATGACATAGATCTAGCATGAATCGGCGTTCGATTGTCGGCTTGGATTCGGTGGGACGGACCTGTTTCCATGCTATAACCACTCAACGAAACCAAACCAAACCAAACCAAACCAAATGTCGCCAATGTTACAACCGCAATTGACCTGCGCCTATTTAGAATACATCGAGTTTTGTCTACTTTTTTACGATACTAGGATGTGCACTGTTTCAATCCCACCAGGTCTTAAGTGAGTTAGCCATTTTGTTTACTAAGGTAGTGTTGCTTCTGAATATAATGCACTATTGCCATTTCCTCTAACCAAGAACAAAGTTCGGCCTCTGTGTGGATCCATGTCCACTCCACGTGTTATATTGCTCTGGATCCCATCCATATGCACGATAAACGGTCTCCTTGTTGGAAAATTTGAATCTGTCATCCATTGTATCAGTATCGGCTCTCTATATTGGGCATTATGTCTGATATTGTCATAAGGCCAAAAATTCTGGGAACAAAACTGGTCAATTTGGCGCATCAAGTCTACTCCACCATTCAGTAATGACTGATCTATCTCTCCCTCCTAACACAATTCACCTGTCACCCTCCTTAACCCCAAACATCAGTAATAATCATCAATCTATTCTTCTCTGCCTTAAAGTATCAATTTACAGTACATGGCCTTCACAGGCTTCTGTGGCAAAGAATTCCACAGGTTCACCACACTCCAGTGCGAGTGGGAGAGTCTAGGACTAGAGGTCACAGCCCGAGAATTAAAGGACATTAATTTAGGAAGGAGTTGAGGAGAAATTTAGTTAACTAGAGGGTCACGAATCTGTGGAATTCTTGGCCACAGAAGGCTGATGAGGCCAAGTCATTGGATAATTTTAAACAGAGATAGATAGATTCTTGATTAGTACAGGTATCAGGGGTGATGGGGAGAAAGCAGAATGGGGTCAGGAAGGAGAGACAGACCAGCCATGATTGAATGAAGGAATAGACTTCATGGGCGGAATAGTCTAATTCTACTCATGTGCCTTATGAACATATGACTTTATGACCTCTGACTAAAGAAATGCCTCCTCATATACTTCCTCAAAGAATGTCCTTTACACTCTGAGGCTATGACCTCCAGTCCTAGACTCTCTAACCAGTGGAAACATCCTCTCCACATCCACTCTCTCCAAGCCTTTCACTATTCTGTATGTTTCAATGAGGTCCACCCTCATTATTCTAATCTCCAGGACTATCGGCCCAGTGCCAACAAACACTCATCATAGGTTAAACTTCTCATCCTAGGGACCATTCATGTAAACCTCCTCCGGTCCCACTATAGATCCTTCCTCAGAGCTGGTGCCCAAAATTGTTCAGAATATTCCAAATGCAGCCTTAGCATTTTGCATCCCTGTTTTTGTATACAAGCCATCTTGAAATAACCGCTAGCATTGAGTTTGCTTTCTTCACTGCTGATTGGACTTGCAGATAAACTTTTGGGAAATCCTGCACTAGCACTCCCAAGTCCACTTGCACCTCCGATGTCTTAGATTATCTCCCCATTTAGAAAACATGCTATGCCTGTGCGACACAATATTCCGTCTGCCACTTCTCCGCCCACCCACACAACCTGTCTAAGTCCTTCTGCGGATTCCCTGCTATCTCTACAATACCTGCCCTACCTATTTTCGTATTATCTGCGAACCTGGCCACAGAGCCTTCATTCCCCTCGTCTAAATCTGTAATATACAACATGAAGAGCAGCGGCCTCAGCATCGACCCCTGCGCAACTTTGCTAGTTACTGACAACCTACCGGAAAAAGCCACCTTTATTGCCACTGTTTGTCTTCTGCCATCCCGTCGACCTGCTGGCTAAGCTAATATCCGCCCTTTGGTATCATGGTCTCTCATTAGCAGCCTCATGTGCGGCACCTTATCAAAGGCTTTCTGAAAATGTAAGAAAATAATCAATTGACTCTCCTTTGATGTCCTGCTCTATACTTCTTCAAAGACTGTCAGCAAATTTGTCAAGCGAGACTCCCCTTCCCAAAGCCATTTTGACTTTGGCCTACTTTATCATGAACTTCAAAGTACTCTGTAACCTCATCCTTTATAATGGACTCTAAAATGAAACACCGAACTGAGTCTAACCGGCCTATAGTTCCCACTATTCTGCTTTGCTTCCCTCATGTGCATCGGGGTAATATTGGCAATTTTCCAGTCATATGGGACTAGTCCTGACTAGTGACTCTTGAAATATCACTATCAGTGTCTCCACAATCTCTAAAGCTAACTATTTCTGAACCCGAGGATGCAGTCGGTCCGTTCCAGGTGACATCCACCTTCAGCTCCCTCAGCTTCCCAAGCACCTTCTCCATAGTAATCAGCATTGGCACTCATTGTATAATTTACAGGGATCCTATATTTAGTAAATGACGCAGGCTACGGACGCTGTACATTTGGCGTTATGTCTGATATTAAGTTCATGAATACATAAGTGAAGGGAGCAGAATTAGTCAATTTGGCACATCAAGTGTACGCCGCCAGTTAGTCATGGCTGATCTATCTCTACCTCCTGTCCCCAATCGCCTGTCTTCTCCCCATAACTCCTGACATCCATACTAATCGAGAATCTATGAATCTCTTCCTATATATATCCATTCACTTAGCTTCAACAGCCTTCTGTGGCAAGGCATTCCACAGATTATCCACCCTCTAAGTTACGAAATTCCATCTCGTCTCCTTCCTAAAGCTCCCCCACTAGTGGAAATATCTTCTCATCATCAAATCTGTCCAAGCCTTTCACTACTCGGTAACTTTGAATAACCCCCCCGCCCATCCTTATGGTCTGTAAGTCCCCGTTTTCTCTCTCGCTCATTTCTTGAAAAATGGGATAACATTAGCTATACTCCAATCCACAGGAACTGATACTGAGTCTATTGAACATTGGAAAATGATCACCAATGCGCCCAGTATTTCAAGAGCCACCTTCCTGAGGACCCTGGGATGCAGACCATCAGGCCCAGGGGATTTATCATCCTTCAGTCCCATTAGCCTACCCAATACTATTTCTTGCCTAATGAAAATGTCTTTCAGTTCCTCTACCCCCTTAGATCCTCTGTCCTCCAGTACATCTGGGAGATTGTTTGTGTTCACCTTAGTGAAGACAGATCCGAAGTGCCTATTCAACTCTTCTGCCATTTCCTTGTTGCCCATAATAATTTCACCCATGTCTGCCTTCAAGTACTCCGTAACCTCATCCTTCAAATGCCACATTTGACATTGTTACTCTTTTTCCCTTAACATATCTAAAGAAGCTTTTACTGTCCTTCTTTATATTCCTGGCCAGCTTCCCTTCATACTTCATCTTTTCGTCCCATATTGTCCGTTTTGTTTCCTTCTGTTGTCCTATGAACGTTTCCCAATCCTCCGGCTTCCGGCTACTCTTTGCTGTGTTATACATCTTTTCTTTTAGTTTTATTCTATCCCTAACTTCTCTTGTCAGCCACAGTTATTCCTACTCCCCTTAGAATCTTTCTTCCTTTTTGGAATGAAATGATTCTGCGTCTTCCGGATTATGCCCAGAAATCCCTGCCATTGCTGTTCCACCGTCATTCCTGCTAGGATCCCTTTCCAGTCTAGTTTGGCCAGCTCCCCTCTCATGCCTTCATGGTCCCCTTTGTTGAACTGCATCACTGCCACTTCCGATTTAACCTTCTCCTTCTCAAATTGCAGATTAAAACTAATCATATTATGATCACTATCTCCAAGCGGTTCCTTTACCTCGTTCTCTTTGTCATATCTGGTTCATTGGACAACACTAAATCCAGAGTTGCCTTTTCTCTGGTCGGCTCCATTATGACTTGCTCTAAGAATCCATCTCGGAGGCATTCTACAAACTCTCTGTCTTGGGGTCCTGAACCAACCTGATTTTCCCAGTCTACCTGCATATTGAAATCCCCCATCACCACAGTGGCATTACCTTTGTTACATGCCAGTTTTAACTCCTGCTGCAACTTACACCCTACATCCGGGCTACTATTTGGGGGTCTGCAGGTAACACCAATTAGTGTTGTTTTGCCTTTACAATTCCTCAACTGAATCCACAGTGACTCCACCTAGACAGTCCCTATGTCTTCCCTCGCAAGGGACTGAATTCCATCCCTCACCAGCAGAGCTACCCCCACCCCTCCTCTGCCCACCTGCCTGTCCTTTCTATAGGATGTATAACCCTGAATATTAAGTTCCCAGGCCCGATCCTCCTGCAGCCACGTCTCAGTAATCCCCACAATGTCACATCTACCAACCTCTAACTGAGCATCAAGCTCATCTACTTTACTTCTTATACTTCGTGCATTCATATACAATACTTTGAATTCCATATGCATCTCACCTTTCACATCGATTCCTATTACACTTGGCCATACTCTCCTATGTCTTTGTGAGCTTCCTTTCCCATTAATTCTGGGGTCATTAAACATCCCTTTACTCTCTTTCCCTTTAACTCCGTCCTCGACTATCCCATTAGACACTCCACCCCCCTTATTCAGTTTAAAACCACCAGTGTAGCAGTGGCAGACATGCCTGCCAGAATGCTGGTCCCCCACCAGTTAAGATGCAATCCGTCCCTTTTGTACAGTTCCCCCTTACTCAAAAACAGATCCCAGTGATCTAAGAATCTAAATCCCTGCCCCCTGCAACAGTTACTCAGCCACACATTCAGGTCCCGTATATATCCCTGTTCCTGCTCTCGCCAGCACGAGGCACTGGAAGCAAACCGGAGATAACCACCCTGGAGGTCCTGCTTTTCAGCATTTTTCCGAGCTCTCTAAAGTTCCGCTGCAGAATATTCATCCCCTTCTTTCGGACATCGTTTGTGCCGACATGCACTACCACTTCCGGCTGTTCACCTTCGCCCTTGTGGATTTTCTGCACTCTGTCCGTGATATTCTGGATCTTGGCACCAGGAAGGCAGCACACTATCCTCGAGTCCCGTATGTTCCTGCAGAAACCCCTGTCCGTACCTCTTACAATGGAGTCTCCAACTCCAATGGCGTTGCCTGACATTGGCCTCTTTGGTTTTGGCTCAACAGCCCTTTTTGCTTTGTAAGCCTGTCCACCGCTCAGTGTGATAACGTCTTCTGTCCCGACAGTTTCTAAGTGGGAGGTACAACACCCTGGGACGTTTGCATTCCAAGTTTTCCTCTCTTTGTCACCGTCACCCACCTTCTCTTTTCCAGTACCTTAGGTGTAACAATCTTGCTGTATGACTTGTCGAGGAACGACTCCGTTTCTCGGACGAACCTGAGGTCATCCACTTGCTTCTCCAGTTCCCAACACAGTCCTTCAGGAGCTGTACCCGGATGCACTTCTCACATTTGTAGCAGCCAGGCTCACATTTGTAGCAGCCAGCAGAGACAAGTTAAGCGACAAAGCCAATGCTCTTTAGGATGTGGGAGGAAACACACACGCTTGCAGGGAGAATGTGCAAATTCAACACAGAAAGTGTTGAAAAAATTATACATTGATAACTTTGGTTACTAAAAAAATGAAAATATCAATTTTCAGTCTTAAATCTCCTTTTGCCCAGAGATTCAGTCTGACCTGTTGAGTTACTCCAGCTTTTTGTGTCTATCTTCAGTTTAAACCAGCAACTGCAGTTCCTCCCTACACACACAATACTATACGATAGAACTTTATTAATCCCATGAGGGAAATTGTGTGTGTGTGTGGGTATATATATTACACACACACACACACACACACACACACACACACACACACACACACACACACACACACACACACACACACACACACACACACACACACACACACACACACTCACACACTCACACTCACACGCACACATTTACAGTGGCTTGCAAAAGTATTCATATCCCTAGCGTTTTGCATTTAAGCCAAAAACTTCCATTTTGGTCTCATCGGACCAGAGCACCTTCCTCCACATGTTTGCTGTGTCCCCCACATGGCTTGTGGCAAACTGCAAACGGGACATCTTATGGCTTTTTTTCAACAATGGCTTTCTTCTTGCCACTCTTCCATAAAGGCCCGATTTGTGGAGTGCACGACTAATAGTTGTCCTGTGGACAGATTCTCCCTCCTGAGCTGTGGATCTCTGCAGCTCCTCCAGAGTTACCATGGGCATCTTGGCTGCTTCTCTGTTCAATGCTCTCCTTGCCCGGCCTGTCAGTTTAGGTGGACGGCCATGTCTTGGTAGGTTTGCAGTTGTGCCATACTCTTTCCATTTTCGGATGATGGATTGAACAGTGCTCCGTGAGATGTTCAAAGCTTGGAATTTTTTTAATAACCTAACCCTGCTTTAAACTTCTCCACAACTTTATCCCTGACCTGTCTGGTGTGTTCCTTGAGCTTCTTGATGCTGTTTATTCACTAATGTTCTCTAACAAACCTCTGAGGCCTTCACCGAACAGCTGTATTTATACTGAGATTAGATTACACACAAGTGAACTCTATCTAGGTGACTTCTGAAGGTAATTGGGTGCACTGGATTTTATTTAGGGGTACCAGAGTAAAGGGGGCTGAATACTTTTGCACGCCACACTTTTCAGTTTTTTATTTGTGTTGGTCTATCGCTTAAAATCCCAATAAAATACATTTACGTTTCTGGTTGTAACGTGACAAAATGTGGAAAAGTTCTAGGGGTATGAAACCTTTTGCAAGCCACTGTATATAGTTACTATACTAAGGCCACCAAATTCAAGTGCAGTTTCATACCACTTCATGCAGGGTGCAAGTCTGCCAAATTCAAGTGCAGTTTCATACAACTTCAAGCAGGATGCAAGTCGGATTGATGGGAAGAATCCTCTGCACCTGATCAGCGGAGGGGGACTGAGCAAGATGGCCAAACATCACAGCGTAAGTGGTAGCGTTTTATCTAAAATCAATACACAGTGCCAACAGGAAGTTGGCAAGTTTAGACTTTTAATCATTTACTATTTCATACCAACCACCACCAACCATTTGCTGAGTTTTATTTTAAAGCAAACACCACCAACCATTTGATGTGCTTTATTTCAATTCAACCACCATCAACCATTTGCTGTGCTTTCTTTCAAACCAACCACATTTTCATTTTGAAACCACATTAAGGGCACTCAAGGTCAGTAAAACCACACTCACAATTTAGTAGCCATGTGTTCAGTGTTATTCACAGCTCAGACCAAGAGACGTGACCCTCTTGCTCCCCATCTTGCAGAGACTGACTGAGGCACTCAACACTTCCGGGTTTTATAGTCCCTCCGGAAGGGGGTGGCCTTCAGGAGAGAGAATCTCAACAGTTTTTCAACACTAATAACTCTTTTATTTTTCATCTATGGGAAAAATCCTCTTATCTTGCACAGCGGAAGGGGACTCTGAGTAAGATGGCCAAAAATCACAGCCGTAAGTGGCAGCGTTTTTTCTAATATCAATATGCAGAACAATAGGAAGTGGTCAAGATCAGACTATTAGTAATATAGATATATTCATATATAAACATCGGCTCTGACCTCCCTACCATCGAGGGGATCTATTGCAGTCGCTGCCTCAAAAAGGCTGGCAGCATCATCAAGGACCCACACCATCCTGGCCACACACTCATCTCCCCGCTACCTTCAGATAGAAGGTACTGAAGGAGCCTGAAGACTGCAATGTCCAGGTTCAGAAATAGCTGCTTCCCCACAGCCATCAGTCTATTAAACTCAACTGAAACAAATCTCGGAACACTAATGAACCATTATCTGTTTATTTGCACTTTATCTGCTTATTTATTGATGTGTGTATGTATTTATATAATGGTGTATGGACTCACTGATATGATATGTTCTGTATTCGTGCCTACTATATTCCGTTGTGCTGATGCAAAGCAAGAATTTCATTGTCCTATCTGGGACATATGACAATAAACTCTCTTGACTTAACTTAAATATACATCATTTTGTTTTCTCATTTATAACATTGTTTAGAGAGTACTATGTTTACATATTCTGTTGTGCTCTGCAAGTGAGGATTTCATTGTTCTAACTGGACGTGAGAGAATAAAACACTCTTGACTCTTAACTTACTCCGCTAATGTGTGAGATAGAACTAGTGTACGGGTGATCGGTGGTCGAAATGGACTTGGTGGGCCGAAGGGCCTGTTTCCACGCTGTATCTTTAAATTAAACTAAAAACACTAAAACCAGAGGGAGTTTAAAGAAGGGTCTCTACCCGAAACATCACCCAATTGCTTTTATCCAGAGTTGCTGGCTGCTCCATGGAGTTTCCCCACACAATTAAAGCATGGAATAGTCTTCACCATACAATAGTTACCCAACCAGACACAACTAAATTTAAGGTAGCTCTTTTTTCCCAAATAACCCTTTTTTCCTTAAGTCCAAGTCAAGTCAAGAGTCAAGAGAGTTTTATTGTCATGTTTCCTAGATAGGACAATAAAATTCTTGCTTGCTGCAGCACAACAGAATATGAAACATAATACAGAACAGGAGATAATAGTTCAGTATATATACACAATAAATAAACAGATAAAATGCAAGAGGCTGTTATTGTTCAGAGTTTGTAGTTTGGTGAACCTCCATCAGTTTAAATTCCATTTTGAATATTTCTGGAGAACCAGGAAACCAGAAGCAAGAGTTACTCCAGGGAGTTACTCAAGCTCCAGGGAGTGATTCTGTGTTGGTTTTCATTGGTCACGGCAAGGCGACCAGCCGGCGGATGAGGAGTGAGCGAAGAGCGGAGCCCGGCGTCCGGGACAGGGATGGCAGGCGTAGACAGAGAGTGACAGAGAGAGAGATAGAGAGGGGGCACCACTCAAGAGTTGAACGGCAGGTGTCCTGCCTTGGCCGGACGCCCCTAGATTTTGAGGCCCTAGACTGCACATATACGTAAATCCGGCCCTGACACCAGACCTGTTTCTATTCATCTAAATTCCTGCATTGCCAGATCTTGTCTTTCTGCTGTGATATCTCGACTTTCCCATTGTGAAACCTACAGTGCAGCCCTTCCTTTCTGCAATTGTCAGTGTTCATTGCAGTGCTTGAATGTGGCATGGCGGTGGCGTGGTCGTGGC
Source organism: Raja brachyura (assembly GCA_963514005.1). The sequence continues at coordinate 58,499,560 of OY740795.1, forward strand.
GTGGCGGTGGCGTGGCGGTCGCACGATATACAATAGGAATTGGTGTTCCTTTATCGTCAAACAATTTCAATAAAAATCTTGTGACTTCATTGCTCTCTTCACCCGTTGTGTGTGTGGACCTTGCGCCTTCCTGCATCCTTGCGATTTTAAATAAATACGAGCATTAGGACCCTGCGTACTCTTTACATCTCGTGCAACAAGGGGCGTTTCCATTCAGTTGCCCAAAGGGAGTCTGCATCTGCTGCCATCTCGTGGTGCATATTTTCATTGCAGATTTTTGGATTTTAAATTGAATTTCGAACATTACCTGCGACCAGAGGGTGGTGCTATGAGCACTCGGTTGCCACTGATACCTATATTTTTTTCGTTAGCATAGTTTACCTTCCTTTATTGGCACGATTACAGAGGAATAGTGAAAAGCTTTTGTTGCGTGCTAACTATTCAGCGGAAAGGCTTTACATAACTACCATCCGGCCATTCACAGTGTACAGATACGTGATAAGGAGAATGACATTCGGTGCATGATAAAGCCCAGTAAACTCCACTTAAATATAGTCCAATGGTCCCCAATAAGGGAGAGAGTAGCTCAGGCCCACACTCTCATTGCTGATAGAATCATTCAGTCCCTGAATCTGGAAAGAAATTGTTCCTGAATCTGGATAGAAATTGTTCTATGAATCTGGAGTCTCGCGTTTTCACACTTCTGTACCTCTTGCCTGATGGGGGAGCGGAGCCGATATCTTGCCATTCATTTTATTAATATTTGTTATACCGGATCACGTGTTACCTCACAAATGTACCTGCATATGTCTCTTTTGTCTCAGGCAGCAATTAGCGTTCGAGGTGACCTAGAATGATTGATCATGCCAATGTGGGAACGGCAGGGTCTTTTCCAGAAGAGGCCGGAGGTGTCTGAATGGGTGGGTAGGTTGGATGTTAGTACTCCAGGCAGTGCTTAAAAATGTACTCCAGACAGTGCTTAAAGTACATTGTCCCTGTATATAAATGCTCAATACAGTTGCATGTCATAGCGTGCCAGACCCTGCATCCAGATGCGAACTCAAGAATTATCTTGAAAACAGTATTATCCCTGTCACCTGACATACTTGGTTTCACACATTTATGTTACAATACATATTGGTAATATAGAAACTCTTTGTGCCCGGATTAAACGATTTATGGGGGATTAATCCTATTAATGTTATACTGCACACTGGTAATGTTGAGATGTCACTGCTCTTCGTGTAACATTAAGTCCCATCTGCTTTCATAGTCAGAATTTTAAGGGACAATTATGCCTAACAAATCTATTGGAATTCATTCAGGAAGTACCAAGCAGAAGTACTTTGATAAGGTGCACACAGGAGGCTGCTAGGTATATAGGACCCCGTGTTATGGAGGGGAGGTACTGGTGTGGATAGGCTTACTGGTAGAAAGCAGAGTGAGAAAGCAATGAATGGAGGATTTTCTGGATGGATGCTGGTGATTGGTCTCATGGATTGAAAGATGCGGGTACTTTGCACATCATATGTCATTGAACTGGATGATGGAATTGGTGGCTTATTCGTCAGGTTAGCGAATGATACGCAGTTACGTGGAGGGGTAGGTAACTTTAAGCAAGCCGTCAGAATGTAGAAGGACTTGGCCATTTTGGGTCTGTGGGAAAAGAAGTGGCAAATGGAATTGGGCATTGCAACGTACACGGTCATGGTGCTGGTAGAAAGAGTAAAGGTATTGTTATATTCTGGACGGCAGAATGAATAACAACTTATACACTGGTTGCCTGAATTGCGAGAGAGATTTATTACCCAACATTCCTTGCTTACATGAAACACCAACTCATTAATATTTACATGAATATGTATGAATACAATACATAGAAACATGGAAAATAGATGCAGGAGGAGGCCATTTGGCCCTTGTAGCCAGCACTGCCATTAATTGTGATCTTGGCTGATCGTCTCCAATCAATAACCCATGCCTGCCTTCTCCCCATATCCCTTGATTCCACTAACCCCTAGAGCTCTAACTCTCTCTTAAATCCATCCAGTGATTTGGCCTTCACTGCCCTCTGTGGCTGGGAATTTAACAAATTCACAATTCCCTGGGTGAAAACATTTTTTCTCACCTCACTCTTAAATGGCCTCCCCTTTATTCTAAGACTGTGCCCCCTGATTCTGGACTCGCCCAACATTGGGAAAAATTTTCCTGCATCTAGCTTGTCCAGTCCTTTTTATCATGTTTTTGTTTCTATAAGATACCCCCTCATCCTTCTAAACTCCAGTGAATTCAAGCCTAGTCTTTTCAATCTTTCCTCAAATGACAGTCCCGCCATCCCAGGGATCAATCTCATGAACCTACACTGCACTGTCTCAATCACAAGGATGTCCTTCTTCAAATTAGGAGACCAAAACTGTACACAATACTCCAGATGTGGTCTTACCAGAGCCCTATACAACTGCAGAAGAACCTCTCTATTCCTATACTGAAATCCTCTTGTTATGAAGGCCAACATTCCATTAGCTGTCTTCACTGCCTGCTGTACCTGCACACCAACTTCAGTGACTGATGTACAAGGACACCCAGGTCTTGCTGCACCTCCCCCTTACCTAACCTAACCCCAGTGATTAAATAATCTGTCCCGTTGTTTTGCCACCAAAGTGGATAACCTGACATTTATCTATATTATACTGCATCTGCCATGCATCTGCCCACCCACTCAACCTGTCCAGGTCACCCTGCAACCTCGTAACATCCTCTTCATAGTTCACACTGCCACCCAGCATTGTGTCATCTGCAAACTTGTTAGTGTTGCTCCTAATTCCCTCTTCTAAATCATTTATATGGTAAACAGTTGCGGCCCCAACCCCAAGCCTTGCGGCACTCCAGTCGCCACTGCCTGCCATTCTGAAAAGGACCCGTTGACTCCTACACTTTCCATCCTGTCTACCAATCAATTTTCTATCCATGTCAACACCCTAATTTTACAATACCATGTGCTCTAATTTTAGTCACCAGTCAGATAGATGCAATTTGGTATCTCAAGTTTTATGATTTGGTAAGACAAATTCAGTAGCATCCTCAAGGATAGCAGCTACATTAATACCTGGTGGAAGAACTGCCCATTCTCGATTCAAGATACCCATCCAAGTGACCCAGGCTACATTCTGCTACATTGAGAAGAACTCGAACACAGCACGTTTGATGAGGCAGGGGAAACTCATTGTTTGGGATGAGTTCCCGATAATTAGCAGGGAGAGCTTTGAAGCAGTGGACAGATATATGCATCGACACTAAGCCTTTTGGTATGATTCTTACTATTTGTTGTGGCGATTTTTGTCAACTCTTTCCTGTAGTGAAAAGATGAAATGATGCTGATATTGAAAATTCCTGCACAAATTCTCATGAAAATCATTGGCATAAACCACAAGCAGCACTGGGCCCACATCTGACCTGAGGCACACTAGTCACGGGGCTCCACCTCCAAATAAGAACCATCATTTACCTCTGCTTTCCTCCATCGTCGATACTTTTCCAGTTAACTAGCTCTTCCTAGATCCCATGCAATCTAACCTTTTAGAACACCCGACCATGTGGAACCTGAAAAATGCCTTTTCTGAAATCCTTATAAGTAACAGCTATGGCTCTGATCCCAACCTTTTTGGAAACTTCTTCAAAAACACAATATTGTGAGACAAGATGTCCCACACGCAATTCCAAATCAACCCGCACATCCAAATATCCCTCATAATATTCTCCAGTAACTTTCCCACCTTACATTGGCCTTACTGGTCTATAGTTCCCAGGCCTTTCCTTGCAACCTGTCTTAAAAAAAACACATCAGCCACCCTCCAGTCTTCCGGCACCTCACCCGTATCGAATGATGATTTATATATCTCAGCCAGAGTGCTGCAAGTTCTTATCCAGCTTCCCACAGTATCCTCGGATATATCTGCTCAGACCCGGGAGTTTTGTCTTCCTTCATACAACCTTGGACTTTCAACACCTCCTCGACCGTAATACTAACCGTCCTCGAGGCACTTCCATTAATTATCACGTTCCCTAATCTTCATGTTTTTCTCTATGGTAAAAAGATAAATACACATTGGGAAATTTGTCCATCTCCTGCGGCTCCATACAGAGATGACCTTTTTTGTTTCTGAGTGGCTTTATTTGCTCTTTAATCACAATCTTTCCCTTAATGTACATAACATCTCTATGGATTTTCCTTATTATTATCTGTCAGAGCTGGATCCTGTCCCCCTTTTGTCCTCCTGTTTCTTCTTTAGTATGCTCCACAGATCCCAAAACTGCTTCAGGGATCATAGAAACATAGAAAATAGGTGCAGGAGTAGGCCATTCGGTCCTTCGAGCCTGCACCGCCATTCAATATGATCATGGCTGATCATCCAACTCGGTATCCTGTACCTGCCTTCTCTCCATACCCCCTGATCCCTTTAGCCGCAAGAACCACATCTAACTCCCTCTTAAATGTAGCCAATGAACTGGCCTCAACTACTTTCTGTGGCAGAGAATTCCACAGATTCACCACTCTCTGTGTGAATTTTTTTTTCTCATCTCTGTCCTAAAAGACTTCCCCCTTATCTTTAAACTGTGACCCCTTGTTCTGGACTTCCCCAACATTGGGAACAATCTTCCTGCATCTAACCTGTCCAACACCTTAAGAATTTTGTAACTTTCTATAAGATCCCCCCTCAATCTTCTAAATTCTAGCGAGTACAAGCCGAGTCTATCCAGTCTTTCTTCATCTGAAAGTCCTGCCATCCCAGTAATCAGTCTGGTGAACCTTCTCTGCACTCCCTCCATGGCAAGAATGTCTTTCCTCAGATTAGGAGACCAAAACTGTATGCAATACTCCAGATGTGGAGGAGACCAAAACTGTATGCAATACTCCAGATGTAGTCTCACCCAGGCCATGTACAACTGCAGTAGTGCCTCCCTGCTCCTTTACTCAAATCCTTTTGCTATGAATGCTAACATACCATTCGCTTTCTTCACTGCCTGCTGCACCTGCATGCCTACTTTCAATGACTGGTGTACCATGACACCCAGGTCTCGTTGCATATCCCGTTTTCCTAATCGTCCTCCATTCATATAATAGTCTAATTTCCTGTTCTTGCCAACAAAGTGGATAATCTCACATTTATCCACATTATACTGCATCTGCCATGCATTTTCCCACTCACCCAACCTAACCAAGTCACCTTGCAGCCTCCTAGCATCCTCCTCACAGCTAACACTGCCCCCCAGCTTCGTGTCATCCGCAAACTTGGAGATGTTGCATTCAATTCCCTCGTCCAAATCATTAATATATATTGTAAATAGCTGGGGTCCCAGCACTGAGCTTTGCGGTACTCCACTGCCTGCCATTCTGAAAAGGACCCGTTCACTCCTATCCTTTGCTTCCTGTCTGCCAGCCAGTTCTCAATCCACATCAATACGGAACCCCAAATACCGTGTGCTTTAAGTTTGCATACTAATCTCTTATGTGGGACATTGTCGAAAGCCTTCTGAAAGTCCAGATATAACACATCCGCTGGTTCTCCCTTATCCACTATACTAGTAACATCCTCGATACATTCTATAAGATTCGTCAGACATGATTTACCTTTCATAAATGCTGACTTTGCCGAATGATTTCACCATTTTCCAAATGTGCTGCTATCCCATCTTTAATAACTGACTCCAGTATTTTCCCCACTACCGATGTTAGACTAACTTGTCTGAAAGACCCCGTTTTCTCTCTCCCTCCCCTTTTAAAAGGTGGGGTTGCATTAGCTACCCTCCAATCCTCAGGAACTACTGCAGAATCTAAAGAGTTTTGAAAAAATTATCACTAATGCATCCACTATTTCTGGGGCTACTTCCTTAAGCACTCTGGGATGCAGCCTATCTGACCCTGGGGATTTATCGGCCTTTAATCCATTCAATTTACCTACCACCACTTCCTGACTAACCTGGATTTCACTCAGTTCCTCCATCTCATTTGACCCCCGGTCCCCTGCTATTTCCGGCAGATTATTTATGTCTTCCTTAGTGAAGACAGAACCAAAGTAGTTATTCAATGGTCTGCCCTGTCCTTGTTCCCCATGATCAATTCACCTGTATCTGACTGCAAGGGACCTACATTTGTTTTAACTAATCTTTTTCTCTTCACATATCTATAAAAGCTTTTGCAGTCAGTTTTTATGTTCCCTGCCAGTTTTCTTTCATAATCTATTTTCCTTTTCCTAATTAAGCCCTTTGTCCTCCTCTGCTGCACTCTGTATTTCTCCGTCCTCTGGTATGCTGCTTTTTCTGGCTAATTTGTATGCTTCATCTTTTGTTTTGACACTATCCCTGATTTCTCTTGTTATCCACGGATGCACTACCTTCACTGATTTATTATTTTGCCAAACTGGGATGAACAATTGGTGTAGTTCATCCATGCGGTCTTTAAATGCCTTCCATTGTATACCCACCGTAAACCCACCGTTAACCCGTGATCCCAACTATATCATATTCATTAATAACTATCTGTACATTCAACTCATCCATTATGAATGCTCCTTGCATTGAGACACAAAGCTTTCAGGCTTGTTTTTACAACACTCTTACCCCTTAACAATTATGTTGAAAAGTGGCCCTTTTTGATTTTTGCCCTGGATTTGATGCCTGCCACTTTTACTTTTCACCTTGCTACCTATTGCTTCTACCCTAATTTTACACCACTCTGTCTCTCTGATCATGGTCCCATCCCCCTGCCACATTAGTTTAAATACTCCCCGGCAGCACTAGCAAACACTCCCTGAAGACATTGGTTCAATTCCAGCCCAGGTGCAGACCGTCCTGTTTGTATTTGCCCCCCCTCCCCCAGAACTGGTTCCAATGCCCTAGAAATTTGAATCCCTCCCCCTTACACCATTTTTCAAGCGACAAATTCATCTGAAATATCTTCCTATTGCTACTCTGATAAGCACGTGGCACTGGTAATAATCCAGAGATTATTACCTTTGTGGTCCTACTTTTAAGTTTATCTCCTAGCTCCCTAAATTCACCTTGTAGGACCTCATCCCGTTTTTTACCTAGATCATTGGTGCCAATGTGCACCACGACAACTGGCTGTTCACCCTCCCCCTCCAGAATGTTCTGCAGCTGCTCAGAGACATCCCTGACCCTTGCACCAGGGAGGGAACATACCATCCTGGAGTCTCGTTTGCGGCTGCAGAAATGCCAATCTATTCCCCTTGAATCCCCTATTACTATAGCCCTTCCACTCTTTTACCTCCCCTCCTGCGCCGCAGAGCCACCCACGGTGCCATGAACTTGTCTGCTGCTGCCTTCCCCTGATGAGCCATCTTCCCCAACATTATCCAAAATGGTATATCTGTTTAGGAGGGAGATGACCGCAGGGGACTCCTGCACTACCTGCCTACTGCTATGCTGGCTAGCGGCCACCCGTTCCCTTTCTGTCCGCTGAGATCACAATCCCAGCTGCCTATAGCTGTCCCATGCCTCCTTCATTTACCACCATATGGCAACTGGGTCATGTACGCCATCTTGCTTCCTGAAGTCACTAACTAGCTCTTTAGTCTTGCTGAAATTGAGGGAGAGGTTGTCATCTTGGTGTGGAGTTTAAGTCAGATAGATGCAATTGGTATCCCAAGTTTTATGATTTCTTAAGACAAACCAAGGCAAGGCTTGCCACAAAAGGTAGGAGTGTTGTAGTAGAGAGAAACCTGAGAGTGCAGGTAAACAGATCCATGAAGGTGTGTAAGTGTGAGATAGGGCTGGAGGACCAGGTACAGAGAGTTGTTAAATGCTAGTCAGCGGACACGGATGACATCCTACATGACTGCTTTGAGTCATGGATTCTACAGATAACTTGATATGATTGACTTCATCAGCAAGTGTGTGGAAGACTGCCTGCCAATGAAGACAATCCGAATGTTCTCAACTGGAAACCATGGATGAACTGCAAAGTACATTCAAAGGTTAAGGCCATGTCCACTGCATACAAATCAAACAATCCCGAGCAATATTAGAAAGCCCGCCATGATCTCCGCAAAGCTATCAAGGATGCCAAATGACGATACCGGGACAAACGTAAGTCCCACTATAATCACTCGGACACACACAGAATGTGGCAATATCTGAATACAATAACTGGTTGCAAAGCAAGGTTAGGCAACATTACAGGTGAAATACAGCTCCCCTACCTGATGACCTGAATGCTTTCTATGCTCCATTTGAGCAGAAGGCTAATGGGACAATGACACCTGTCCCTTTAGACTCGTCTGCCCCTTCCCAGGGTCACTGTTGCTGCGGTTAGATCGATCTTCCTGAGGGTGAACCCACGGAAAGGAACTGGCCGAGAATTCTTAGTAGCTGCATGGACCAGCCATCGGGAGTATTCATGCGCATCTTTAATCTCTCCCTACTCCTTTCTGAGGTATACACCTGTTCAAGAAGACCACCATCATTCCAGTGCAAATGGCGATTCTGCAAGAACTGAGATATAGTGGAAATAACAGTTCCATGGAGGATGTCATTTGCCGGCTCTCTAATTAGAGGAGCTATATGAGAGAATGATGGAAGGAAATGTGCTCCGTACTCAGGAGACACTTACAGGCTGCTCCAGTTAGGTGGCTGTAGCAACACCTGGCTCAGGGTTGCATTATATCTCCCACTCAGATGAGGGTAGTGTCAGAGATTATTACATGGGTGACTCCGACTATGGGAATATCGATAAAGAATTAGAATCCCCGGAACTAATGGATGATATGTGGCATTTGCATCACAAGAAGGAGCTCCCTGCTCTTGTCACAAAATTTGCCATCCCCTCCGGGATAGGAGATCCACTGGAGGTAGAACTGCCTAGGAGCATCAGCTATTTAACCTCATCAGCTAAAGGAGGAGATTAAGCTTGATGCAACTGGGAAATATGCCAGTCCAGAAAACTGCCAGACTTTGGATGTTCCAAAAGTCAATCTCACCATTTGGGATAATCTCAGGGGTAAAACGAAGGCAAAAGACTTAAAATTACAGCGAGTCCTAAGACTGCTCACTAGAAGCCTTATGGCCTTTCCAAGGTCAGTAGATGGGTCTCAGCTCTCGGAAGTGCAGCAAGATGCATTCGCACCTCTCTATAATGCTCATTTTGAGCTATAAGGCCTGAAATAAACCCTAAATGTGCTCATTTATTCAGGGCCAGTAATGTGTAGCCTGCAAAGTATCTCTTCAGAGTAGATTTAAGTAAGCAAGTTAAAGACTTGCAGGACGATTTTAACGTGGCTGCGGAGGTGGTAAAAACATCCTATGTGGGTAAGGTTCCAGTATTCCGGCGGGCATATCACCCCTCTATGGCAAGCAGCAGGAATCGCTACTCTGAAACGGGTTGGATCACCAGGTCTACTCAATTCAGACCTAGCCAGAGGCCTTGTTTAGTCCCAGGTCCATCACGCCCACCATGGCGGATGCGCACTCCGTATATTCAGTCCCAATTCCCAGCAGGTCACGATACTGGAGCGAGAGGGACGAGACAGAACAAAATCTAGGGTCTGCTGGCTCCAGTGATCAACCACCTATGGCCGTTGAGGTAGGTGGATGTGGCTCCATCAGTCACGTGAGTCGGGCTGAGGAATTTTGAGTTGGAGGCAGATTAAGGTTATTTTTAAACAAGTGGGAACAGATAACCTTGGATCTGTTTATTTGACAAAGCATAAATGGTTACAAAATTGAGTTTTTGACTGACAAGTTTCCTCCTCGACAAGACAAACCAATGTAAATACAATCCAAAGAGGAAGCTTTGGCTATTCAAGTGGAGATAGAGGTATTACAGAAAAAAGGGGTGATTGAGCAGTCTGTCCATGAAAAAGGGGAATATATTTTTTACATTTTCTCAGGGGAAAAGGAAGGTGGAGGATGTCGTATAATTCTTGATTCGGCCAGTTTGAACACTTATTTGGAGTATAACCACTTTAATATGGAAGATTTTCATACAGCAAAAAAGCTGATTACCGAGCATTTTTTATGGCATCCATAGATCTAAAAGATGCATACTACTCAGTTCCTATACATGCAAATCATAGGAAATATCTAAAGTTTATCTGGCAAGGCCAGTTATGGGAATTTGAAGGGGCTGTCCCACTGTACGAGCTAATTCAAGAGTTCTCCCGAGTTTCCCCTGATTCGAACTCGGAGAATTATGGTAATAGCCGATCGTTGGTACTCAGGCTCTCATGGACATTTTTCAACATGGTGAAAAATCTTCAAGAGTCTTCACGAGCTTACAGCATTTCCCGAGTACCTGCCGTTAGCATTACGAGCCGCTAAGAGAAGTCCCGGGCTCCGACGTACCCACTGCGTACATTCTACGTGCTTACCATGAGTTTGATTTTTTTTTAAACTCGGGAGAACTCTTGAATTACCTTGTACTGTGGGAAAGGCCCTTAAGGCTTTACCTAATGGGCTGAGCTCAGCCCCTAGGCTATTTACTAAGATTCTTAAACCGGTGCTTGCCCTACTCAGATCTGAAGGGCATATTGTCATGGAGGACATGCTCATAGTCGGGAAGACGTCATGTCCAAGGTACTCCTTGAAAAATTGGGATTTGTTATTCATCCAGAAAACTCCAGGTTGGAACCGACAAAATCTTTTCCTTATCCAGGGTTTGTCATTAATTCGGCAGATATTTCTGTGACCCTGCACACGGAGAAAAAACTGAATATTGTAGTGGCATGCACAGCTCTACTCAATAATGAGAAGCCTACTATATGCCAGGTTGCAAGGGTGATAAGCACGATGATAGCTGCCTTCCCAGCCTCACGATATGGGCCCATGCATTATAGAAATCTGGAGCATGGTAAGGCTCGGGCTCTAAGATTCCATAAAGGTCATTTTGATAGATCTATGAAGCTGATGACAGTCAAAATCTGAATTACAGTGGTGGATTGAAAACATACATGGGTGTTCAGGAGGCAATCTACCGAGTAAACCCACAACTACGTTACAAAGTGATGCTTGTGGATTAGGTTGGGGAGCAACTAACACCAACTCTAGTTGTGGTGGTAGGCGGAATGAGGAAGAGTTACGATTTGGGCAAAAGTATGGTATAAACTAATTGGAAATGTTAGCAGCATTCCATGCCTTGAAAACATATTGCGGCAATGAACATGATGTGCATGTCAGGCTACAATTGGATAATAAATCAACAGTATGGTATTTAAATCATATGTGTGGTTGTAGGTTTCTATCATGTGATACACTGGCAAAGGCCATTTGGTCATGTTTTTTTAGATAGAAGAATATGGGTGTCAGCTGATCATTTGCCAGGTAGGTACAATGTTGTAGCAGACGCTAGGTCTCAGAAATACAATGAGCGAATGAAAGAGGGGGGGGGAAGGGGGGTGAAGAGGGGGGGAAGAGGAGGGGAAGGGGGGGGAGGAAGGGGGGGGGAAGGGGGGGAAAGAGAGGGGGGGAGGAAAGAGAGGGGGGAGGAAAGAGGGGGGGAGAGGGGGGGGAGAGGGGGGAAAGGGGGGGAAAGAGGGGGGGGAAAGAGGGGGGGGAAAGAGGGGGGGGAAAGAGGGGGGGGAAAGAGGGGGGGGAAAGAGGGGGGGGAAAAAGAGGGGGGGAAAAAGAGGGGGGGAAAAAGAGGGGGGGGGAAAGAGGGGGGGGGAAAGAGGGGGGGGAAAGAGGGGGGGGTAAGAGGGGGGGAAAGAGGGGGGGGAAAGAGGGGGGGAAGGGGGGGGGAGAGAGGGCGGACCTGAACTCGGTGAGCGGGAGGCTTGGACGGGGCCGACTGCGAACGGGCAGTGAGCCTCACGAGCTCTCGTGTGATGATTTCCCACTTCCCTGTGATCAACGGAGGAATTGAGCCATTCACGATTCAGAAGCAAGCCGGTGGCCTCCGGTAATCGGCTGTAACCTGCTGTGACCTCCCGATCTGTAGAGCATTTTGAGAATGGGTGGGGGTGTAGTGGGTGGGGGGGGGGTAAAGGGGGGGGGGGGTGGAGTGTGGGGGGGTGGAGTTTGGATGAGCGGGCAGGCGGGCGTGGGAGTCCTGCTGTGGGAGACGTGGCGTGAGCATACTTCGCTGGGTGCAGGGTTTTAGCCCACAGCGTTGGGGGCGCGGGGCCTGGAGGTAAGTGGGCATCGATTGGTGGGAATGTGGGCATTGTGACGTCAGCAGCTCAAGCGGCGATTTTATATTTTTTAAAGTGAGTTTTGTGATCAATTTTATTCAAATCTGGGGAAATAATTGACCAAGGAGTGGATTTCTGAACTCATAAGATAAATCGCTACCGAAATTGTAAAAATCTCCGCATTTTTCTACGCTATCAGATGCGGGAATGGATAATGATATTTTCCAGCCTCACTCTACCAGGGCTGCAGCTACATCTGCAGCAAATAAAATGGAGGTTCCACTTGATCACATTCTTGCAACCACAGGATGACCAGATGAATGCACTTTTCAGAAGTTTTATAATAAGCCAATTGACAGGCCTGGTCAATTTGCAAATAGAATTCTGAGTTGTATTGATTAAGACAATAGTTTATCCCTGAGGTAAGGGGATTGCTTCTGTTAAAGAGTATGTACATGTATGTAATTTGGTTTGAATGAAGTATGTTTTTCTTTCAACCATTTATGGTTTGTCTATGTAGTATGTTTCACATACAGATTGGTTTACTGCATGAAACCACAGAGCTACAAAGGCTTCATGTAGTCTCATCACGAGACTTCGATATAAAATAGAAAGAATAAATTAAAACTTACCGTTTGAAGTTTGATCTTTATTTTATGAGAAGTTGTAGTGAGAGATCACATCCCCTCCACTCCCAACCCTAAATCTCATAAAGACCATTCGGTAAGTCAAGCGTTATTAATCTTTCTTTGGGTTCAATTCATTAAATTAGTCTGTGGTTTCATACAATTGCTTTGAAGATTGACGCGCATGCAGGCTGGCGGGTTCTTCATGTAGTCTCTCACTCCAACTTAAATTTGGAGTTGTGATCTCAGCCTTTGACTGAGACACTTCTCCCCTTGTACAAGTAAAACTCACTGCTGATGGTTAAACATAAAGAGTCCTTGAGTCTTATTAAAGAGTCGACTTATTAAAGAGTCGACTTTGTCAGTGGTCCAGGAGAGGTTGCCGTCAATGCATTCCATGACTATCCTCTCAAAGCATTTCTTGATGGTGGATGTCAAGGCGCTGGATGGTAGATGTTAAGGCATGAGATCTTGCTTTTCTTTGGCACTGGAATGATGGTCGTCTTCTTGACCCAGGTGGGTACCTCAGAACGGAGTCGGGAGAGACTAAACATGTCCATGAAACTGGCCCACGCAGCTACTAAGAACGCAGCCAGGAACTCTTGGCCAGTTGCTTTCCGTGGGTTCACAGGAAGGTCGATCTAACCGCTGCAACAGTGACCATGGGAAGAGGCACACCAGTCTGAACGGACAGGTGTCATCGTCCCATTGGCCTTCTGCTCTAAGCGAGCATAGAAAGCATTCAGCTCATCAGGAATTCTGTACTATCACCTGTGATGTTGCCTGACCTTGCTTTGCAACCAGTTATCACATTCAGACATTGCCACATTCTGCGTATGTCCGAGTGATTATAGGATGCGGAGATCATAGTGGGCCTTCTTATAGTGCTCGGGATTGTTTGACTTGTATGCAGTGGACCTGGCCTTAACCTTTGAATGTACTTCGCAGTACATCCATGGTTTCCAGTTGGCAACATTCGGGTTGGTTCGTCGGCAGGCAGTCTTCCACACACTTGCTGATGAAGTCAATCACAGCAGTGGCGTACTCATTCAAGTTAGCTGTAGAATCCCTGAATATTGAGCAGTCCACTTACTCAAAGCAGTCGAGTAGGATGTCACCTGTGTCCGCTGACAAGCATTTAACAACTCTCTCTACCGGGTCCTCTAGCCCTTTATCACACTTACATGCTGTATCGGGTCCTCTGTACTCTGTCCTCCAGCCCACTTACACACCTTTGTGGATCTGTTTACCTGCACTCTCAGGTTTCTCTGTATTGCAACACTCCTACCATTTGTGGCAAGTCTTGCCTTGGTTTGTCTCACCAAATCATAAAACTTGGGTTTCTAAATTGCATCTATCTGACTTAAACTCCACACCAAGATGACAACCTCTCCGTCAATTTCAGCAAGACTAAAGAGCTAGTTATTGACTTGAGGAAGCAAGATGGCATACGTGTCCCAGTCAGCAAGGTGTACATGCCCCTGGTGCCATATGGTGGTAAATGAAGGAGGCACGGGACAGTTATAGGCAGCTGGGATTGTGATCCCTGAAGAAGTTTGGGATCTGTGGAGCATACTAAAGAAGAAACAGGAGGACAAAAGGGGGACAGGAGCCAGCTCTGGCAAATAATATTAAGGAAAATCCAAAGAGATTTTATGTACATTAAGGGAAAGAAGGTGCCACTCAGAAACAAAAATGATCATCTCTGTGTGGTGCCACAGGAGATGGACAAATTCCCGAATGAGTATTTCTCCTCTGTTTTTACCGCAGAGAAATACATGAAGATTAGGGAATTCAATATAGTTAATGGTAGTACCTCGAGGTTGGTTAGTATTACGGTCGAGGGGGTGTTGAAAGTCCTCGGGTGTATGAAGGTAGACAAATCTCCCGGGCCTGATCAGATATATCCGAGGACACTGGGAAGCAAGAGAAGAACTTGCAGCACTCTGGCAGAGATATATAAATCCTCATTCGATACGGGTGAGGTACCAGAAGACTGGAGGGTGGCTAATGTTGTGCTTTTTTATGACAGGCTGCAAGGAAAGGCCTGGGAACTATAGACCAGTAAGCCCCATCAAGGGTGGGCAAGTTATTGCAGAATATTCTGAGCAATATTTGGATATGCGGGTTGATTTGGAATTGTGTGGGAGATCCTGTCTCACAAGATTGGGTTTTTGAAGAAGTTTCCAAAAAGATTGGGGTCAGAGCCATTGCTGTTATTTATATGGATTTCAGAAAAGGCATTGTTCAGGTTCCACATGGTAGGGTCTTATAAAATAATAATGAAGGTTAGATCGCATGGGATTCAGGAAGTGCTAGTTAACTGGATAAAGAATAGACGTGATGGAAGAAAGCAGAGGTAAATGATGGAAAATTACATCAGGATCTTGATCGGATGGGCAAATGCGCTGAGAAGTGGTTAATGGAGTTTAATGCAGATAAGTGTGAGGTGTTGCATTTTGGAATGCACAGTGAATGGCACGGCCCTGGGGCATATTGAAGAGCAGAGGGATCAAGCAATGGAGGTCCATAGTTCCTTGAAAAGTGGTGTCATGAGTAGATAGGGCAGCCAAGAAGGCTTTCAGTAGATGGGCCTTCATCAGGGAGAGTACTGAGTATAGACTTTGAGACGTCATATTACAGTTGTACAAGGTCAAAAGTCAAGAGTCCCAGATAGAACAATTAAGTTCTTACTTGCCGCAGCAAAACAGAATATGTAAACATAGTACACTATAAACAATATAAATAAACGAGAGAGAGAAATGTTCAAACTGTATTTATACACGCACTCACAAGTACACACACATATACATACACTTACACATACACACATACTCAAAAAACAATAGTAGTGGAAGCAATAATAATAATAATAATAGTATTTTGTGGTTCAGAGCTTATTTGAGGTTTAATAGCATGATGGATGCAGGGAAGAAGCTGTTCCTGAAACTGAACGTTACAGTTTTCAGGCTCCTGTACCTTCTTCCTGATGGCAGGAGGGAAATGAGTGTGTGGTCAGGGTGGTGTGGGTCTCTGATGATGCTGGCTGCCTTTTTGATGCAGCGACTCCGATGAATCTCTTCGATGGTGGGGAGGTCAGAGCTGGTGATGGACTGGGCAATGTTCATCACTTTTTGCTCAAGTTGCTGAATCAGGCCATGATGCAACCAGTCCATATGCTCTCTACTGTACACCTGTAGAAGTCCAAGAGAATCCTCTTTGACATACCGAATCTCCATAATCTTCTCAGGAAGTAGAGGCGTTGATGTGCTTTATTTATAATTGTATCAGTGTGCTGGGTCCAGTAAAGATCTTCAGAAATTTGCACGCTCAGGAATTTGAAGCTTAAGACACTGTCCACCATTCTCCCATTGATATAAGCTGGATTTTGGGTCCTCATCCTTTCTCTTCCAAAGTCCAGAGTCAGTTCATTGGTTTTACTGATATTGACAGTGAGGCACCATTCAGTCAATCGATCGATCTCACTTCTATACTCTGACTCCTCACCATCTGTAATTCATCTAACAACAGTGGTGACGTTGGCAAACTTGAAGATGGAGTTTGCACTATATCCGGTACAGACTGTTAATCAGCAAGAGGTATTCCTGCCAATTTGAACAGACTGGTCTGTGGAGGAGGAAGTCGAGGGTCTAATTCCAGAGGTAATGTTGAGGCTACATTTGGAGTATTGTTATCAGTTTTGGTCCCCTTAGAAATATGTTGTTAAGTTGGAAAGAGAAGATTCAGAGAAGTTCACAGAAGATTTTCGAGAATGTTACTAGGACATGAGGACCTGAGCTATAGGACGAGATTGTATAGACTAGGACTATTCCTTGGAGTGCAGGAGGATGAGATGTGATTGTATAAAGGTTTATAGGATTGTGGGGGGGGAATAGATAAGGTTTTTTACCCAGATTAGGGTTATTAAGAACGGCAGGAATTCAAGTGTAAGGTGAGACGGGAAATATTTAATTGAAAATTGATGGGCAACATTATCATACAGAGGATGGTGGGTATGTGGAACGAGCTGCCAGAGAGGAGCCATGGACTATAACAAGGAAAGGAAAGGTTTAGATAGATATGGGCCAAAGGCAGACAGATGGGACCAGTAAAGATGAGGCATCTTGGTCAGCATGGGTAAGTTGGGCCGTCGGGCCTGTTTCCACGCTGTATGACTCAGTGACTAAAGTGAACATGCACAATCTTTTTCCCAGGACAGAGTATTCTAAAAGTAAAGGACACAGGCTTAACATGAGGGGGAAGATTTAAGAGGAACCTCAGCGCAAAATTTCACTTAGAGAGTAGCCTGTAAGCCTGTATCAGGAATGCACCACCACTTTACAACACAGACTTGCTATAGGTTTTATACAGAATAATGAATGTCCACATGTCCATCTGATAACAGAAGTGTTCACTCATGGAGCTCTGAGGTTGTTGAGTTTCACAGCTTCTCAGCATTGACGGTTCCTTCTTCAACCACAGTGCTGCGGCAACTGGTGCCAATGATGAGAATCGTTGAGTTCTCTCACCTCCAGCAAATGTGACTTTGCAACCGTGAGATTTGTTGAAGATGTCTCACCTTTATCTTCAAAGTGAGACAATTGAGTGCCCACAGGCTCATCTGATCACATCCACTGAGCTCTGAAAATGTGATACATGGTGACTGTCTCCCCAGTGCTGTTTCTTTGACTCCTGGCATAATGTGAGGGAATTGTAGATATAGTCAATAACATGGGGAGAGGGACCATTGAGAAACAGTGTGAGGGAGCTAGATCAACTGGGGACACAGCCGGTGATACTGGGCACTGTGGGAAAGTGTTCCTGAGGGAGTGTGAGGAAGCTGGATATATCAGGTGAACAAAGAACTATACAACACAATAACATGCCCTTCAGCCCACAATATTTGTGCCGGACATTCTGACAAGTGGAAATAGTGTCAATGAGTAGTGAAGTATTAGATGTGGTTGTAGTGGCCACATTACAGGGAGATTGTGGAGGATTTGGACAAGGTGCTGAAGAGGCCACCAGTATATTGCCTCTGAGGACAATATTGGATTATTTTCTCTGGAACATTGGAGGTCTCAAAGAGTCAAAGAGTCAAAGAGTCAAAAGAGTTTATTGTCAAGTGTCCCTGACAGGACAATGAAATTCTTTCTTTGCATAGCACAACAGAACATAGTAGGCATTGACTACAATTATATACGTAAATACACACATGAATTAATAAATTAATAAAGTGCAAATAACAGATGGAGGGATATTATTGTTCATAGTTTTTTTCCAGGCCAAGTTTAATAGCCTGATGACTGTGGGGAAGTAGCGATTCCTGAACCGGGTCGTTGCAGTCCTCAGGCTCCTGTACCTTCTACCCGAAGGTAGCAGGGAGATGAGTGTGTGGCCAGGGTGGTGTTGGTCCTTGATGATGTTGCCAGCCTTTTTGAGGCAGCGACTGTGGTAGATCCCCTCGATGGAAGGGAGGTCAGAGCCGGTGATGGACTGGGCGGTGTTTACTACTTTTTGTAGTCTTTTCCTCTCCAGGGCACTCAAGTTGCCGAACCAAGCCACGATGCAACCAGTCAGCAAGCTCTCTACTGTGCACCTGTAGAAGTTGGAGAGAGTCCTCCTTGACAGACCAACTCTCTGTAATCTTCTCAGGAAGTAGAGGCGCTGATGAGCTTTCTTAATAATTGCATCTGTGTTCTCGGACCAGGAAAGATCTTCACAGATGTGCACACCCAGGAATTTGAAGCTCTTGACCCTTTCAACCATTGACCCGTTGATATAAACAGGACTGTGGGTCCCCATCCTACTCCTTCCAAAGTCTACAATCAGTTCCTTGGTTTTGCTGGTGTTGAGGGCCAGGTTGTTGTGCTGGCACCATATGGACAGTCGCTCGATCTCTCTTCTATACTCTGACTCATCCCCATCAGTGATACGTCCCACAACAGTGGTGTCGTCAGCAAACTTGATGATGGAGTTCGCACTATGACCGGCTACGCAGTCATGAGTATAGAGTGAGTACAGCAGGGGGCTGAGCATGCAGCCTTGAGGTGCTCCCGTGCTGATTGTTATCGAGTCTGACACATTTCCACCAATACAAACAGACTGTGGTCTGTGAATGAGGAAGTCGAGGATCCAATTGCAGAGGGATGCGCAGAGACTCAGTTCTGCGAGTTTGGTATCCAGCTTGGAGGGGATGATTGTGTTAAATGCCGAGCTG
This sequence comes from Raja brachyura, assembly GCA_963514005.1. The sequence continues at coordinate 58,518,549 of OY740795.1, forward strand.
TAGTCAATGATTAACAGCCTGACATATGAGTTTTTGTTGTCCAAGTGGTCCAGAGCGGAGTGGAGGGTCAGCGAGATCGCGTCCACCGTTGATCTGTTGTGGCGGTAAGCGAACTGCAGTGGGTCCAGGTTTTTGTCGAGGTCGGAGTTGATTTGCGCCATGATCAACCTCTCGAAGCACTTCATCACCACAGGCGTTAGTGCCACAGGTCGATAGTCATTGAGGCACGTCACCTTGCTCTTCTTGGGTATTATTGATGCCCTTTTGAAGCAGGTGGGAACCTCAGACCTCAGAAGTGACAGGTTGAAAATGTCCGTAAAAACTCCAGCCAGTTGGCCCGCACAGGTTTTTGGAACACGACCGGGTATGCCATCAGGTCCAGAGGCTTTTCGAGGGTTCACCCCTCTGAAGGATTTCCTGACGTCGGCCTCTGTGACTGAGACTGAAATACCATCACAGTGAATGGGGGCTCGGGAAGGCACATCGGTGTTCTCCCTATGAAAGCGTGCGTAAAATGCATTGAGCTCATCAGGGAGTGATGTATCGCCGACATCCGAGCTGCCTCCTGGTTTCGCCTTGTAGGTGGTGATTGCATTCAGGCCCCGCCACATCTGTCTCATCCGCCAGCTTGGAGTAAAACTCCCTTTTGGCCTTTTTGATGACTTTACCAAGGTTGTATCTGGACTTCTTGTAGACCACTGTGTCATCAGACATGAATGCCCGGTGTCTGGTCTTCAGAAGGGTGCGGATCTCACAGTTCATACAAGGTTTCTGATTGGGAAACGCTCCGAAGGTTTTTGTAGGGATGCAGTCCTCCACACATTTCTTAATGAAGTCTGTAACGACTGTGGCATATTAATTGAAGTCCGTTGCCGAGTTCTTGAACATTGCCCAGTCTACAGACTCCAAACAGTCCTGTAGTTGTTCCTATGCCCCCCGGACCAGCTCTGTACTGTCCTCACATCTGGGGGTGCGCTCTTTAATTGCTGCCTGTAGGCAGGAAGAAGCAGCACCGCGGTATGGTCGGATTTACCGAAGTGAAGGCGAGGGATAGAGTGGTAGGCATCCTTGATGGTGGTGTAGCAGTGGTCGAGGGTGTTTGGTCCTCTGGTGCAGCAGGAGACATGTTGGTGGAAGTTGGGGAGTGATTTCTTTAGGTTCGCCTTATTGAAGTCCCCAGCAATGGTGGTAAATGTCTCGGGGTAAGACGTCTGGTGTTTGTTGACCACGGCGTGCAGCTCCTCCAGTGCCAGATGGACGTCTGCCTGGGGTGGGATGTAGACCGCGGTCAGGATGATGGAGGTGAATTCCCTCGGTAGGTAGAAGGAACAGCACTTCACCGCCAGATGTTCGAGGTGTGGAGAGCAGGAGTTGGACAGGACTGCCACGTCTGAGCACCACGCAGAGTTGACCATGAGGCAGACGCCCCCTCCTCTTCCTTTCCCAGATGCCAGTGTACGGTCCATGCGGTGGATGGAGAACCCTTCAGGCTGGACTGCTGAATCTGGAGAGCTGGGGGTGAGCCATGTCTCTGTGAAACAGAACACAGAGCATTCCCTCAGCTCCCTATGATAGAGCAGCCTTGCCCTTAAGTCCTCCACTTTATTTTCAAGGGACTGTACATTGGCCAGTAGGATAGTAGGGAGAAGGGACCGAAGTCCCCTGCGCTTCATTCTGACCTGAAGTCCTGCCCGTCGGCCACGTTTCCGGACACAATGGAGGCTTCCTCTTTGCTTCCAGGTACTGTGTTTCCTGTACCTGCTGTTTCTGCGGACCAGCGCTGGAACGGGAATTCCCTCACAGACGGCAGCTCCAGCTCCGTAACGAACGGGGGTTCCCTCAGAGTCAGCAGCTCCAGCTTCATTTTTTCTGGGATATCCAGCCAGTCGGCTCTGGAGGTCATCCCGGGGTTTCCAGGTGCCGTACCTGGGATCCTCAGTTGGGTCGGGAGTTTCACAGCCAGCGTGGGAAAGTTTAAAGTCCGGGGCTCCCGCAGCTGCGGGAGATCGCAAAATTTCCAGCGCTTTCAGCTGCACAAGCAGCCTGTCTGAAACGGCACCGATTACTGTCGTTTCCCTGATGCAGGTAAGTTGATAGAAGTTGAAAGAGGCATAGAGAGGATGGAAAGGCATAGCAATGTCAAATATTGGAGTGCATAGGTGATAGAGTTATACAGCACGGAAACAGGCCCTTCTGCCTAACTCTTCCACGTGAAACAAATTGTCCATCTAAGTTAGTTCTATTTGCCCATGTTTGGCCCATAGATATCTAATCCTTTCCTCTCCATGTACCCTTACAAATGTTGTTGTGTACATGCCACAAACACTTTCTCTGGCTGCTCATTTTATATATTCACCATCCTCTATGTGAAAAAGTTACCCTTCAGTTCCTAATAATGCTTGTAAATCTTATCTGCAGTCTTTCCAGCCTAATGACATCTTCCCTATAGCAAGGATGACCAAAACGGAACACAATATTCCAAGAGTGCACTCACCAACATCTTGTACAACTGTGAAATAACATCCCAACTTCTGCACTCAATTACTTGACTTTCAGGGAATGGATCTGTCTTCTCTACAACCTTCACTGCCATTCACTGTGAAGGTCCTGCCCTGGTTTCACTTCCCAAAATGCAGCACCACACTCATATCTGAATTAAACTCCATTTGCTATCCGCTAGAATTTAGAATTAGAATTTAGAAGATTGAGGGGCATCTTATAGAAACTTACAAAATTCTTAAGGGGTCGGACAGGCTAGATGCAGACGACACTTCTGCTGTGGGCTGGATATTGGTCAAAAGTCAAACAAGTCAAGTCAAACAAACTTTATTGTCATTTAGAAATACATTGATATATGCAGTTCCAAACGAAATTACGTTGCATTTGGCTCCCTGTGCAACACGATAAATTACCAGAAGGATAGGCATGGATGAAAAGGATAAATAGACAATGGTGGCAGCCCATTTACATGGCATTCAGGAGTCTGATGGCTCGTGGGAAGAAGCTGTTGCAGAACCTTGATGTTCTGCCCCTTATGCTGCAATATCTTTTTCCCAAGGGCAGCAGAGTGAACAGTCCGTGATGGAGATGTGTGGGGTATTTTATAATACTGCTGGCCTTAGACACGCAGCGTTTGGTCGCAATATCCCCGATTGAGGGGAGAGAGGTCCCGATGATTTTTTCCGCTGTCCTCACCACTCTCTGCACAGACTTCCATTCGGAGGCTCTCCAGTCCCCAAACCAGACAGAGATACAGCTGGTCAGAATACTCTCTATGGTGCCCCTGTAGAAAGTAGTGAGGATGGGATGGGGGAGATGAGCTCTTCTCATCCGGCGCAGAAAGTGCAACCGCTGCTGCGCTCTCTTAACTGTTGATGAGATGTTATTCGACCATGTCAGACTGTTAGTGATCTGCACCCCCAGGTAGTTGATGAGACGGAGATGGAGCACTTTGTGAACCGGTGTCTAGACAACAACCGCAGTCTGAAGAAGGGTCTCGACCCGAAACGTCGCCTATCTCCTTCGCTCCTTAGATGCTGCTGCACCCACTGAGTTTCTCCAGCTTTTTGTGTAACCCCCAACCTTTCTCTCAATGTCAGCTGGACAAAGTAGATCATGATTGACTTCAAGAAACAAAGCGATACACATACCCCAGTTTGCAATGGTGGCGCCGAAGCAGAGATGGTTAAAGCTTCAAATTCCGAGGAATAAATATCACCAACAATTGGCCTGGACCACCCATATTGAATCAATGGCCAAGATAGCACACCAATGCCTCTACATCGTAAGAATGCTTAATCGGTTTGGCATGTCCCCAACAACCCTCACCAACGTCTATAGATGCTTCGTGAAAGCAATTTATCGTGATGCATCACAGCATGGTTTGGGAACATCTCCATCCAAAATCACATGAAATTGCAGAGAATTCTTGCGGCAGTTATGTGAAAATGTTGCCCTGAAACATTTTTTTCCTTGCACGTTTAACCATATGGGTGAAATTTAATGGCTGTCATTAAACATGGGAGAGGCACTGGAAGACTGGAGGTGCAAATGTTGTGCTGTAGCGGCACCAAACGTGGTGAATAAAGGTCAGACGTCAGGCCGGTTCAAACTGTTGTTTATTCAGTCATTTTACTTCGGAGTCACGTGAGTGACTACGTGAAGAAGTCCCACCAGGCGCATGCGCGTCATTACGTCCGCGCATGTCGCACTGAACGGGCTGGAGGGCACAGCTCCACCAGCGGTAAGTAGAAAACTCACAGGTAAGTGGTTTTGAAAACTTTGCCTGTGAGTATTTATCTCCATAAAGCTGGCTCGAGAAGTCAGTAGGAGTTGGTGGTATGGAGCGGTCAGGTAGGAGAGTTCGTTCTAAGTGTGGGTCCACGGATTCACTTAATCGTTTGGGTCGGGAGATGAGTGAGGCAACGCCGGTTCCGATACCGGGTGCCGTTTTACCGACAGCAGTTTCATTAGAAAATGAACTTTCCACGGCAGTTCCAGTTACTCAGGAGGCTGAGGCCACCGACAGCCATAGAAAGGCTAAAAGAAAATCTAATAGACCTGTTTTATCAGACGAGTCTGAAGAAGAAGAATGTGACTCCCCTCCAGATAATAAAAGAATGTGGGGGAAGATGCAGAATATGGAGAAGATGCTCCAAACTCTGATAAAACAAGGGGCCAAGGGCCCAGTGATTCCCCAGGCAGCTGTTCAACAAGGCCCATATCAAGAGGAATACGTGGAATGTCAGCAAGGGGATTTCCTTCCAGCGCCTTGTTTAGGACTGGAGGAAGCCTCCCTAATATATGACTTGGGAGAAGCGGGGCAGGATGCAGCTGACCCCGTGTCTGGTGTCCCTGCTTATATGCAAACACCAGAGCACAAGAGCCACGCTCCGGGTGTCCCGGATATTGCAATGAGTTTTGCTATTCCGGAGGGGACTGGTGAGGCAATGGACGGGTACTTTGCAAACAACGTTAGCTATTTAGTGTCTCACCAGCTCCAGCAAGCTATAATGCAAGAGACTACCAACAAGTACAAAACACCTGTCAATTGTGCAGCATTGAAAGTGCCTACGGTGAACCCAGCTATTTGGGCACCCATGAGTCCTGCTATGAGAGGACAGGAGGTTCGTCATCAACACGTCCTCCAACTGGTGGCTGCAGTAATTACTACATTTGGCACTATGGTCAAAGGGACCATGATAAATCAGACACAAAAAGACATGTTGGCTCTGTTATGCAATGCATACTTTGAAGTTAATTGCATTAGGAAAATCGCCATCAGACCAACTCTTAATCAAAGATTTGCTGCATTGTGTAAGGCGATGAATATTCAAACGCCTGAGTTCCTGTTTGGAACAGACCTTGTCAAACAGATACGAGATATTGATGATGAGGTGAAAACAATTGGTTTGATGAAGCCAAATACATCATGGCCACCTTTTCGCAAACCTGGGTTTGTGTTTCGAAGATCGGATCCAGGTGCTGGACTGAGCAGGGGGAGGCCAGTGGGGTAACGAGGTTACCCACCAAGACAAAGTGGCTTCTACCCCAATGTGAGCAGACAGCAGGCTTTCAGGCCAACTGCAGAGGTACAGGGAACTTTTGTTAAAGGTTCTGGTGCACAACCTCCTATTGGAGGTAGATTACAATTGTTTACAATGAATGGTGCTGTATTACATGTGATATGTTTATACTAAATACTGTGTCAGGTTCTACCATTGAGTTTATCTCTGGGATAGATCCACCTCAGCAGCACAAGCCAAATAAAATGTTGGTGTTTTCTGCTCCAGAAACTGAACAGGTTAACAAAGAGATTAAGAATTTGTGTAAAAAAGGAGTGATTGAAAAAGCCATTACTCATTCTCAACAATTTGTGTCTAATATTTTCCCCAGGCCTAAGAAAGATGGGGGTTGTAGAGTAATTTTGGATCTCACTCATTAAATTGTTCAGTACTCTATAGACATTTCAAAATGGACACCGTCGTTACTGCAAAACAGCTGGTCTCACAAGGTTGTTATATGGCAACCATTGATTTGCAAGATGTGCATTATTCAGTACCAATTCATGCTCATTATCGCAGGTACTTGAAATTTAATTGGATGGGACAGCTGTGGCAATACAAAGCATTGCCTAATGGATTAAGCTCAGCACCTAGGCTATTTACTAAATTGCTTCAACCTGTGCTGGGGCTGTTAAGGGCCCGTAATCACATTGTCATGGTTTACTTAGATGATGTCCTAATTATCAGCAACACTAAAGAGTCAGCTGAGGAATCGGTTGCAGTAATTGTGCAGGATGGCCTAGAGAAGCAACTTTCTCACAGTTTTATGATAAACCTGTACAGACAGTGCCATGGTTTGGGCATGCTGTTTTCGGTTCTGTTTAATTCATTTGCTTTGTTTGTAATTTCCTCCTGGGATAGAGAGGTTATTACTGGGTTTTGTTATTATTGTTATTAAAAATAGTTATTGAATAATTTGAAGCAATGTTCAATATATTATTTGTTCCTACTGTGTCAACCGAAGCAGTTGTCGTATGGAGTGCATCTACGGCATGTAAACACAGAGCTTTGAAATCTTCACGTAGTCACTCACGTGACTCCGAAGTACAATAGTAAGATTAAACGAGAACTTGCCAGTTCGAAGTTTGATCCTTATTTTATGAGGAGTTACGTTGAGGGATTACGTGCCCTCCGCTCCCACCCTCATAATCTAAGAGATCATCTGGTAGTTCTAGTCTTCTTAAAGCCTTACTATGTTACTTCGGCTATATGTGTTTTCTGTGTTTCCACGCCGCTGCTTTGAAGTATGACGTACGTGCGCCTGGCGGGACTTCTTCACGTAATCCCTCAACGTAACTCCTCATAAAATAAGGATCAAACTTCGAACTGGTAAGTCCTCGTTTAATCTTACTATGACGTTAGGTTGGTGCGCTAACCACATTACAATGTTGCTGTAGCTGAGTGAGGGTGTGCTCTTGGGCTCAGCTACCTGTTGACTCCTCTAAGGTATCGAGGTGAGAGACCTTAAGTACCAGGACACTCCCTCTAGCCCATGACGTCATGTGCCCGCCCTCGTATATCCTGACTAGGGTTCGAGCATAAGTGGCCCGTGTATAGGCTGATGGCACAGTGCCTCTATTCAGATAGGGCTGCGGAGAAAAACCTGGGAACTACAGGCCAGTGAGCAAAATGGGTTTTATGGAAGGAAGCAAAGAGTGATGGTGGACCGTTACCTTTCGGACCGGAGGCCCGTGACTAATTGTGTGCCCCAGGGTTTGCTGCTGGGCCCATTGCGGTTTGTCATCTACAGTATATCAATGATTTGGATGAGGACATGCAAGACATGATTAGCAAGTTTGCCGATTACACTAAAGTGGGTGTTATTGTAGAGAGTGAAGATAGTTGTCAAAAATTACAACAGGATCTTGATTGGTTGGGCAGGTGGGTTGTGGAATGGTTGAAGGAATTGAAGGCAGAAAAATGTGAGGTGTTGATTTTTAGGAAGTCTAATGGGCCTGTCACACTTAGGCGACTTTTATAGGTGACTGCAGGTGACTACGCAGTCACCACATGGTCACCACATGTTCACGGGCGGTTGCCGGGGAGTTGCCTTCATGGTCCTGAGGAGTTCCCGCATTCTGGGAACTAGTCGCGGCCTCATCATGGTCATCGCAAGTTTTTCAACATGTTGAAAAATTAGCGGCGACTAGAATGAAGCCGCCATGGAGGGTAGTGCGAATTCTCATGCGTAGGTGGGTCACCAGGAGGTCCTAGTGGTTTGCCAGGAGGTTGAAGGTTCTCGTAGGTTGTAGCCGACCAGTGAGTGACCAGTGCTGATGAGTGAATTTCATTGACTCATTGGGAAAAAAATATATAAGCAGTAGTTTTCAGAACCAAGGAAAACCTACCGGTAACGTTATATTTCCGCTGAGCTTCACAGACGGTGTATCTCCAGCTTCTTAAAAGTTGTCTCCACTCCTTCTCCCTTCTTCTCCCCCCTTCCTCTCCCACCCTCCTTTAAAGGACTTACCGTGTACTGTGCTTTAGCCATCTTAATTACAGCGCCAACCTTCCTGTTCATCGGTATGTGCCCGTTTCACCTTGGTTTTGCACCATGTGAATTTCACTCATACTGCGCTTCCCCCACTTGCCCTGTCCCCCACCTGCATAACGGGCTGGTGAAGTCACCTGAAAATTCGCCTAAGTGGGACAGGCGCATAACATGGGCAGGACTTATGCAGTGAATTGTGGAGCTCTGGAGACAGTTGTAGAGCAGAGGGATCTAAGAATGCAAGTACTTATTTTCTTGAATGTGTCATCACAGGTAGATAGGGTGGTCAAAAAAACCTTTTTGCGCGTTAGCCTTCATCAGTCAGCGTTTTGAGTATAGAAGTTGGGAGGTCATGTTACAGTAATGGACAATAGGTTCAGGAGTAGGCCATTCGGCCCTTTGAGCCAGCACCACCATTCAATGTGATCATGGCTGATCATCCGCAAACTGTACCCCGTTCCGGCCTTCTCACCAAATCCGCTATCTTTAAGAGCTCTATCTAACAACACTCTCTTGAAAGCATCCAGAGAACCAGCCCTCTGAGGCAGAGAATTCCACAGTCACAACTCTCTGTGTGAAAAAGTGTTTCCCCATCTCTGTTCTAAATGGCTTACCCCTTATTCTTAAACTGTGTCTCCTGGTTATGGACTCCCCCAACACCGGGAACATGTTTCCTGCCTCCAGCATGTCCAAACCCTTAATAATCTTATATGTTTCAATAAGATGCCCTCTCATCCTTCTAAATTCCAGAGTGTACAAGTCCAGCCGCTCCATTCTATCAACATATGACAGTCCCGCCATCCCGGGAATTAACCTTGTGAACCTTCGCTGCACTCCCTCAATAGCAAGAATGTCCTTCCTCAAATTTGGAGACCAAAACTGCACACAATACTCCAGGTGTAGTCTCACTATGGCCATGTACAACTGCAGAAGGACCTCTTTGTTCCTATACTCAACTCCTCTTGTTATGAAGGCCAACATGCCTTTCGCTTTCTTCACTGCCTGCTGTACCTACATGCGTACTTTCAGTGGCTGACGACCAAGGACCCCCAGATCCCGTGGTACTTCCCCTTTTTCCAACTTGACACCATTTAGATAATAATCTGCCTTCCTGTTTTTGCCACCTAAGTGGATAACCTCACATTTATCTATATTAAACTGCATCTGCCATGCATCTGCCCACTCACCCAACCTGTCCAAGTCACCCTGCATCCTCATAGCATCTTCCTCACAGTTCACATTGCAACCCAGCTTTGTGTCATCTACAAATTTGCTAATGTTACTTTGAATCCCTTCATCTAAATCATTAATATATATTGTAAATAGCTGCGGTCCCAGCACTGAACTTTGCGGTACCCCACTACTGCCATTCTGAAAGGGACCCGTTAATCCCTACACTTTGTTTCCTGTCTGCCAACCACTTCTGTATCCATGTCCGCACTCTACCCCTAATAACATGTGCTCTAATTTTCCCCATTAATCTTCCATGTGGATCCTTATCAAATGCTTTCTGAAAGTTCAGGTACACTACATCCACTGGCTCTCTCTTGTCCATATGACATTGGTAGAGGCCACATCTGGAGTTTTGTGTTCAGTTCAGGTCACCATGTTATAGGTGAGATTTTGTCAAGCTGGAAAAGGTGCAGAGAAGATCTTTGGAGCATGTTGCCAGGACTCAAGGGGCTGACCTACAGAGAGGGGTTGAGCCCCTACGACTTTATTCCTTGGAGCGCAGGACGATGAGGAATTATCTTATCGAGGTGTACAAAATCATAACCAAAACTGAACACAATTCCAGAGTGTTAAAGAAGGAACTGCAGATGCTGGAGAATCGAGGGTTACACAAAAAGCTGGAGAAACTCAGCGGGTGCAGCAGCATCTAAGGAGCGAAGGAGATAGGCAACGTTTCGGGTCGAGACCCTTCTTCAGACCCCACCCAGTATGAAGAAGGGTCTCGACCCGAAACGTCGCCTATCTCCTTCGCTCCTTAGATGCTGCTGCACCCGCTGAGTTTCTCCAGCTTTTTGTGTAACCCACAGTATTCCAGATGTAGCCTTACCAACATCTTGTACAACAGTAAAACAACATCCCAAACTCTACACTCAATTTATTGACTTCGAGGGAACTATGTACTCCTGGATTCATCAGATCTACATCATCCTTCAGGGGCCCTGCCATTCACTGTGAAGGCTCTAGGGGTACGGGGCATTATTCAAAATTGGAGAAATCATTTTTCAAACTGCCAGGTTGTAATCTACAGGTTGTATATGACCTGAATGTGTTTTACTGCAGGTTTGAAAATCAGAAACGGAAGCCTGGTACCCCCCTCCCCCCCCCCCCCCACTGTACACTGCAAGGGCCAGGAAGCAAGCGGGCAAGATCATCTCTGACCCCTCTCACCCTGGCCACAAACTCTTTGAATCACTTCCCTCTGGAAGGCGACTCGGGACTGCCACAGCCAGACACAAAAACAGTTTTTATCCATGAGTAGTTGCTCTACTCAACAGCCAAAAATCTGTAGCCTCCCTTTGATCTGGTATTTTGTTGGTTCACATGCTTGATCAATGGTGTTTTGTCATTAATGATTTATTATTATTAATGTTTAGTGTTTTCTGAGTCATTCGTAACTGTCACTGTATAACCATATAACCATTACAGCACGGAAACAGGCCCTCTAGGCCCTTCCAGTCTGTGCCGACCATTTATTTCCCCCTAGACCCATCTACCTGCACTCAGACTATACCCCTCCATTCCCTTCCCGTATGTCATGTTGTTAATTGTGGGCGGAGCACCAAGGCAAATTCCTTGTATGTGAATACTTGGCCAATAAACTCACTTACTTACTTACTTACTTACCCAAGCAGAATATGAAAATCTGTTCCTCCAGTTTGTACATGGCCCTCACCTTGGCAATGGAGTTGATCTTGGAATTGGAAAGGAAGTTAATATAGTTAGAATCCTTGAGCTATGGACCTTTGTAAGGCCTTTGACAAGGTTTCACATAGTGGGCTAGTCAGGGAGGTTAGATCATATGAAATCCAAGGTGAACTAGCCAATTGCATTCAATATTGCTATGAAAATATAGTTGTGGAGGGTTGTCAATATGATCTGAGGCCTGTAATCAGTGGTTGCTTCAGGGATTGGTGCTGGGTCCACTGTTGGCTGCTATCCACATTAACAATTTGCAGTTAACTTTGTTAGTACATTTGTAGATAGCACCAAAATTGGTGGTATTGTGGACTGTGAGGAAATATATCTAAGGCATGTTGTGGTGGACACGACCTTGGTGAGAACTTGGCAATTCTGGTCGCCTGGCTGTAGGAAGGATGTCATTAAACTGGAATGGATACGTAAACGATTTGTCAGGATTTTACTGGGATTTGCGGACTTTATTCTGTGGAGCATAGAAGAATAAGGAGTGACCTTATTGAAGTGTTCAAAATCATGAGTGGCATTGTTAAGTGAACATGCACAGTCTTTCTCCCAAGATAGAGTATTCTAAAAGTAGAGGGCATAAGCTTAATATGAAAGGGGAGGGATTTAAGTGGGGCCTCGGGGACAATTTTTTACTCAGAGGGTGGTGCTAATCAGGAATGTTCCACCACTTTGCAATGTTGAAGGATTCATACAGAATAATGAGTGACAACAGGTCCATCTGATCACAGAAAGGTTCAGCCATGGAGCTCTGAGGTTGTCATACCTGGTGGTGGTCTCCCCAGTGCCATGTTTCTATTGGTCCTTCTGCCACGATGTGAGGGAGCTGGAGGTACAGTCAGTAACACAACATTGTGGGAGAGGAATGACTGAGAAACAGTGTTGGGGAGCTGCAGCAGGGTGACCAACTGCATTTTATGAGAATCAGAAAAGAAAACAGGAAATGACAGACATGTTCAACAGATCAGGCCACCTTTTCCTGTGAGTATTTGAGAGATATATGTGTGAAATGCGACTGTAGTTTCACAGCTTCTCAGCATCGATAGTTCTTTCTTCAACCACAATGTTGCGGTGACTGATGCCTTTGATGAGAATCATTGTTCTCGCACCTCCAGCAAATGCTGGCTTGTACTTGTGGTTTCTGATTTCCTTCTTATCTTCGAAAAAAGGTTGACTAAACCTCACCTCCAATAATATGAAGTATCCATCAGAGCAGATAAAGTAGTGAAACTTTACCTATTCATCTTTTTCTTATAATTTAAACAATAGTTCTTGTAACATCCTAGAAACATAGAAACATTGAAACATCGGAAATAGGTGCAGGAGGAGGCCATTCGGCCCTTCGAGCTAGCACTGCCATTCATTGTGATCATGGCTGATTGTCCCCAATCAATAACCTGTGCCTGCCATCTCCCCATATTCCTTGAGTCCACTAGCCTCTAGAGCTCTATCTAACTCTCTGTTAAATCCATCCAATGATTTTGCCTCCACTGTCCTCTGTGGCAGGAAATTCCACAAATTCACAACTCGCTGGGTGAAAAAGTTTTTTCTCACCTCAATCTTAAATGGCCTCCTCTTTATTCTAAGACTGTGGCCCCTGGTTCTGGACTCGTCCAACATAGGGAATTTTTTTCCTGCATCTAGCTTGTCCACACTTTTATAATTTTACTTTGGAGTCACGTGAGTGACCACGTGAAGAACTCCAACTGCCCGCATTACGACGCACGCATAGCGAAGCACCGGTCTGGCAGGTATGTCGCTCCTGCCACAGGTAAGTTAAAACTCCAGGTAAGTGGTATTTCTTAATTGTTTTTTGATGTCCTGCAGGAATCTTTTCTTCCACAGAGGTTCCTGCCTGGTGCTTCGCGGGTGCCTACCAGGGAACCAGCTGTGGGCTGTGGGGTGACCCCGGCCTACCGCGGAAGCGGGCAGCTGGGGAATGTCGGGCTCGCGGAGCTCAGTCACTGACAAAAGGGTCAGTGACTTTGGAACGCTGGGTTCCCGGGGAGGGGAACTCCAGCAGAAGTGCGGTTTTAGACCGTAGTGGCCCACGATATGGGACTGAAACTGACCAGAGTGGTCAGTGATCTTTCAACACTGGGTACCCAGGGAGGGGAACCCAGCAGCAATGCGGTGTCCAGACCGCAGTAGTTATAGGATGGGGGGGGGGGGGGGGGGGGAACCGACCAATATGGTCAGCCCTGATGCCAGGAGGGTTCCCCTCTGGGTATGGAGAACATTTTAGGTTGACCAGGATGGAGACCTTGTGGAAAGGAGGGTCCATCTGGATACACCCCAACTACATGAGTTATGATAGTGCCGGGCATATGGGTGAGACTGAGCTAGCAGCACATATTTTGCACAGGGCTGCTTTAGGGGATGTTGATTCTAGTTAATGATGGGCATATAGGTAAGCCTGAGCCAGCAGCACCTATTCCATGGGGTTGCTTTATGGGATGCCGAATCTATGGCAATGCCAGGCATTTGGATAAGCCCGAGTCAGCAGCACCTATTGCACAGGGCTGCTTGAGGGGATGCCAAATTCAAGGCAATACCGGGTATACGTCAACAGCACTTATTGCACAAGGCTGCTTGACGGGAAGCCGGGCATATGGGTGAGCCCGAGCTAGCAGTACCTATTGTACAGGGCTGCTTTATTGGATGCCGAGTCTATGGCAATGCCGGGCATATGGGTGAGCCCGAGCCAGCAGTACCTATTGTACAGGGCTGCTTTATGAGATACCAGTGATGACAACGCTGGCCTATGGGAGAGGCCACAGCAGCAGCACCTTGTACCAGGGCTGCTTTATATTACGGCCAAGGCTATGGCAGCACCGGCATATGGGAGAGCCACGCTAGCAGCACCTTGTAGCAGGGCTGCTTAATGTAGGCAGCAACATCTGTAGAAGGGCTGCATAATGTTTCCCTCATGGGAGAGGTGAGCTTCCCGGGGCAGTTTGCTCTTACACTGAAGTTCTACAGCAAGGAACCATTTACAAGTGGATAAGATTTACATTTGGTTGAACAATTCAAATCATCAAGACATTCAATTTAGAGGCATCTAACCATGCAAAATTGGACAATACTAGCATTCTAAGCAGGCTGGTATTGGACCAGAATTGTGTTTAGGTAGGTGTCGTACTTTGACCAGGGTTGCCCTCAAGATGGGTTCAAAAATTTGGGCAGACTTGTGTTTCGAGGCAGGTCAGAATTATGGTTTGGATGGTTTTAGACAAGTTAAAATTAGCAGACTGGTTCATTAGGTGTGGCCTGTTCATTATGAAAAATGGCTGGTTAACAACTGGAGTCATAGGGGTGCCCATTTACAGTATCATTGGAGATATTTGGTGGAGGCATTGCTGTGATGAGGCACTATAATAGTATGATCCACTGTTTCAGTCTCAAACCATGTTTGAGAAATTGGGCTCCTCTATTCAATTAAAATTAAGTTGTCATCAAATAGACTTGTTGGAGATGTTGCAGAGAGCATACCCCAACAGAGGCAGAGTCGGCCAATTTGAGGGGCCGCGCCAGCAGAGCCTTGTAGTAGAGCTGTTTAATGGCTTCCTCATGAAGGAGGAGAGTGATGGTATAGCCGTGAACATACCAAAAGGGATGACGGTCACGTGTCAGAGATCATTACTGACAACAAGATTTGCCATCACAACACATGCAGTGAACACCGCTATCAGGGGGACATTAGACCCAGCCGCCGAATCTGTTCATCAGGTAAGACCTATTCAACAGGCAAACCTTGCAGGATGATGGTAAGCGGTTCACTGAAGCTGGTAGCAGCATGAAAGCTGGCCAGAGGTTCCATGCACTCTATTAGGTAATTACAATTTATATTGAGTTATCAATTGGTTTATGGCACCGTCCCAGGGGCAACAGATTGGAGGCAATAGAAGCCTGTTACAGCTTTGTTGTTATAAAACAGCACTCTAGTCATTAAGACGAATTGGCAATATCATGGATGTGGTTCAGCTGTGCAAGTGGGAGAATTGAAATCATCCTAAATGGAGAACTCTGAAGTACCATGTGGTTCATGGTTGACACACTTTACTATTATCAGCTGAAACTGCCAAAGTCGCAATGATGGATAGACATTGTTCAGCATTATTACAGTAGGTTAAACACTAAATATCTCATTATATTGCAAAATGATGCTAATGGTCTAACAATGGGAAATTGGGAATATCATCTCTGGTTTGGAGGTAGAGGAGATTTGTATGAGTTGCCAATTCTTCTGTTATTAGTGTCAAATGTCTATAGACCCAACGCATTTTGTGGGTTAAGAGTAATTGAGCGGACATGCATATCTGCATGCTCATCTTCATGTTGACACGTTATGATGGTGGCATATGTTAGTCACGTGGGTGCCATCAAGTAAAGAATTCTGTTATGGTTACATAATCTCGTTGGCCACTGGAGTAACATCAGGTATAGGTCAATGACAACACAGAATGGGACTTGAATTACAGCAAATGTACATATGTTTCATGCTTATTCACAGGTTGCAAAATATGTGGCATAACAGTGGCGAAAGATACATTCTCGCTGCAAGGAGAAGGAAGGTCTGTGTGTCTTCCTCCATTTGCTTCATTTCTCGGGGCTTCAAATGAAGTCATTAAGAGCCGTTAGGTTCCTATTGTGTGATTGGCCTAATCAACTTTGATTCCGGTTGTCGGGAATAATAATATAACCTTATATGGTTATTTTGAATCTAACTTGCTGGTGCAGTCTGTGGCTTGAGAAATCAGCCATTGCATGTTAAAATCAAATTATGTTCTGCAGATTCAATAGACTGATCTACGGCTTGGGTTGTCACATCAGTCCTTGTATATGTTCAGTGTGCTGCGATAGCATCTAAAAAGCAGGACTTTCTTTTCCAGGAGATGGAAAAGGTTTGTTGAATGTTCATGTAGCATTGAAGACGGTACAAATGACTGTTGTTTGGAGTTCATTTTAAATAATCTTTGTCAATAATTAAGTTGTACGGCCATTAACTGTGCCAACGTGCCTTCTCATTGTATCGGCCGCAGCAAACAAGACCTGCTCTGTCGGGTTCACCCTGGATATCAAGTTGGTAAGCATTTCTTTAACACAATGTTTCTAGGACAAGTACAATACAGTATGGGATGTCAACATTGTGTGAACACTTTTCACCAGGGGGGTCCAGCTACATCCTTGGTTTCGCCGGATCTCATAGGTGGTTATCCTCCTAGCGCTGGTTAGCGGAACAGGTTTAGTCGTTACATAGTTGCGATGGAACAAGATGATTACGTCTGTAAACAATAATATATAATATTTATGCTTATAATTCACTTAAGCACAGCACAAGTGGTGTCTTAAATAGTTCAAGGCATACCCAGGGGCATTTGGTAAAGTGAGGACACACATATATAATCATACGTTAGGTCACTGTGAGTCTTCGAGGCTCTGAACTGGTTATGTTGTTAGTCACAAAAACCTACATGAACGTATCTGTTCAGGTCACTTCCAGAGGATAAAATGGACTGTGATTATGAAGGAGTAGATACTGATTCTAATTATCACTCCATCAGGGCTGCTATAACATCAGCAGCAAGGGTCGTACGTGCCATTGGACCAAGTCCTAATGCTTGCAGCATAGTCAAGGGAATGAATTTCAAACATTTATACTAACCCATCACTAGACCAAGGGTATTTGTCAACTCTATTTTATTGATTATAGATTCCATCCGAGTGAAAGGTGGGACTATTATTATTACTTTATTAATAACATCAGCATGTTTAAATCTATGTCATGACTGTATGTATTATGAATATATTTTCCTTCATTTGTCAATGAAACAGTTGTTGCTGTGTAGACTCGTTCTCATGGCGTGAAATCACAGAGCTTTGAAAACTTCACGTAGTCACTCACGTCACTCCGAAGTAAAATAGTAAGATTAAACGAGAACTTACCAGTTTGAAGCTGAGAGGTTGCGATGAGGGATTACGTGCCCTCTGCTCCCAGCCCTTATAAATGTCATCTGGTAGTTCTAGTCTTCTGTTTCCTTACTATTATACTTCAGTCACTATTATCTGTAATTTCACACCGGTGCTTTGAATATTGACTCGCTCATCGCAACTCCTCATAAAATAAAGATCAAACTACAAACTGGTAAGTTCTCATTTAATCTTACTATTTTATATGTTTCTATAAGATTCCCCTCATCCTTCTAAACTCCAGTGAATACAAGCCTAATCTTTTCCATCTTTCCTCATATGACTGTCCCAGGGATAAATCTCGTGAGCCTACACTGCACTGCCTCAATTACAAGGATGTCCTTCCTCACATTAGGAGACCAAAACTGTACACAATACTCCAGATGTGGTCTAACCAGAGTCCTATACAACTGCAGAAGAACCTCTTTACTCCTATACTGAAATCCTCTTGTTATGAAGGCCAACATTCCATTAGCTTTCTTCACTGCCTGCTGTACCTGCATGCCAACTTTCAGTGACCGGTGTACAAGGACACCCAGGTCTCGCTGCACTTCCTCCTTACCTAACCTAACCCCATTGAGATAATAACCTGCCCCCTTGTTATTGCCGCCAAAGTGGATTACCTCACATTTATCTATATTCTACTGTATCTGCCACGCAGCTTCCCACTCATCCTTGTAATTTTCAATGCCACTATTCCAGTTCAAGGGCATCCTTTCCATAGCAGCATGAATATGATTGTGTCAGTATTTCAAATGTGGGTTTACCAACATCTTACATTATATAGCTCTGACATGCTCTCCCAACTCCTATAGTCATTATATTGACCGTTGAAGGCAACAGTACGTCACCTTCTTTCCCACCCCGTCTACCTGTGTGCCCATCTTCATAGATATTTGAACCTGCTCCAAAGGGTCTTTTTATTGTATAATATTCCTAGGACCCCATCATTGACCGCTCAAGTCCTGCCATGGTTTGTCTTACCAAATTGCAACACCTCCCATTTGTCTGAATTAAATTCCATCTGACATTGCTCAGCACATTGATCAAGAATCCATTGTAATCTTAGATAACCTTCTTCACAGTCAACGATACAATCAGTTTTAATATCGTCAGCAAAGTCACTTAGTCCACCTACATTCACATCTAAATTATAAAAGTATAAAAAATAAACAACAGTGGACCCAGCACCTATCTCTTTAACACACTGCTTGTCTGAGGAACAACCAGTCTGAAAAACAACTCTCTCCTAGTCCGTCTGTCCTCTGCCTCCAGCCTTCATGCCCATTTTGTATCCAGTTAGATAGCTCGCCATAGATCCAATGTAGTCTAACCCAGACCAGCCTACCATGCTGTACTTTGTCAAAAGCCTTACTAATTCATCTCTGTGTGGAGAACAATTACTGTGTTGCCCTGATCAATCTTCTTCTTCACTTCTTCAACAAAACTCAATGAAAGTGTTTTGATGTCCCATGATGTCCCATGCAAAGGACTAATCTGTCCTTGCCTTTCTAAAAGTAAGTAGATCGTGTCTCTCAGAATCTCCTCCAATAATTTACCCACCCATTGACGATAAGGGCCTGTCCCACGTTGGCGACATTTTCAGCGGCAGCCTGAAAAGAGGTTGTCGCGGCGTGGTCAGGGCGTGACGCGGGGTGACGCAGGGTGACGCATGTAGTGACACGCGGTGTCTCCCTGCTGCCCCTGGATTTTGGAATGTTCAAAATCTTCGGGCGACATCTGGGTGTCTCATCATGTTGTGCGACCCACCACACGTTGACGTATATGCTGTCCTGCGGGTGATGCCTTGTTAGTGTTAGGGCTAGGGTCAGGGTTAGGGTTAGGTTAGGCTAGGGTCAGGGTTGGGGTTAGTGTTAGGGTCAGGGTTAGGGTTTCATCCCACACTCCAAAGGCGCACAGGTGTGTAGGTAGATAGGCTTGGTATAAGTATAAATTGTCTCTAGCGTGTGTGGGATAGTGTGGGGGGGTTCGGTGCGGACTTGGTGGGCCGAAAGGCACTGTATCTCTGAACTAAGTGTGACACAGGGGCCCCAGGGGTTGGACTCGAACCCCCAATGGTCTGCCTGCTCCTCATGGGAACTAAACTGTTGGCCCCGAGTTGTCCCAGAGGCAGATCTCTCTTCCAATGGTCTCTCCCAGCACCCAAGGGCAGTGGGCTTTTCAACTGGGTACAGGCAATGTTGTCAATGAACCAGCGCCACCCACCTGCTCTGGCCACTCAGTCTAAATTCCCACCACCCATTTTGAAGAAAGGCGAGGGGGCGGGGGGGGAGGTGGTGGGGGGTGTTGTTCCCAAAGTCTGTATTTATCGCATAGTCGATGTTACTAAAACAGCTGATGTGGCCTATGTGCAGTACTATTAGTGGGATCTAGCTGTCACAGGCTGGGTCCACAAATGGGGGGTGTCGGGGAAGTTCGGGGAAGGGGGGGGGGGTTGGAAGATGGGAGAAGGGAAGGAGAGCGGTAGAAGGGGATGTGAGGGGAGTAGAAAAGGGGGAGAAGAGGGGAGAATGTGGGGAAGGGGGAGAGGGGAGGGGAGAAGGATAGGGGGGAGTGAAAAAGGAGGGTTGGGGCGGGAGTAGGCATGAGGGGGTGGAGGGGAGAGGGGAGTTCAGTCTACACTCACTGAATCGATCCCCGTGAAAAGTTACAGATGGTGATTGGATCTTGAAGCAGACCAATACATCTGCAAATAAAACTGAACGACTCAGACATCTTTTCATTAGCACAATCGATTTCATTGTATTCATTTTAATATATTAATGTTTAAAATCCATGCATTGATAGAAGAATATTTTACAGCCCATCTGTGGTCCCTAACCCTAGCCATAACCCTAACCCTACCCGTAACCCCTGACCCTAACCCTGACCCTAACCCTAACCGGACGTCACCCCCAGGACAGCACACATCAGCGTGTATGTCGTGCAACTTGACGGTTTTATGGGCATCAGTCGCTGACGCTCGCAGTTGCCAAAAAAAATCCCAAAGTGGGACAGGCCCTTAAAGCTCCCCAATCTGTAGTTCCCAAGTTTTTCCTTGCAAACAGGGGCATAACATAGGACACCTCCAGTCATCAAGAACCACACCCTGGCTATCAAAGATACAGATATCTCTGCCTGGGTCTCTGCAATTTCCTATAAAGAAGACAAAGTACTGGAGTAACTTAGGAAGCGAGACAGCATCTCTAGAAGACTTGGATAGACACATTTCGGTTGGGACCCTTTTTTCTGCAATTTATTCCCCAACTTCCTACAACCTCCATTGATCAAGTTCTGGGGACTCATGTAAAACATCATTGTTAATCTGCCTGGGTTCCAAAGCAATCCATGTCTTCATAGTAAATATAGATGAGAAATTCATTGACCATGCAATCATATGATTGGTCTCCCTCATTTACTCATTCTGCACTCCTAGAAGCCTCTGCTGCACAACACTCTCCAGGGCCCTGACATTTACTGTGAAGGTCCTGCCCGGGTTAAATTTCCCAAACTGCAACACTTCACATTTATCTGCATTAAACCCCATTACCATTCCTTTGTCCACTTGCCCAACTGATCAAGATCCTTATGTAACCTTTGATCACCATCTTCGCTAGCTACTATACCACCCACTTTGGTGTCATCTGCAAAGTTACTAATCCTACCTTATTCGTTCTCATCCAAGTCAGTGATATAAACCACAAACATCAATGGGCCCAGCACCAATCCTTGAGGAGCACCAGTAGATATATGCCTCCAAAAATAACCTTCCACCATCACTCTCTGCTTCCTTCCATGAAGCCAATTTTCCATCGTCATCTAGCTCTCCCATGCGATCTAATGTTCCAGAGCAACCTATCATGTGGAACCTTGGTAAATGCCTTGCTGAAATCCACATAGACAATGTCTACAGCTCTGCTCTCATCAACCTTGTTAGTTACATCTTTAAAAAAACTCAATCAGATCGTGAGACACGATCACCCACATACAAAACCATGTTTTCTATTCCTAATCAGCCCTAAATGTATGTATCGAATACTCTCCAGTAACTTTCTGACCACAGACTTTAGGCTCACTGGCCTATAGTTCACTGGCTTTTCCTTGCAGCCCTTTTTAAATAGAGGCCCAACATTATCCTCCATCCAGTCTTTTGGCACCTCGCCCGTATATAATAATGATTCACATATCTCAGCCAGGCCGCCTGAAATTTTTTCTCTAGATTTCCATAATGTCGTAGGATATACTTGATCAGGCCTTGGAGATTTATCTACCTTCATGCATGAGAGGACGTTCAGCACCTCCTCGATCGTAATTCTGACTGCCCTCAAGACGCTTCCATTCACTACTCAAAGTTCCCCGGTCTTCATCTCTTTCTTCATGTTAAAAACACAAAATAAATAATCATTCAGGATCTTGCCCATCTTCTGCGGCTAGACACACAGTTTTGATTTCTGAGTGGTCTCGATCTCTATCTCTGGTTACCCTTTTTCCATTAATGTACTTGCAAATTATCTTTGGATTATCCTTAATATTATCTGCCATAGCTACAGTATATGTCTTGTTTTCCCCCTCATGATTTCCTTATTTAGCATGCTCCTCAGTTCCCAGAACGTCTCTGGGGATACACTTGATTCCAGCTGCCTGTACCTGTCCCATGCCCTCTCCTTATTTTTGACCAGGCCCTCAATTTCTACACCCACCTGCCTTGCCCTTCACTCTAACAGGAACATGCATGCCGTAAACTCTTGTCAACAGACTTTTTATAGCATCCCACTTCCTGGACTTCCCTTTCCTGTAAATAACCTGCTGCAATCAACTTGAGGAAGTTCCTGTCGAATTCCATCAAAGTTGGTCTTGTCCCAGTTTAGAACTTTAACTCATGGGTCTGCCCTGTCTCGATCAATAAATAGTTTAAAGCTAATAGAATAATGGTCACTGGTATCAAAAGGCTCATCCACGGACTCTGCATCCACTTGCCCCTCTTAAATTCTTAAGATTATGTCAAGCATTGCCCTCCCCCATGTAGTGCCCTCTACATATTGGCTGAGGAAACTTTACTGAACACATTTTACAAACTAATTCCCATCGAAGTCTTTTGCACTATGCCAGTCCCAGCCTATATTGGAAAACGTAAAGTCTCCTACTATGACATCCATATCTGTCCTTCAGCTGCCTGCAAACTCCTGGCATATTTGCTCTTCTAATTCCAGTTGAACTTGAACTACAGGCCCTTAAATGGTCAAGTGAGTTTATTGTCATGTGTCCCTGATAGGACAACGGAATTCTTGCTTTGCTTCAGCACAACAGAACATAGTAGGCATTGACATAGTAAATGTGTCCATATACCATTATATAAATGTAAACACACATGAATAAATAAACTGATAAAGTGCAAAAAACAGATAATGGGTTATCAATGTTCAGAGTATTGTCCGAGCCAGGTTTAATAGCCTGATGGCTGTGGGGAAGCAGCTATTCTTGAACCTTGTCGTTGCAGTCTTCAGTCTCCTGTACCTTCTACTTGAAGGCAGCAGGGAGATGAGTGTGTGGCCAGGGTGGTGTGGGTCCTTGATGATACTGCCAGCCTTTTTGAAGCAGCGACTGTGATAAATCCCCTCGATGGAAGGAAGGTCAGAGCCGATGATGGACTGGGCAGTGCTTACTACTTTTTGTAGTCTTTTCCTCTCCAGGGCGCTCAAGTTGCCGAACCAAGTACACTGTCAACAAGGTGATCATCCCTTTATTTTATTTCTCAGCTCCACCCATATAACCTTACTGGACAAACTATCAGGAATGTCATCTCCGGACTCCTGCCATGACATTCTTGTTCATATAGCATTGGCCCTTCTGTTTCACCCCCACCTCTATCTCTCCTGTAGCATCTGTACCCTGGAACATTAAGCTGCCAGTTCTATCCCTTTCTTAACCAGGTTTCTGTAATGGCTACAGCGTCCCAGTTGCATGTACCTATCCACGCACTGAGTTTATCTGCCTCACCCATCAGGCCTCTCGCTTTAAATGGGCGCCAGCTCCAGGAGACCGGGAGCAGTGCAGCGGCCAATGGGCGCCAGCTCCAGGAGACCAGGAGCAGTGCAGCGGCCAATGGGCGCCAGCTCCAGGAGACCGCGAGCAGTGCACTGGCCAATGGGCCCCAGCTCCAGGAGACCGCGAGCAGTGCACTGGCCAATGGGCCCCAGCTCCAGGAGACCGCGAGCAGTGCAGTGGCCAATGGGCGCCAGCTCCAGGAGACCGCGAGCAGTGCAGTGGCCAATGGGCGCCAGCTCCAGGAGACCAGGAGCAGTGCAGCGGCCAATGGGCGCCAGCTCCAGGAGACCGTGAGCAGTACAGCGGCCAATGGGCACCAGCTCCAGGAGACCAGGAGCAGTGCAGCGGCCAATGGGCACCAGCTCCAGGAGACCGGGAGCAGTGCAGCGGCCAATGGGCGCCAGCTCCAGGAGACCAGGAGCAGTGCAGCGGCCAATGGGCGCCAGCTCCAGGAGACCGGGAGAAATGAATCAGCCACCGTACCCCAGCTACAGGAGACGGAGGCGGCGGTGCGCCCAGACGAGGGTGGAACAAGGAGGGTCCTTCCGACAACAACTCCAGCTACGCCAAAGGAGACCCCCCTCTCCTTGAGAATGCCAGCACCCAGTAACTGAGCTCCGAAACGGTGCTACAATTCACCAAAGCGGTGGTCATGAGAGGACAAGATGCCAGTCAGCGACTTTTTAAGGACAATGGAGCTAAAACTGGCATCACTAAACGTGCGCAGTGTGAAGAACTGTGCGTGATGTGTAAACGCCTTGCAGTACCTGGCCATGGTCACAACGGACGTGACTTTTCTGCAGGAGTGCGGGCTGCCACACCTCTATTGCTATCGGAGGTGGTCGCGATGATGGCCCCATGGACTGTCGGTGTGGTCTGGGGGCAATGACTGTTGCGTTTCCGGTCTGGGGATCTTGCTGCGGGGGAGGGAGCTTCGCCATCACTGATGTCAGGGAGGTGGTTGGGGGGGGCGGGGGTCTCCTGGTGTGGGTGTAATGTACCTTGGCTCTCCGCTCCAGCTGATTAATGTGTACGCCTCACCCGTGCGGAGTGAGTGGCTGGCCGTTCTCCATCAGCTCCCACCGCAACTGGCCACATCCCAGCCGCTCGTTCTGGCCGGTGACTTCATGTGCGTCATCGATGCAGCTGGATGTTCCAGCAGTGTTGACCACAGACTGGACAGCACCTCCAAGCTCCTGATGGAGACGGTAAAAGATGCAAAGCTGTGCGATGCCTTCAGCGACCCTGCAGGCGGGTCCCAGTCGCGGTTCACCAGGTCGAGATCAGACAGTTCAGCCTGGTCCTGGAAAGACCTCCTCTTCACATCGAAGGCCATCACGGTCAGACACACTGACCTCACGCCGGTGTTCTTCACTGACCACTGCCTCCTTCAGGCTTCCTGTCACCTACAGAGAAGGCAGGCAGAGGGACGTGGAAGTTAAATGTGAAGCTGTTGACCACAGAGAACATTGAGGAGCAAAAGAAGGACTATGCACTGTGGAGAACTGTGAGGCCCCTCTTTGACTCCCCGACGCACTGGTGGGAAGCAACCCAGGAGAATATCAAGAGGTTCTTCATATTTAAAGCGGTTCAGAGACCAAGACAGTCAGAGGCAATTGTGTCAACTCCAGACAGATTTGCAGCAACTGCTCCTTCTGCAGTCGAGAGGGGAGGATGTGAGGGAGGAACATAGAGAGTTGAAGGGCCGGCAAGCTCGGCTCTCTATCTCCGAATCCTCTAAGATCATCTTCCGATTCAGGATACGCAATATGGAGCAGGATAAGACGTGCTTACGCTTCTTCTTCCATAAGGTTCACAGGGGGAGCTCTGTGATAAACAGCCTTAGGGAGGAGGACGGCTCAGTTACATCCTTGCAGACGGACATGCTGATGATCTGCAAATCCTTTTATACGGATTTGTTCGACAGAAAGGCCACAGATAGCACTGCCTCACAGAACGTCCTGTCCTCTATCACGCAGATCTTGGAGGACAGCAGGCGGGAGAGTCTGGACCAACCACTGACCCTGTGGGACTGGGTGGGCCCCAACCTGCGGGAAGTATACAATGACATGTTTCTAGACGGCAGCATGTCAGACTCTATGAGGGAAGGCAGCATCACCCTAATCTACAAGCAGAAGGGGGAGATGAATAATATAAGAAATTGGAGACCCATCACATAGTTAAATGTTGATTACAAGATCCCGTCTAAGGCCATCGCCAACCGGGTCAAGTCTGCTCTGGGACAGGTGGTCCACCCGGACAAAACCTGTGCTGTACCTGGCAGGAAAATCTCAGACAGCCTCGCGCTGCTGAGAGATACCATCGCCTACGTGCAGGACAGATGGGTGGATGCCTGCCTAGTCAGCTTGGACCAGGAGGAGGCCTTCGACAGGATATCGCACACGTACACGAGGAACGTACTTTCCAAAATAGGCCGAGGGGGGGAATCAGAAATTGGATCCAACTGTTCTACACCGATATCTGTAGTGCAGTCCAAATCAATGGGTGGGAATCAAGCAGCTTCCCCGTCAGGTCTGGAGTCAGGCAGGGTTGCCCTCTCTCCCCTTGTTCGTCTGGTGTATTGAACCTTTTGCCGAGTCCATCAGAAAGGACGCGAGCATAAGAGGAGTGACATTGCCAGGCAGTTGGGGTATTCAAGTCAAAACCTCCCTGTACATGGACAATTTTGCCGTCTTCTGCTAAGATCCAGGGTTGGTCCGCAGATTGATCAGCATCTGCAACTGGTTTGTGTCGGCCACGGTAGCCAGGGTGAACCGCAGGAAGAGCGAGGCCATGCTCTTTGGCAATTGGCCCAACCAATCTTCCATCTCCTCCACCATCAAGCCTGACTTCTTGAGGGTGCTGGGGATCTGGTTTGGGGGGGCTGAGGTGTGTGTCAAGAATTGGCTGGAGCGGAGAGGCAAGGTAGGGAGGAAACTGGAGCTGTGGAAGCAGTGGGATAAAATGTGGTCATCGTGCTCTTGGAGCTGCAGCAATTTGGTGCAAGTGTAGCCTGTCCCTCCCTCCTACGCCACAGGGATCACCCGGGCCGTCTTCCAGTTCATCTGGGGATCGAGGTTGGACCCGGTGTGACTGGCCACAATACACGAGTCGGCAGACAACGGGGGTAAAAGCGTGACCAACGTCGCCCACACCCTGATGGCCACCTTCAGGGCGCACGTGGGGCTGCATCAGGTGGAGCGTTGAGCCAAGGCACGTGGGCACCAAGTGTCACTACCTGCTGTCCCTGGTGTTGCGATGGATGGGTCTGGTGCAGATGCCACAAAATATGCCAGTCAGCTGGACATTGCCGCACCATCTGTCCTTTGTGGAAAGGTTCTTTCGGACAAACACCTTTGACCACAAGTCCGTCGGGCAGTGGTCAACACAGAACATACTGCAGGCATTGTAGGGAAATGACTCCATGGCCAGAGCAGACTGCCCAGCTTGTCTGGTGAAATGCCTCATTGTCAGAACTCACCAACAAGCACCAAGACCTGGCTTGGCTGGCGGTGAGGGGAGCCCTCCCAGTCATAACCTTCCTGTATCATTGGATCTCACTGCCAGCTCATGCTGCCCTCGGGACGGCTGCTATGGAGAATAGATGGTGGCTCACATCTTTGCAGTGTGGATTTGCAAAGCGAGTCTGGAGAGGTCTGCAAGGGTCCCTGTCACAATTTATTCCAAACAGGACTGTCACAGTGGGCTCTGTGATTTACGGACTATGCCCAGGGATGCATTCAGAGACTGACATCGAGTGCTGCTGGAAGGTCATCAACAGAAGAAAGACGTTCTTTGGTCTGCCCGAGCTTTGTTGACCTCCCAATGGGGTGAGATGTCCATCCGGGAATGTTGCCGACTGGCCCACCTCAGATTGCAGGACTACATGCTGAGGGACGCACTGAAGCTTGGTGCAGCAACGCCAAGGCTCGGTGGGGGAGGACCACAGTGTAGGGTCTTTCCGCTGCTGGACATGGGGGGGCAGGGCGTGGTGGAGGCGCCCCTTAAAAATAAGGGAATGGATTCCACGCCAGTGGGCCACAGGAGTGGCAAGGATGGGGGATACATTTGTGTCATTTGTGCAAACAGTATTGAATGTACAGCCTCCGAGAATGTTGGATGGAGTCTTGTAAGCATCATCTATTTGATATATTTATTTCTCGAATAAAGTATATTTTGAAAATTTAGGTACATAAATAAAAAAGTGTAATGCAAACCCACAGTTCTTCTTCTATGCCCTGAATTTCTTTTATCACCATCCATACCGAATTCCAGCCTCTCACCTGCTTTGGTCCGATATTGGACCTGCTCCATCCTGCTCATCCTGTGTAAATGCACCCGTGTACCACTAGTAAACGTGCCTGCCAGAATATCGGCTCCCCTCCAGTTCAGGTGCAACTCATGCCACTTGTACTGGTCACTTCTGCCTCAGTATATATGCCAATGGTGTAAAAATCTGAATCCATGCCCCCACCAACTCCACAGCCACATATTGATCTGGCCTATGTTCCAGTTCCTACCCTGCCTAGCACTTGGGATAAGCAACATAGAACAAGTGTAGCATGGGAATGGGGCCTTAGGCCTACGACAATGATGAACATGATGCCAAGTTAAGCTAATTATCTCTGTTTGCATGCGATCTACCACTTTATCCCCGTCATGTTGATGAGCTTCCTAAACACCACTATTGGATCTGCCTCCACCACCACCACCTGTGGTAGCATGTTCCAGGCACTCACCACTGTCTGTGTACAAAAAACCCGTCCGCTCATCTCCTTGAAATTTGCCACTCTCACTTTATCGCTATGTCCCCAGACATTAACATTTCCAACTCGGAAAAGGTGGTGCTCATCTCTCTAATCTATGCCTTTCATAGTTGTATGTACTTTTATCAGGTCTCCCTGCGTTCCCTGGAGTGCAGGAGGATGATAGGTGATCTTACAGAGGTGTGCAAAATCCCGAGAGGAATAGATCAGGTAAGTTCACAAAAGTATTTTGCCCAGAGTAGGGGAATAGAAACCCAGAGGACATAGGTTTAAGGTAATGGGGAAAGATTTAATAGGAACCTGAGGGCAAACCTTTTTAACCATATAACCATATAACCATATAACAATTACAGCACGGAAACAGGCCATCTCGGCCCTTCAAGTCCATGCCGAACAACTTTTTTCCCTTAGTCCCACCTGCCTGCACTCATACCATAACCCTCCATACCCTTCTCATCCATATGCCTATCCAATTTATTTTTAAATGATACCAACGAACCTGCCGCCACCACTTCCACTGGAAGCTCATTCCACACCGCTACCACTCTCTGAGTAAAGAAGTTCCCCCTCATGTTACCCCTAAACCTCTGTCCCTTAATTCTAAAGTCATGTCCTCGTGTTTGAATCTTCCCTATTCTCAAAGGGAAAAGCTTGTCCACATCAACTCTGTCTATCCCTCTCATCATTTTAAAGACCTCTATCAAGTCCCCCCTTAACCTTCTGCGCTCCAGAGAATAAAGACCTAACTTATTCAACCTATCTCTGTAACTTAGCTGTTGAAACCCAGGCAACATTCTAGTAAATCTCCTCTGTACCCTCTCTATTTTGTTGACATCCTTCCTATAATTGGGTGACCAAAACTGCACACCATACTCCAGATTTGGTCTCACCAACGCCTTGTACAATTTTAACATTACATCCCAGCTTCTATACTCAATGCTCTGATTTATAAAGGCTAGCATACCAAAAGCTTTCTTTACCACCCTATCTATATGAGATTCCACCTTCAAGGAACTATGCACGGTTATTCCCAGATCCCTCTGTTCAACTGTATTCTTCAATTCCCTACCGTTTACCATGTACGTCCTATTTTGATTTGTCCTGCCAAGGTGTAGCACCTCACATTTATCAGCATTAAACTCCATCTGCCATCTTTCAGCCCATTTTTCCAACTGGCCTAAATCACTCTGTAGACTTTGGAAATCCTCTTCATTATCCACAACACCCCCTATCTTGGTATCATCTGCATACTTACTAATCCAATTTACCACCCCTTCATCCAGATCATTGATGTACATGACAAACAACAAAGGACCCAACACAGATCCCTGAGGCACCCCACTAGTCACCTGCCTCCAACCCGACAAACAGCCATCCACCATTACCCTCTGGCTTCTCCCATTCAGCCACTGTTGAATCCATCTTGCTAATCCTGCATTTATACCCAACAGTTGAACCTTCTTAACCAACCTTCCATGAGGAACCTTGTCAAAGGCCTTACTGAAGTCCATATAGACAACATCCATTGCTTTACCCTCGTCAATTTCCCTAGTAACCTCTTCAAAAAATTCAAGAAGATTAGTCAAACATGACCTTCCAGGCATAAATCCATGTTGACTGTTCCTAATTAGACCCTCTTTGTCCAGATACTTATATATATTATCTCTAAGTATCTTTTCCATTAATTTGCCCACCACTGAAGTCAAACTAACCGGTCGATAATTGCTAGGTTTACTTTTAGAGCCCTTTTTAAACAATGGAACAACATGCGCAGTACGCCAATCCTCGGGGACTATTCCCGTTTCTAATGACATTTGAAATATTTCTGTCATAGCCCCGGCTATTTCTACACTAACTTCCCTCAATGTCCTAGGGAATATCCTGTCAGGACCTGGAGACTTATCCACTTTTATATTTTTCAAAAGTGCCAGTACTTCTTTTACTTTGAAACTCATAGTATCCATAGCTACTCTACTAGTTTCCCTTACCTCACATAATTCAATATCCTTCTCCTTGGTGAATACCGAAGAAAAGAAATTGTTCAATATCTCCCCCATCTCTTTTGGCTCTGCAGATAGCTGTCCACTCGGTCTCTCCAATGGACCAATTTTATCCCTTGTTATCCTTTTGCTATTAATATAGCTGTAGAAACCCTTTGGATTTACTTTCACCTTACTTGCCAAAGCGACCTCATGTCTTCTTTTAGCTTTTCTAATTTCTTTCTTAAGATTCTTTTTACATTCCTTATATTCCTCAAGCACCTCATTTGCTTCATGCTGCTTATAATTATTGAAGATCTCCCTCTTTTTCCGAACAAGATGTCCAATTTCCCTTGAAAACCAGGGCTCTTTCCAATTTTTACTGGTTCCTTTCAACCGAACAGGAACATAAAGATTTTGTACTCTTAAAATTTCCCCTTTAAATGTCCTCCATCTCTCCTCTACATCTTTCCCGTAAAACAAAATGTCCCAGTTCACTCCTTTTAAATCATCTTGCATCTCGTTAAAGTTAGCCTTTCTCCAATCAAAAATCTCAACCCTAGGCCCAGTTCTGTCCTTCTCCATAATTATATTGAAACTAATGGTATTGTGATCACTGGACCCGAAGTGCTCCCCTACGCATACCTCCGCCACCTGTCCCGTCTCATTTCCTAACAGGAGGTCCAGCACTGCCCCTCCTCTAGTAGGCACCTCTATGTATTGCTGCAAAAAACTATCCTGCACACATTTTACAAACTCCAAACCATCCAGCCCATTTACAGAATGTGTTTCCCAGTCTATGTGTGGAAAGTTGAAATCTCCCACAATCACTACCTTGTGCTTACTACTAATATCTGCTATCTCTTTACATATTTGCTCTTCCAATTCTCGTTCCCCATTTGGCAGTCTATAATATACCCCTATAAGTGTTGCTACACCTTTCCCACTTCTAAGTTCCACCCAAATAGCCTCCCTAGATGAGCCCTCCAATCTATCCTGCCAAAGCACTCAAAAGGAGGTGGGTGTATTGAATGAGCTGCCAGAGGAGGTAGATGCGACAGATACTATTGCAATGTTTAAGAAACATTAGACAGATATGTGGATAGGATAGGTTTAGAGGGATGTTGACCAAATGTAGGCAGGTGGGAGTAGTGTAGATGGGGCATGTAGGTCGGCATGGGTAAGTTGGGTTGAAGGGCTTGTTTCCATGCTGTATGACTCTATGACTCCCCACAACCTTTGCTCAGAGATAACAATCCGTTTGTCCGATCTCTACTTATAGTTAATACCCCCTTAATCCAGGCAGCATTTTAGTAAAACATCCTCTCCAAAGCCTCCATATCCTTCCTGTCATGGGGCGACCAGAAGTACATGCAATTCTCTAAACGCTGCCTCTCCACTTCCTATAAAGCTGCAACATTACTTCTTGACTCATACTCAATGCTCCAACTGAATTAACTATTAAAATAATGAGCCTCTTGATCCCCATCTTTTACTTTCCTCCCTTTTTGAATAAGGGAATTAGAATAACTGCTAATAAATTGAGCAGTTAGTTGAACAACAGATTCGGCAGCATCTGTGGAGGGAAATGGACTGTTGACATTTCAGGTCAGGAACTATCACCAAGACTGAAAGAGTGGAGAGGAGAGAACCAGTGAGGTGAGAGGAAAGATTTAGCAAGCAATAGGCAGAGATAAACAGAAAATCCGTGTGGAAAATCCTACCAAAAATACTGTCAGGTGGGTATAGGAGGTGGGGTAGCTCTGTTAGTAAGGAATGAAATCCAATTCTCAGCAAGAAACAACATAGGATCAGAAAATGTAGAACCATGTGGGTAGAGTTAAAAAACTGCAAGGGTAAAAAGATCCTAATGGGAGTTATATACAGGCAAATAGTAGCTAGGTTGCAGGGTACAAATTACATCAGGAGATAGAAAAGGCATGTAAGAAAGGCAATGTTAAAGTGGTCATTGAGGATTTCAATATGCACGTAGATTGGAAAATCAGGTTAGTACTGGATCCTGAGAAGAGGAATTTGTAGAGTGCTGACAAGATGGCTTTTTAGAGAGGCTTGTGGTCAAGCACTCCAAGGAAAAGACAATTCTGGATTTGGTGTTGTGTAATGAACAGGATTTGATTAGAGAGCTTAATGTGAAGGAACCCCAATGAGGCAGTGATCATCTATATTACTAAAAGTAAGATCATGACCACTTCCTGTTTTTCTGTTTTGTGATTTTAGAAAAAACGCTGCCATTTACAGCTGTGATTTTTGGCCATCTTACTCAGAGTCTCCCTCTGCTGTGCAGGACAAGAGGAGCTTTCCCATCAATGAAAAATAAGAGTTATTAATGGGTTTTTTTACTGTTGAGATTTTCTCTGCTGCCCCTGCTGATGGGAGGGGGGAGGGTCTATAAAACCTGGAAGTGTTGTGCCTCACTAAATCTCTGCAAGATGGAGGAAGCGAGAGGGTCATGTCTCTCTTAGCTGTGAATAACACTGAACAAATGCCTACTCAACGGTGAGTGTCCTTAATGTGGTTTGAAAATGAAAATGTGGTTGCTTTGAAATGCTGCACTGCAAATGGTTGTCGGTGGGGGTTGCTTAGAAATGCTGCACGGAAAATGGTTGTTGGTAGGGGTTGCTTTGAAATGCTGCACAGCAAATAGTTGTCGTGGGGGTTGCTTTTAAATGCTGCATGGCAAATGGTTGTCGGTTGGGGTTGCTTTGAAATGCTGCACTGCAAATGGTTGTCGGTGTAAACTTGACAACTTCCTGTTTGCACTGTATATTGATTTTAGATAAAATGCTACCACTTATGGCTGTGATTTTTGGCCATCTAACTCAGTCCCCCTTCACTCATCAGGTGCAGAGGATTCTTCCCATCAATTAAAAATAGAAGTGTTATTAGTGTTTTAAAAAATGTTGAGAATCTTTCTCCTGTCAATCACGCCATGAAGGCCACGTCCCTTCCGGTGGGCGTGGTGGGATTATAAAACCCGGAAGTGTGGGTGTGGCTCACTCTCTGCAAGATGGGGGAGGGAGAGGTCACGACTGTCTGAGCTGTGAATCATCTGAACACATTGAATGTCCACTGAATGGTTTATTTGGTGTTTGGTGTGGTTTTATGGTGGTTTCAGCCGGCTTGAAATGGTATGAAACTGCATTTGAATTTGGTGGCCTTGCTCCCTGCATGAAATGGTATAAAACTCCACTTGAATTTGGTGGCCTTGCACCCTGCTTGAAGTTGCATGAAACTGCACTTGAATTTGATGGCCTTACACCTGCTTGAAGTGGCATGAAACTGCACTTGAATTTGGTGGCCTTGCACCCTGCTTGAAATGGCATGAAACTGCACTTGAATTTGATGGCCTTGCACCGTGCTTGAAGTGGCATGAAACTGCACTTGAGCTTGGTGGCCTTGCACCTTGCTTGAAATGGTAGGAAACTGCACTTTAATTTGGTGGCCTTACACCCTGCTTGAAGTGGTAGGAAACTGCACCTGAATTTGGTGGCCTTGGACCCTGCTTGAAATGGCATGAAACTGCACTTGAATTTGGTGGCATTACACTTGTTTGAAGTGGCATGAAACTGCACTTGAATTTGGTGGGCTTGCACCCTGCTTGAAATGGCATGAAACTGCACTTGAATTTGATGGCCTTGCACCATGCTTGAAGTGGCAGGAAACTGCACTTGAGCTTGGTGGCCCGGCACACTGCTTGAAGTGGTGTGAAATTGCACTTAAATTCGGTGGCCTCGCACCGAAATGATGATGGAGCAGCAATGGCTGGAGTTTCTAGGAGTAAATCAGAAGACGCAGGATCTTTCCATCCAAAAGAGGAAGAAACATAACCAAGGGGAGAAGGTGGCAATCGTGGCTGACAACGGAAGTCAAAGTCAAAAACAAAAGTGAGTGCATATACTGTAATGCTGCAAAGATTAGTGGCATGCTAGAAGATTGGGAAGTGTTTAAACTCCAACTGAAGGCAACTAAAAAAACACAATAAGGGGAGAAAAGGGGAAGAAGCTAGCCAACGATACAAAAGAGGATACCAAAAGTTTTTCTGATACAGAAAGAGTAAAAGTGAGGCTGAATATGTGTTTTGTGTCAGTCTTGATAGTGGAAAACACCGGCAACTTGCTCGAACTTCAAAGGAGTCAGGGGGCAGAGGTTTGTGGAATTGCTATTGCTAAAGAGAAGGAAAAGGTGCTTGAAAATCTGAAAGGTCTAAAGGTAGGTAAGTCTCCTAAACCAGATGGACTACACCCCAGGGTTCAGAAATAACTAGCTGTAGAGATTGTGGAGGCATTAGAAGTGATCTTTCAAGAATCACAAGAGTCGGGAATGGTTCCTGAGGACTGGAAAATTGTGAATGTAACTCTACTATTTAAGAAACAATGCAAAAGAAAGGAAACGATAGGCCGGTTAGTCTGACTTCAGCGTCATAGACCAATGCAACACAGAAGCAGGCTTCCTGGTCCAACCTGCCCATTCCATCAAGATGCCCAATTTACACTAGCTCCACTTGCCCGCGTTTGGTCCATATTCCTCTAAACCTATCCTATCCATGCACATGTCCAAATGTCTTCTAAATGTTGTTAGAGTACCTGCCCTATCAATCTCCTCACATCTTATTCCATATACCTGCCAGCCGAAGTGAAAAATTGCCCCTCAGATTCTATTAAATCTTTCCCCTTACCTTAAAACCATGTCCTCTCTTTCTTGATTCCCCTACTTTGGATAGAAGACTGTGCATTCACCCTTTTGAAGTCTGTCTGTCTGTCTGTCTGTCTGTCTGTCTGTCTGTCTGTCTGTCTGTCTGTCTGTCTGTCTGTCTGTCTGTCTGTCTGTCTGTCTGTCTGTCTGTCTTCCATCCGTCATCCGTCCATCCATCCATCTGCCCAATTATTAATACTCTCATCTTGACCACTTGTGTTTGTGTATTTCTTAAATTTGTGCAAAACCAGTAACCTAATCGCTAGGATTTTTTCGCCATCTTACTCATCACTCCCCTCTGCTCCCGGTGTACTTAGTTCTGTTCCGATCGGTGAAATATTAGAAAAGTTATGAAGGTTTTTAAAATTGTGAGATCAGCAGATTGGTCTTCTCGCCTGTCAGTCACAATGCAGGTAGCGCCCCTTCCAGCACCCATGGAGAATAAAACACCGGAGGCGGGGGCGAGTCCATGATCAGCGTGCGGGCAGAGAGCCTCTGAGTGAAGTTGGAGTGGGACTGGGAGCTACTGCATGTGGCCGAAAATTGAAGGCGCGGGCTGAGCAGACTGTGACCTGCGTCTGCTGCTTGCACACCCCCATCCCACACATCCCCTTCCCCCCCCCCACACCCCCCCTTTCCCACACCCACCACTTCTCCACACCCCGCCTTCCCGACACCCCCCTTCCCCACACCCCATTTCCCTACACCCCCCTTCCCCTCACCCTCCCTTCTCCACACCCCTGCCTTTCCCACACCCCCCTTTCCCCACACCCACCCTTCACCACACACCCCACTTCCCCACCCGCCCCCTTCCCCATACACCCCCCTCTTCCCCACACCCCCTTCCCCCCACCCCACCCTTCCCCCACTTGAGATTATTAATAGTTATATTATATATCTCAAAAAGACCAGCCTCCTGTGTTCCAAAGATTAAAATCCTAGTCTGCCCAACATCTCTCTATAGCTCTGGCCCTTGAGTCCTGGCAACAA
Organism: Raja brachyura; assembly: GCA_963514005.1. The sequence continues at coordinate 58,554,001 of OY740795.1, forward strand.
GGTCATAAATCTTCTCTGCACTCTTTCTGTCTTAATGATATATTTCCAATAGCACGGTGACCAAAACTAAACATTCCAAATGCAGCTTCACCAAAGTCTTGTACAACTGTAACATTACATCCTAACCTCTATATTCAATACCCTGACCAATGAAGGCCAATGTACCAAAAGTCTTCTTGACCATCCGATCTGCTTGTCACACCACTTTCAGGGAACTATGTACCTGGAGTCCTGGATCCTTCTGCTTTTCAACTTCCCCAGGGCCATGTGATACATTCTGAGTGAAGGTTCTACTCTGGTTTAACTTCCTTGACTTTAAACACAGTTGGTAAATTTAGAGTCCATTGTGACGGATCAGGTGTGGATACTTGAAGTACATAATAAAATAGGGCAAAGTCAGCATGGTTCTGTTCAGGGAAGGTCTTGCCTGACAAATCTGTTGGAATTCATTGCGGAAGTAACAAGCAGGATAGTCAAAGCAGAGTCAGGATGTTGTTTACCTGGATTTTTAGAATGTGTTTGATTAGATGCGACACGTGAGGCTGCTCAACAATTAGAAGCAAGGTACTAGCATGGATAGAAGATTGGCCAACTGGCAGAAGGCCGAGTGGGAATGAAGGACCCCTTTTCTGGTTGGCTGCTGCTGACCAGTGGTGTTCCGCAGGGGTTGGTGTTGGGTCCGCTACTTTTCACATTATGTGTTTCCGATCTGGATGACGGAATATCACTCTACACCTCCTTCCCCACCAGGAGGGTCTTAAAGCCCTCTGTTTCTTCCTCGACCGCAGAACAAACCAATCCTCGTTTATTGATACTCTCCACCGCCTAGCAGAGATGATCCTTACCCTTAATAACTTTTCATTTGACTGCTCCCATTTCCTTCAAATACAAGATGTAGCTAAGCGCATGGACCCTAGCTATGCCTGCCTCTTTGTAGGCACGTCGAACAATCTTTGTTCAAGGCGTACCAGGGCCCTATCCCCAAACTCTACCCCCGTTACATCGACGACTCCATTGGCGCTACCTCTTGCACCCACACACAACTCACTGACTTGATCCATTTCACCACTAACTTCCATCCAGTACTCAAATACACCTGGACCATTTCCGACATTTCCCTACCATTTCTACACCTCACAATCTCCATCGCAGGAGATAGACTACTGACCGACATCTATTATTATACTAAATGTCACATATTGATACTTCCTGTCTACATTGTTAATTGATTTTAGAAAAATGCTACCCTATATTGCTATGATTTTTTTTACCATCTTACTGACAGTCCTCCTCCGCTGCAGCAGCCCCAAGGATTTTTCCAAATGGTGAAATTTAAAAAAATTATGAATGTTTTAAAAAATCAGCTGATTGGTCATTTCGCCGGTCAATCACCATGAAGAAGGTAACACCCCTTCCGGTGTGTCAGGAGTATTAAGCCCTGGATACCGGACATAGAAACATAGAAAATAGGTGCAGGAGGAGGCCATTCGGCCCTTCGAGCTGGCACAGCCATTCTATCTAATCATGGCTGATTGTCCCCAATCAATAACCCATGCCTGCCTTCTCCCCATATCTCTTGATTCCACTAGCCCCTCGGGCTCTATCTAACTCTCTCTTAAATCCATCCAGTGATTTGCCCTCCACTGCCCTCTGTGGCGGGGAATTCCACAAATTCACAACTCTCTGGGTGAAAATGTTTTTTCTCACCTCAGTCTTAAATGGCCTCCCCTTTATTCTAAGACTGTGGACCCTGTTATGACTGTTATGAAGGCCAACATTCCATTAGCTTTCTTCACTGCCTGCTGTACCTGCATGCCAACTTTCAGTGACTGATGTACAAGGACACCCAGATCTCGCTGCACCTCCCCCTTACCTAACCTAATCCCATTGAGATAATAATCTTCCCCCTTGTTTTTGCCACAAAAGTTGATACCCTCACATTCATTTATATTCTACTGCATCTGCCACGCATCTGCCCACTCACTCAACCTGTCCAGAACAAGGGGTCACAGTCTAAGGATAAGGGGGAATTCCTTTAGGACCGAAATGAGGAAAACATTCTTTACACAGAGAGTGGTGAGTCTCTGGAATTCTCTGCCACAGAAGGTAGTTGAGGCCAGTTCATTGGCTATATTTAAGAGGGCGTTAGATGTGGCACTTGTGGCTAAAGGGATCAGGGGGTATGGAGAGAAGGCAGGTACGGGATACTGAGTTGGATGATCAGCCATGATCACATTGAATGGCGGAGCAGGCTCGAAGGGCCGAATGGCCTACTCCTGCACCTATTTTCTATGTTTCTATGTTTCTATGTCCAGGTCACCCTGCAACCTCCTAACATCCTCTTCACAGTTCACACTGCCACCCAGCTTTGTGTCATCCGCAAACCTCCTAATTCCCTCATCCAAATCATTAATATATATGGTAAACAGTTGCGGCCCCAACATCGAGCCTTGCGGCACTCCACTCGCCACTGCCTGCCATTCTGAAAAGGACCCGTTCACTCCTACTCTTTGCTTCTGGTCTGCCAACCAATTTTCTATCCATGTCAACACCCTACCCCCAATACCACGTGCTCTAATTTTAGTCACCAGTCTCCCGTGCAGGACCTTATCAAAGTCTTTCTGAAAGTCTAGATACACGACATCCACTGGCTCCCCTTCATCCATTTTACTTGTCACATCCTCAAAAAATTCCAGAAGATTAGTCAAGCATGATTTCCCTTTCATAAATCCATGTTGACTTGGACTAATCCTTTTACTGCTATCCACATGCCCTATTATTACCTCTTTAATGATTGACTCCAGCATCCTTCCCACCACCAAAGTCAGGCTAACTGATCTGTACTTCCTCGTTTTCTCTCTTCCTTTCTTGAAAAGTGGGATAACATTAGGTATCCTCCAATCCACAGCAACTGATCCTGAATCTACTGAACATTAGAAAATGATCACCAATGCATCCATTATTTCTAGAGTCACCTCCCTGAGGACCCTGGGATGCAGACCGTCTGGCCCAGGGGATTTATCATCCTTCAGCCCCATTAACATACCCAATGCTATTTCTCGCCTAATGAAAATTTCTTTAAGTTTCGCTACGCCCTTAGATCCTCTGCCCTTCGGTACATCTGGGAGATTGTTTGTGTCTTCCTCAGTGAAGACAGATCTGAAGTACCTGTTCAAATTTTCTACCATTTCCTTGTTCCCCATAATAATTTCACCCATGTCTGCCTTCAAGGAATCCACATTTGTCTTTGCTACTCTGTTTCCCTTAACATATCTAAAGAATCTTCACTGTCCTTCTTTATATTCCTGGCCAGCTTCCCCTCTTCCTTCATCTTTTCAGCCCGTATTGCCCGTTTTGTTTCCGGCTACTCTTTGCTGTGTTATACATCTTTTCTTTTAGTTTTATTCTATCCCTAACTTCTCTTGTCAACCATGGTTGCCTCCTACTCCCCTTAGAATCTTTCTTCCTTTATGGAATGAAATGATTATGGAATGACTTCAAATGATCTTCAGGATTATGTCCAGAAATTCCTGCCATTGGTGGTTCACCGTCATTCCTGTTAGGATCCCTTTCCAGTCTACCTTGGCCACTTCCTCTCATGCCTTCATAGTCCCCTTTGTTCAACTCCATTACTGCCGCTTCTGATTTAACCTTCTCCTTCTCAAATTGCAGGGATGTCAGTCAATCACTCTGGAAGATCGTGGGGGAGAGTCCACAACTGTGATTCTATGCTGTGAGTCAACTGAACTCTGAGTCTGCAATGTACTTGCAATAAATGATTTGTTAGCACTTAATGAAAATGCAACGAGTTGTTTGGCCTGCCCTGTGTTTGAAATTGCAATGGAAGTGCAAATGAAATGAAAATGTAATGAATTGTTTGGCCTGCCCTGTGATTGAAACTGCAATGTAAGTGGAAATGGAATTGAAAATCCAATGAGTTGTTTGGCCTGCCCTATGCTTGAAACTGTAATGGAAATGGAAATGGAAATGAAATGAAAATGAAACGAGTTGTTCGGCCTGCCCTGTGCCTGGAATTGAAATGGAAATTGAAATGGAAATTGAAATGGAAATGGAAATGAAATAAGTTGTTTGGCCTGCCCAGTGCTAGAAATTGAAATGGAAATGGAAATGAAATGAAAATGAAATGAGTTGTTTGGTCTGCCGTGTGCTTGCAATTGAAATGGAAATGAAAATGAAGTGAGTTGTTTGGCCTGCCCTGTACTAGATATGGAAATGGAAATGAAATGAGTTGTTTGGCCTGCCTGAAACCACTAATTTCGGCACACAAGGCTCCTATTAGCCAAGAAATTGTCCCTTTTGCCCAAAATGCCTGTATTAGCCCAGGAGGAGCATTTTGGCCCCAAAACCCCATACCAGGCTAGGAAAAGTCCAGAAAAAGTGCCTTTCACTGAGATTTCACTCAGACTTTTTAAAAGTCCCTTTGGCCCATCAGGCCTGTACTAGCCAGGTGGAGTACCTATGGCCCATCAGAAAGTATTCCACTCTGCAAGTATTAAACCTCACTCCTGTATTTTTCTCCCTCCCTTCACTGGCGCACTTTGAGATCCAGGCCAGGATAGACTTTTCCCCTTTCCCCTTTCCCTCTCCCCTTTCTCTCTCACAATCTCTCACCTGTTTTGGGTATTCTTGCAGTTTCTGAGCTGCCAGCCCACCAGCCCTGAATGGCAGAGGTGCCAGCCCACCAGCCCTGAATGGCAGAGCTGCCAGCCCACCAGGCCTGAGTGACTGAGCTGCCAGCCCACCAGGCCTGAGTGACTGAGCTGCCAGCCCACCAGGCCTGAGTGACTGAGCTGCCAGCCCACAAGGCCTGAGTGACTGAGCAGCCAGCCCAACAGGCCTGAGTGACTGAGCTGCCAGTCCACCAGGCCTGAATGGGTCCCGCTTTGTCTAGTCCACTATAAACCCACTGACTCCCATTGCTATCTGTACTACAATTCTTCCCACCCTACTTCCTGTAAGGACTCCATCCCCTACTCCCAATTGATCCATCTACGCCGCATCTGCACCCACTCTGCTCTCACTCCCCATCCCCCCCACTCATAACAAGGGCAGAGTCCCCCTTGTCCTCAACTTTCACCCTACCAGCCGTCACATACAACAAATAATCCGCCGACATATTCGCCACCTCCAATGGGATCCCACCACTGGCCACATCTTCCCATCTCCTCCCCTGTCTGCTTTCCGCAGAGACCGCTCCCTTCATAACTCCCTGGTCAATTCGTCCCTTCCCACCCAAACCACCCCCTCTCCTGGCACTTTTCCTTGCAACCGCAGGAAATGCAACACTTGCCGCTTCACCTACCCCCTTGACACCATTCAAGGACCCAAACAGTCTTTCCAGGTATGGCAGAGGTTCACCTGCACCTCCTCCAACCTCATATATGTAATTCGCTGCTCTGGGTGTCAGCTGCTCTACATCGGTGAGACAAAGCATAGGCTTGGTGTTCACTTCACCAACACCTCCACTCGGTTCGCATTAACCTACCTAATCTCCTTGTGGCTCAGTATTTCAACTCCCCCTCCCATTCTGAATCCGACCTTTCTGTCCTGTGCCTCCTCCATGGCCAGAGGGAGGACCACCGTAAATTGGAGGAGCAGCACCTCATATTTCGCTTGGTCAGTTTGCACCCCAGCGGTTTGACCATTGACTTCTCTAATTTCAGGCAGTCCCTGCTTTCTCCTCCCCTTCTCAGCTCTCCCTCAGCCCACTGCATCCACCTCTTCCTTTCTTCTTCCTGCCACCCCCACCCTCGCATCAGTCTGAAGAAGGGTCTCGACCCGAAATGTTGCCGATTTCCTTCGCTCCATAGATGCTGCCTCACCCGCTGAGTTTCTCCAGCATTTTTGTCTACCTTCGATTTTCCAGCATCTGCAGTTCCTTCTTAAACAAACTGGATGACGGAATTGATGGCTTTAACAATAGACAATAGACACGAGGTGCAAGGGTAGGCCATTCAGCCCTTCGAGCCAGCACCGCCATTCAATGTGATCATGGCTGATCATCCCCAATCAGTACCCCGTTCCTGCCTTCTCCCCAATAAAGGCATAGAGTATTTTTTAAATGGGGAGAAGATTCATAAATTGAAGTTACAAGGGTTTGGGAGTACTGTTGCACAATTCGCAAAATGTTAATTTGCACATTGAGTTAGTGGTGAGGCCGGCAAATGCAATGTTGGGCTTCATTTAGAGAGGACTGATGTCATGCTATAATGCTGAGGCTTTGCAACAACTGGTCAGGCCACATTTAGTTGAACAATTTGGACCATACCTGAGGAAGCATCATAAGATCACAAGTGCGCTGGCACTGGAGAGGGTCCAGAGGAGGTTTACGAGAATGAACCACGAGATGATTGGGTTAATGTATGAGGAGTCTTTGAAGATGCTGAGCCTGTACTCACTGAAGTTTAGAAGGATGTGAAGGGAGCTCATTAAAACCTACTGGATAATGAAAGGCCTGGACGAGTGAATAGAGAGAGGATATTTCCACTAATGGGAGAGTCTGGGACCAGAGGTGACAGCCTCAGAATAAATGGATATGCATTTAGAAGGATGAGGAGGAATTTCTCTCCTCAGAGGGTGGTGAACCTGTATTTCATTGTCACAGATGGCTGTGGAGGCCGATATTGGGTATTTTTAAAGAGATTGATAGATTCTTGATTAATTAGGGTGTCAAGTGTTATGGAGAGATGGCAGGAGAATGGGATTGAGAGGGGAAAATGGATCAGCCATGATTGAATGTTGGAGTAGACTCGATAGGCTGAATGGTCTAATCCTGCTCCTATGTCATATGGTCCTTATGGAACTGCAGATGAAGGAATCTTGTGTAGAAATGGGAGCTTCAGATGGCCAAGGAATGGTTATCTGTAGCTCCTATTTACAAGCCATTTTAGTTTATTTTCTTATTCCCAAACCGAATTGTCTGCCCATAACCTTCTCTACTGTGAAATCATACATAAACTAGAGGAATGGCACCTCATATTCTGCATGGGTAGTCTACAAGCCACAGGTATGATCATTGAATTCTCCAATTTTGGCTGATCTCTCCCTCCTTTGGGTCTATCTCTCTCCTCATCTGCCCAGGTCCTCTCACACACTCTGTTCTTCCCAAATCCCCATCCCACTCCTGTCACCAGTTTCTTTCCCCTCCTCTACCTACTCCATGTGCCCACCATCTACTGGGTCCACTGTTCCCATCTACCCACCCTGCCTCCCTTATCTGGTTCCACTCATCACCTTCCTTTATTTTCAGATTCCATCATTCCCTGTCCCCACATCCCAGCCTCCTAGCCTCCTTCACTATATCTACGCCCGTCTCCCACCTGGCTCCATCTGCCAACCAACCCCTCCTCTCCTAGTTACACCTATTGCTTAGACCACAGTGTGCTGAAGTAACTCAGCAGGTCAGGCAGCATCTCAGGTGTACATGGAGAGGCGACATTTCGGGCGAGGCCATTCAGCAGAAACGTGGCTTATCCAGGTCCTCGAGTGATGCTGCCTCACCCACTGAATTACTCCAGCCCTTCAGCTCACTGACCATCAATCACCCGTTCACACCCATTCTGTTATTCCACTTTCTCATTCACTTCCAACACACTTGGGGCAATTTACAGAAGCCAATTAACCTAAAAACCCACACGTCTTTGCGATGTGGGAGGAAACCGGAGCACACAGAGGAAACCCACAAAGTCACTGGGGAGATCGTACAAACTCCACAGAGACAGCACCCAAGGTCAGAATCAAACCTGGGTCTCTACTGCTGAAAGGCAGCAGCTCTTCCAGCTGCGCCACTGTGCCGTCCAAAGTGGGGAATGGAAGGGCAAAGTCTCACTGCCAAAAAATGAGGCACAGAGGCAACAAAAGAAGAGAACACATCGTGGCAGGTTTGGAACTCATTGAGATGTGGGCAAAGGGGTGCAAAGGTTCCCTGCTCTCTGCTCTCTGACCCAAGGGTCAGTGAACAATGAATGATAGGAACCCAGGCTGATTTATTCCTCACCCTGAACTAACTGAACAAGAGCCGGACAGATGAACTAGTGTAAATAAGCAAAATGCAGGTGCTGGAAATCTGGAACAATAGAACATTTTTCAAACACTCACAGGTGAAGCACATTTTTGTGTTTTTATTTGGAAGGAGATGTTTCTGTGAATGTGTACAGCATTTTGAGTTTTACTGTTTATCAGTATTGTCCTATTCTGCTGCAGACTCTGGTGTCTGTGATAAGATCAGGTAAGGTTGGACCTCTGGCAGTTGCAAGAACTTGTGGTTGGAACATGTCGGAAAGGAAGCCAGTGTGACCACAGCCCCATCTGATCTCATGAGCCTGCAGCCTGGGGATGTATAAAGCCTGAGCATCCCACTGCACATTACAGCTACAATAGCCTGCAACTGCCTGCACGGGTCATGGGTCTGCCACTCCTCCTGCTCCTCTTGCTGGTGACAGCCAGCTGCTCTGGGTGAGTATAGTCAGGATTACTGGTAAGGGGAGCTTTTTCTTCCTATTGTGTCTGGCTTAATCCCATGTTCATAAATGCATGTGATATGAGCAGAATTAGGCTATTCCGCCCATCGAGTCCATTATCTGGCATAAAACACATAAAATAAGGAGAGTCAAAATGATGCAAGATAAAATGTAAAAAAATACAATGCACTGACCATTCCTCTGTGCCCAAATGGGTTTGTACAGCTTTAATTCCTAATTTTAACTCTCCAACTCAGAATGCAGTCTCCTCAATGGTCACTGATTCAGTGGTTCAATGGTAATTTATTGTCACATGTAACTAGGTAGACGTAACCTTCAGTAAAAATCTTACTGTACACCGACACAACCACACTTAATTAAGTACAAGAGTGTAGAAATAGTAGATTATACTGCGGCAGTACATGAGGCAGGCCATGTTTCCAGCATTATTTGTAAGATTCAAGTCAAGTGTTTACAAAGTATTGAGTCCTAACTTGGCCATAAAGGCCCGTTGTCCTAGTGGCAGCATCGCATTGGAGTTGCAGTGGCCAATCTGACAGACGATGTTCTCAAAGTCCTCCAACGCTGCTCCGCCACTACATGCAGCAGCAGGCTGTGTCCGATCCACCCGCTTGGCCTCTTAGAGCGGCACCTGAGCCACTCGAGCCCCAGGCTGCTGCAGGGCCTCCAGTGGCCCACTGCATCGACACCTTGACCTGGGCACATCCACCCACAAACATGCCGTCCCTCGCATCACACGGTCACCGCTCAGCCGTCGATCCCCAGGGTGCCTCCCGCAATCAACCTTGAGTACAGAGTGTCTCCGAAGGTGCGGGAGGAAAGACCCCAGCACACTCAGCAGCACCACTCCTTTCCTGCATCCGCCAACATCTTGAATCTTACGCTTCATTGCCCTGAGCTTTCCCCAGACACCCTTTATATGGGACAAACATCACACCTGGAGAAGTGACTGATGCAATTGTCATGTTATTGTGTCCAAGTAAACCCATGGAACAGATATATGGGGTTGCAGTTGGTGACTTTAAATTTTCCAATATGGACTTCGACTTCCTTGGTGCTGCAAGCTTAAATGGGGCAGAATTTGTTAGGTGCATCCAGGAGGGTTTCTTGATAGGCTTTGGATCCAACCAGGGAAGGGACCATATTGGACCTTGTATTGGGAAATGAGCCTGGCCAGCTGATTGGAGTTTCAATGCAGGAGCACATTGGGAAACAGTAAACACAACTTCATATATTTGCAGTAAGTTACGGACAAGGATAAGCCTGGACCTTGGGGGAAAGTTCTAAATTGAGGAGAGGTTAATAACATCAGTATTAGGCATTAGCTGGGGAAATAGACAGGAGTCAAGAATGGCAATGCTCAGGAACCTTGGATGTCAAGAGATGCTGCAAGTTTAGTCAAAAAGATAAAGGAAGCATGGGTAAGTTTGAGGCAGCTGAAATTGGGCCCTTTGAGAAATGTAGAGACAATAGGAGGAAAATGAAACTCCATGATGTGGGATTAAGGAGAATCCCAAGATATTTAATCCATTGTTAACAAACAAGTGGGTAACTAGGAAGAGGATTGGACCAAACCAGTCAAGGATAAATTAAATCATTTATGCATGGATTCACTGGAAATGGGCAAAGTACTAAATAAGAACCTTGCTCCTGTATTCACCAAGAAAAGAACAGTGCGATCAGGAAGGGATAAATTGATATTCCAGGGCATGTTGATCAAGAAGGAGGAGGTTTAATTTGCTTTAGTTCAGTGATACAGCATGGAAACAGGCTCGTTGGCTCTCCGTGTCCATTCTGGCCATTGATCACCCATACACACTAATTCTATGCTATCCTGCTTTCTCATCTACTTCCTACATATCAGGGGCAATTTACGGAAGCCAACTAACCTACAAACCCGCACGTCTTTGTTCTGTAGGTAGAGGGAGAATAGGCAAACTCAACACTGACAGCATCCAAGGTCAGGATCAAACTGTGGGCACTGTGAGGCAGCAACTCTACAAGCTGTGACACAGTGTCACCCTGAGGCCACCGTGGCACAGGTATTGTTTTCTAGAAGAACAATAAAGTGGATAATTCTCCACGGCTTGATGGGATCTGTCCCAGATCATTGAAAAGACAAGAGTGGAGACTGCTTGGGCCTTGACAAAGATCGTTGTATCCTCTTTAGCCACCTGCAAGATCCCAAAGCTCTGCTGGAACCCCATTGTAATTCCTTCATTTGAGGCAGAAAATAGGGACAAACCAGGTAATTATAGGATGGTGAGCCTGTGGTAGAGAAATTGGCGGGGAAGTTTTTTAGGGATAGGATCCTAATCTATCCCTAATAAGTCTTTTCATGGATAGTCATCATGACTTTGGGAGGGGGAGATGATATCTTAAAAATCTGGTTGGGTTTTTTGAGGGGGTGCCAAAGATGATTGATGAAGGTAGGGCAATGGATGGTGTATACATGGATTTTAGTAAAGTTTTCAACACATCATGGTAGGCTGATGTTAAGGTTAAAGTACATGGGATCCACAGAGTCTTAATAGACAATAGGTGCAGGAGTAGGCCATTCGGCTCTTTGAGCCAGCATCACCATTCAATGTGATCATGGCTGATCATTCCAAATCAGTTCCTGCCTTCTCCCCATATCCCCTGACTCTGTTATCTTTAAGAGCCCTATCTCGCTCTCTCTTGAAAGCATCCAGAGAACCGGCCTCCACCACCCTCTGAGGCAGAGAATTCCACAGACTCGCAACTCTCTGTGTGATAAAGTGTTTCCTCGTCTCTTTTATAATTGGATTATCCCTTATTTTTAAACTGTGGCCCCCGGTTCTAGACTCGCCCAACATCAGGAACATGTTTCCTGCCTCTAGCGTGTCCAAATTCTTAATAATCTTAAATGTTTATATAAGATGCCCTCTCATCCTTCTAAACTCCAGAGTATACATTAAACATTGTTTAAACATTGAATTTTCTCAATTCTGTTAACCCTTGCCGCCTTCTCCCCTTCCCACCTCTCCCTCAGCCCTTGAGCCCTGGAATTCCCTCTCTCTCTATCTCTCCCCCACCCAAGTCGCACTAGCTTCTCATTTTCACACTACTAACAGCTTACAATGGCCTGTTTCCTTTATCATCGATACTTTTTTGCATATCTTTCATTCATTGTTCTTTATCTCTCCACATCACCGTCTATATCTCTCGTTTCCCTGATCCCTAACCAGTCTGAAGAAGGGTCTTGTCCCGAAACATCGCCTATCTCCTTCGCTCCTTAGATGCTGCTGCACCCGCTGAGTTTCTCCAGCCTTTTGTGTACCCTCCAGAGTATACAAGCCCAGCCGTTCCATTCTCTCAGCATATGACAGTCTCACCATCCCATGAATTAACCTTGTCAACCTATGCTGCACTCCCTCAATAGCAAGAATGTCCTTCCTCAAATGAGGGAACCAAAACTGCACGCAATACTCCAGGTGCAGTATCACTAGGGCCCTCTACAACTGCAGAAGGACCTCTTTGCTGCTATACTCAACTCGTCTTTTTATGAAGGCCAACAAGGCATTCGCTTTCTCACTGTCTGCTGTACCTGCATGCTTACTTCCAGTGACTGATGAACAAAGACCCGCAGATCCCATTGTACTTCCCCTTTTCCCAACTTGACACCATTTAGATAATAATCTGCCTTCCTGTTTTTGACACCAAAGTGGATAACCTTATATTTATCCAAATTAAATTGCATCTGCCATGCATCTGCCCACTCACCCAACCTGTCCAAGTCACCCTGCATTCTCATAGCATCTTCCTCACAGTTCACACTGCAACCCAGCTTTGTGTGATCTGCAAATTTGCTAATATTACTTTGAATCCCTTCATCTAAATCGTTGATGTATATTGTAAACAGCTGCGGTCCCAGCACCGAGCCTTGCGGTACCCCACTAGTCATTGCCTGCCATTCTGAAAGGGACCCGTTATTCCCTGGACTTTATTTCCTGTCTGCCCTGTGCCCTAATTTTGCCACCTAATCTCCGATGTGGGACCTAATCAAATGCTTTCTGAAAGTCCAGGTACACTACATCCACTGGCTTTCCCTTGTCCATTTTCCTAGTTACATGCTCAAAAGATTCCAGAAGATAGACAACTCCAGGAGGGATAGACAGAAAGGAAAAGGAGGTGGAGTAGCATTGCTGGTTAGAGAGGAGATTAATGCAATAGAAAGGAATTACAGTAGCTTGGAGGATGTGGAATCGATATGGGTAGAGCTGTGAAACACTAAGTGACAGAAAACGCTAGTGGAAGTTGTGTACAGGCCACCTAACAGTAGTAGTGGAGTTGGGGATGGCATCAAACATGAAATTAGAAATGCGTGCAACAAAGGTTAAACAGTTATAATGGGTGACTTCCATCTACATATAGATTGGGTGAATCAAATTGGCAGGGGTGCTGAGGAAGAGGATTTTTTGGAATGTATGCGGGATAGTTTTCTCAACCAACATGTAGAGGAACCAACGAGAGAGCAAGCTATTCTAGACTGGGTATTGAGTAATGAGGAAGGGTTAGTTAGCAGTCTTGTTGTGCGTGGCCCCTTGGGCAAGAGTGACCATAATATGGTTGAGTTCTTCATTAGGATGGAGAGTGACATTGTTAATTCAGAAACAAGGGTTATGAACTTAAAGAAAGGTAACTTTGAGGGAATGAGACGTGAATTGGCCAAGATAGACTGGCAAGTGATTTTTAAAGGGTTGACGGTGGATATGCAATGGAAGGCATTTAAAGACTGCATGGATGAACTACTAGAATTGTTCATCCCAGTTTTGCAAAATAATAAATCAGGGAAGGTAGTGCATCCGTGGATAACAACGGAAATCAGGGATAGTATCAAAACAAAAGATGAAGCATACAAATTAGCCAGAAAAAGCAGCCTACCAGAGGACTGGGAGAAATTCAGAGTCCAGCAGAGGAGGACAAAGAGCTTAATTAGGAAAGGGAAAATAGATTATGAAAGAAAACTGGCAGGGAACATAAACACAGACTGCAAAAGTTTTATAGATATGTGAAGAGAAAGAGACTAGTTAAAACAAATGTAGGTCCCTTGCAGTCAGAAACAGGTGAGTTGATCACGGGGAACAAGGACATGGCAGACCAACTGAATAACTACTTTGGTTCTGTCTTCACTAAGGAAGACATAAATAATCTGCCGAAAATAGCAGGGGATCGAGGGTCAAATGAGATGGAGGAACTGAGTGAAATCCAGGTTAGCTGGGTAGTGGTGTTAGGTAAATTGAATGGATTAAAAGGCCGACAAATCCCCAGGGCCAGATAGGCTGCATCCCAGAGTACTTAAAGAAGTAGCCCCAGTAATAGTGGATGCATTAGTGATAATATTTCAAAACTCTTTAGATTCTGGAGTAGTTCATGAGGATTGGAGGGCAGCTACTGTAACCCCACTTTTTAAAAAGGGAGGGAGGGAGAAAAAGGGGAATTACAGACCAGTTAGTCTAACATCGATAGTGTGGAAAATGCTAGAGTCAGTTATTAAAGATGGGATAGCAGCACATTTGGAAAGTGGTGAAATCATTAGACAAAGTCAGCATGGATTTATAAAAGGTAAATTATGTCTGACGAATCTGATAGAATTGTTTGAGGATGTAACTAGTAGAGTGGATAAGGGAGAACCTGTGGATATGTTATATCTGGATTTTCAGAAGGCTTTTGACAAGGTCCCACATAAGATATTAGTATACAAACTTAAAGGACACAACATTGAGGGTTCAGTATTGATGTGGATAGAGAACTGGCTGGCAGGCAGTGACTAGTGGGGTACCGCAAGGCTCAGTGCTGGGACCCCAGCTATTTACAATATATATTAATGATCTGGATGAGGGAATTGAAAGCAACATCTCCAAGTTTGCGGATGACACGAAGCTGGGGGGCAGTGTTAGCTGTGAGGAGGATGTTAGGAGGCTGCAAGGTGACTTGGATAGGTTGGGTGAGTGGGCAGATGCAGTATAATGTGGATAAATGTGAGGTTATCCACTTTGGTGGCAAAAACAGGAAAGAAGACTATTATCTGAATGGTGGCCGATTAGGAAAAGGGGAGATGCAATGAGACCTGGGTGTCATGGTACACCAGTCATTGAAAGTAGGCATGGAGAGAAGACAGGTACAGGATACCGAGTTGGATGATCAGCCATGATCATATTGAATGGCGGTGCAGGCTCGAAGGGCCGAATGGCCTACTCCTGCTCCTATTTTCTATGTTTCTAAGATTAGTCACCATGATTTCCCCATCATAAATCCATGCTGACTCGGACCCATCCTGTTACTGCTTTGCAAATGTGCCGCTATTTCATCTTTTATAATTGACTCCAGCATCTTCCCCACCACCGATGTCAGGCTAACTGGTCTATAATTCCCAGTTTTTTCTCTCCAGTGTGTGAAAGATACATCTTCTGGATGCGCTGGGACACATCCTCAGTGATGTGACCTGAGGCCATCGGGTGTTTCGGGTCTCACAACATCAGACACCCTCGCCCAGGTGACCCAGCCGGGGTTGATCAAGCCCCGACTTGCGTCCCAGCAGCAATCGCCCATGGATCAAAAGCCACCTAGTGGCTTTCTCTGCAGCTTCACTTGCGGATTGAATGGCCCTCTTCTTTGCCAGCCCCGTAAAGCCCAACTGGTTGAGGACTTTGCAGAGTGAGCGTCCTGCAAAGCCTCTGCAGCCCACCTCTATGGGCTCATCGTATGTCTTCCAGCCTCTGTCCTGGCACATCTCCACCAGTACTTTGCATGCTTCCTCTCATTAGCCTCCTCAATACGCTCTTCCCAGGGCACTGTCAGTTCCAGAATGATCAGCTGTTTTGTCACTTCGGAGGTGATGATCATGTCTGGCCGGAGTGATGTTGCTGTGATGTGCTGTGGAAATTTCAGCTGTGTGCCCAGATCGCCGTGCAGCTGCCAGTCAGTGGCTGTGTAGAGGAGGCCCGTCCTTGTTTTTGGTTGTGGTCCGGGCTTCTCTCCAGCTTTGACAAAAGTGATTGATTTCTTTGGGGCATGGTGGTGTTTGCTGTTACAGATGGCAGTGGCCATGCTCTCAGCAACCACCTTGAGCACCTGGTCATGCCGCCACCGATAGCGACCTTCCCCAAGAGACTTTGGGCAGCTGCTGAGGAGATGTTCTAATGATCCTCTTCCAGAACATAGAAACATAGAAATTAGGTGCAGGAGTAGGCCATTCAGCCCTTCGAGCCTGCACCGCCATTCAATATGATCATGGCTGATCATTCAACTCAGTATCCCATACCTGCCTTCTCTCCATACCCTCTGATCCCCTTAGCCACAAGGGCCACATCTAACTCCCTCTTAAATATAGCCAATGAACTGGCCTCAACTACCCTCTGTGGCAGAGAGTTCCAGAGACCTACCACTCTCTGTGTGAAAAAATTCCTTCTCATTTCGGTCCTAAAGGATTTCCCCCTTATCCTTAAGCTGTGACCCCTTGTCCTGGACCTCCCCAACATCGGGAACAATCTTCCTGCATCTAGCCTGTCCAACCCTTTAAGAATTTTGTAAGTTTCTATAAGATCCCCTCTCAATCTCCTAAATTCTAGAGAGTATAAAACGAGTCTATGCAGTCTTTGTTCATAAGACAGTCCTGACATCCCAGGAATCAGTCTGGAACAAAGTGGGCAGGAAGGTGTCTCGCTCTTGCCCCAGACGTGGAGGTTTGCTGGACTTGGTAGGGCATCGTAGACAGCTTGGACAAGAAACCGGACGCGCTGGAAGTCTGCCTGCATGATGTTTGACCAGGTAATCCTGCGCTGCGGTATGCTCTCCCACCTTGTCCACGCTCCCTGCTGCCTGAGTATAGGTTGCGGTTTGGTCAAAGCCAGTGGAGTGGGGTTGCTATTTACTTACAGGCAGTCGAAGGCAACCTCCTTCGCTGACTGGCCATTTTGATTGGCTCATTGGAGTTTTCACCAAAGATTCAGCAAGGATTTTTGGTTTTCAGGACCTAGAAGAGCCGCCGGAGGGTAAAATGCCCGAAAACTTGATTAAACATCTTAAAACTGTCTCCACTCCTTTGCCCCCCCTTTTCTCCCCTTCTCTCTCTCCCCTTCTCTCTCTCCCCCTCCCCCTCCCCCCCCCCCCCTCCCCCCCCCCCTCCCCCCCCTCCCCCCCCTCCCCCCCTCCCCCCCCTCCCCCCCCTCCCCCCCCTCCCCCCGCTCCCCCGCTCCCCCCCCCTCTCCCCCCCCCTCTCCCCCCCCTCTCCCCCCCCTCCCCCTCCCCCCCCTCCCCCTCCCCCCTCTCCCTCCCCCCCTTCTCTCCCCCCCCTCCCCCCCCTCCCCCCCCCCTCTCCCTCCCCCCCTCTCCCTCCCCCCCTCTCCCCTCTCCCTCCCCCCCTCTCCCTCCCCCCCTTCTCTCCCCCCCCTTCTCTCCCCCCCCTTCTCTCCCCCCCCTTCTCTCCCCCCCCTTCTCTCCCCCCCCTTCTCTCCCCCCCCTTCTCTCCCCCCCCTTCTCTCCCCCCCCTTCTCTCCCCCCCCTTCTCTCCCCCCCCTTCTCTCTCTCCCCCCTTCTCTCTCTCCCCCCTTCTCTCTCTCCCCCCTTCTCTCTCTCCCCCCTTCTCTCTCTCCCCCCTTCTCTCTCCCCCCCCCCTTCTCTCTCCCCCCCCCCTTCTCTCTCCCCCCCCCTTCACTCTCCCCCCCCCCTTCTCTCTCCCCCCCCTTCTCTCTCCCCCCCCTTCTCTCTCCCCCCCTTCTCTCTCCCCCCCCTTCTCTCTCCCCCCCCCTTCTCTCTCCCCCCCCTTCTCTCTCCCCCCCCTTCTCTCTCCCCCCCCCCTTCTCTCTCCCCCCCTTCTCTCTCCCCCCCTTCTCTCCCCCCCCTTCTCTCCCCCCCCCCCCTTCTCTCCCCCCCCCCCTTCTCTCTCCCCCCCCCCTTCTCTCTCCCCCCCCCTTCTCTCTCCCCCCCCTTCTCTCTCCCCCCCCTTCTCTCTCCCCCCCCCTTCTCTCTCCCCCCCCCTTCTCTCTCCCCCCCCCTTCTCTCTCCCCCCCCTTCTCTCTCCCCCCCCTTCTCTCTCCCCCCCCTTCTCTCTCCCCCCCCTTCTCTCTCCCCCCCCTTCTCTCTCCCCCCCCTTCTCTCTCCCCCCCCCTTCTCTCTCCCCCCCCCTTCTCTCCCCCCCCCTTCTCTCCCCCCCCCCTTCTCTCTCCCCCCCCTTCTCTCTCCCCCCCCCCCTTCTCTCTCCCCCCCCCTCTCTAAAGGACTTACTGTGCTCTGTGGAAGCCGTTTACCGTTCTCTTTATCGCGCTTCGGTCGAGGATTTCCAGGCGAGTGACCAAAACCTCTGGCGACTCATGGAAACCTTGGGTGGGGTGCAAGGTCACCAGAGGTTTCTGTTCAGGTTTCCTAAGTGGGACAGGGGCATAACTCCCTTAACAGAGGGGGGGGGGGGGGGGGGGGGAGGGGGAGAGAAGGAGTGGAGACAACTTTTAAGAGGCCAGAGATACACAGCTGTGAAGCTCGGTGGACATTTAACATTACCAGTCGGTTATCAAAGATTCTGAAAACTAATGCTTATCCTTTGTTTCCCCAATGAGCCAATGAAATTCACCCGGCCACAACCTACCAAAATCTCCGAAAACCTTCGACCTCCTGGCAACTCAATACGACCTCCTGGCGACCCACCTACGGCACGAGAATTCTCGCTACTCTCCATGGCGGCTCCATTCTAGTCGCCGCTAATTGTTCAACATGTTGAAAAATTCCCAGCGACCATAATGAGGTCGCAACTAGTTCCCAGATTGTGTGAACTCCTCACGACCATGAAGGCAACTCCCAGGGAACCACCCGCAAACATGTGGCGACCATGTGGCGACTGCATAGTCTCCTGCAGTCGTCTAAGTGGGACAGTCCCATAAGGACATTGATGTACTCGCTCAGTCAGGGATCTCGGGGTTCATTTCTGCAGCTCCCTGAAAGTGGCAATACAGTGTATAGAGTGCTAAAGACAGTGCACAGCATTCTTTCCTTGACTAATCTGAGTGTTTGTGGTAAAAACACAGGAAGTTATGTTGCAGATGTATAAATCTGTGGTTTGGCCACATTTGTGCCATTCTGGTTGCCGTACAGGACAGATGTGAAGACTTTAGGGAGGGTGCAGAGGAGCTTTACCAGAATTCTGTCTGGATAAGAGGGGATCAGTTATATGGAGGGGTTGGGCAGACTTTGGTACTGAAGCAAGATCTGATAGGTTTATAAAACTATGAGAGAAATAAGTAGGATGGATAGTCCTTTTTTCCTCTGTGGGAATGTTTAAAAACTGGAGAGCATAGCATTAAATTGAGAGGTGGAAAGGAGATTTATAAGGCAATATTATTTAGTGGTAAATGCCTGGACTGCACTATCAGGGGAGTTGGTCGATGCAATTACAATAGCAGCATTTAAGAGGTATTTAGACAGACACCGTGAACATGCAGTGAATGGAGGGATAGAGAACCTGTGCAGGCAGATGAGGTTAGTTTAGATTGACATTGGGGTCAGCCCAGACACCGGGGTGAAAGGGTCTGTTCCTGTACTGTACTGTGCCATGTTCTCTGACTGTGAAAATCCCCTCTCACCTTCAACCTACACCCTCTAGTATTGGACATTTCCACCCTGGGGAAAAAGAGACTCTGACTATCCTCACTAGCTATGCCTCTCATGATTTTATAAACCTGTTTTTTATAAACAGTGTGAGTTCGTTATTTTAACATCCGTGGGGATCCAGTCAGTGCCACAAGGCGTTGAGTGAGTGCGGTCACTGAGAGATAGTGTGTGGGAGTTGGATGAATATCAGTGGGTTACAGTCATTGACACAGGGTGCTGGGGGTTGAGGGGACACTGAGCGAGCTGGATTAATGTCAGTGGGGGTACAGTCAGTGACACAGGGGGCTGGGAGAGAGGGTGGCTGAGGATATTGTGTGGGTGCCGGATTACTATTATAGGAGAGCGGGGTCATTGAGGGGTTGTGTGAGGGAGTTAGATTAATGTCAGTGTGGGTACAGTCAGTGATACAGGGTGCTAGGGGGTTGAGGGGACACTGAGCCAGTTGGATTAATGTCAGTGGGGGTACAGTCAGTGACACAGGGGGCTGGGGGTTGAGTGGACGCTGAGCGAGTTGGATTAATGTCAGTGGGGGTACAGTCAGTCAGACAGGGCAATGGGGGAGAGGGATCTCTGAGGAACGCTGTGAGGGCGCTGGATTAACGTCAGTGGAGTTACAGTCTGATACAGGGCGCTGGGAGAGAGGGGTCACTGAGTGAGCTGGGTTGACATCAATGGGGATTCAGTCAGTGACACAGGACCCTGGGGGTGAGGGTCATTGAGAACATTGCTGGATTAATGTTAGTGGGGGATACATTCTGACACGGCACTGAGGGAGAGGCTCACCGTGGGACGATGTGAAGCTGCTAGATCAACTTGTGTTGATACAACCAGGATCATAGGATTGTTGGAACTGACGTGGGCCCAGGTATGCATGGCTCTTCATAGATTATGTGGACCTGTCCTGGTTTCAATTTCACGCAGGTGATGGTAATCATGTATTGTCTTGCTGCTGACTGGATAGCATGCAACAAAATCTTTCCACTGTCCCTCGGTACATTGACAATAAACTAAACTGAAACATACTTAATTCCCCTTGAATTTTACTTTAGTTTAAATATACAGCGCAGAAATAGGCCCTTCGGCCCATTGAGTCTGTGAAGTCCAGAGATGCCCGCATACTTCTTGGAAATGTTCTCCGACTTTTAAAAAAAAAACCTGCAGTCCTTCTGCTGCAGATACTTTCATAATGCTGTTGAGATCCAGGCCTTGGATTCAACATCATTGCAGCAACTGTTACACATTTCCAAGTCAGGATGGTGCACAACTTGGAGGGGATCCTACAGGTGTGTCACCTGTCCTTTGTGCAAAAATGTTGTGAGTATTTGGTGAGTAACTCCAGTGAATGTTGTAAATAGTACACACTGCAGCCATGGTGTATCATTGTGGAGGATGTGAATAGTTAGAGTGACAGACTGGGTGCTCATCAAATGGGTTATTTGCCTTGGTCATCTAGACACGAGTCAAGAATTCTGAGTGTGATTGGAAGTGCACTTATCTAGGAATGTGGAGAGTATTCCATTATAGTCCTGATATTCTTTCTAGATCATGGATTGAACAATGTAAGACCTGATTTGGATTCATAATCCAAGCAGCCCCAGATAATACTTTCACATTATAAACTTGAAGAGTGCAGCATTTACGTTCACTAAGCTGAGATGAATCGGAGGGTGCTGAGTGTAGCAATGTTACAAAATTTTGAGATTGAAAAAATCAAGTCTGCAATTTATCCCATCAGATAAAGCATAAAAAGAAGTTTAATTTGACACCTAATTCACTTTCATATCTTCAGTATTAAAAAAAGTTATGGTCATTTTCATACTCAGAAATTAGCATCTTGTTCCCTATTGCTTTTCTATTGACTTAACACAAAAGCTGTAATCTAGGACAGTTAAAAGCCCATACCTTTCTTAAAAATTAAGAGAACTGAATGAAATGTTCAGTTATTATAGATTGAAGCATTCTGAAACAAATATGAAACAATCTTACTTGGATGACCTGAAATTAAAGCATATAATTAGTTAGTTACCTAATTATAGCTAATTACAAAATTCAATTACTAGATCTAAACATCTATCCATTTCTTAAGAAAGGTTAACATTTTAAAAAGCCTAAGTGTCCAAATAACATTCACACAAGAATTCACAAGATAACATGATTTTTAAATCTCATTGAATTTATAGGCCAAATTGAAGGAATTTAGTGTTTAATTCCCGTACATTGATGGCCATTTAAATCAGCTTGCGAGTGGGTTTTTGTGGAACGCGATCGTTTGGAATATTGCGGTTTGCGGTGAATTTAACCCCCAGTTGGCAGGAAAAATACTGCCGGTTTGTATATTTTTTAAGTCCCCTTTTTGCATCATGAAATTATGAATAAAGGTTACCTAAGAAGCACGTTTTTCTGTAAAAATAAACTGTGTACCTTCTTTTTTCCATACGTAAAATCCGTCCCGTTGTCTGCGTTCCCAGCTTTAGAAGATGATTTTTAATTTACTCCAGCAATTAAATTATTCAGGGCAGTTTAAAAATACCTCCATAAAACAAATTGCGGAGCGATTTCTCTTCAGCAACTAAATCCCCTGAGATTAATCGATTTGAATGGTCTGCAGTAAACGGCATTTTAAACCCGCTCCCCTCTCAAAGGCGCCAAAGTTGCGCACACCGGGCAGTGGCAGAACTGCAGCGCCGCTAAAGGTAAGTTTTGAAACATACCTAGTTTGTGGATTGGAAGCAAGCAAGGAAACGCCCATTGTCACTGTACCTCGATACATGTGACAATAAACTAAACTGAACCGAGTTGTGTCGACAGGGATGACTAGATTGATGTACTCAGGTGGAAGGTAAACATGTCATGATCCCTGCTGCCACTTTGACTCTGCTCCTACCTGGCCCACTCTGATTCTTTCCCTCCCGTTGATATCTCTACCGCCATCTCTGGCGTTACCAGGTGAGTGAGTGTTGTGGTGGTTTATATCCAGCAGGTGAATGGGGGCTGTACCGTCAATTATTATTTGCTCTATCAGCACTTCCTCGTGTGGCCAGCTCACAGATCCGTTAATGAAAACACTTTTGTTTTATAGCAAATCTAATTTGGAACATCGTTCTGATAATATTCTGGCACTTCAATGGCCGAAAAACATCTGTAAGGTAAATGGAATTATTTGTGTGCAAGTCTGAGTGATGTGATTGTGAGAGCATGCAAAAAGTATCATTATCACAGAATCTGCTTTAAAGATCATATTACCATATTAATAATTAGAATGTCCTGTTTTATGACCTTCACATCACCCTTCCCCACTTCAGATCCTTAATTTCTGATCCTTGACCCTTTCCTTATCCACCTTGAAACTCACGTTTGAAACAATAAAGTTGAGAGGAGATTGGTGCTATAGCTTACAATGACGAGGCTTGTCCAAGGTTACAACCGATTTGAATGAGAGTGTACAAAGCTTGATTAGTAAATTTGTAGATGACATTAAAGTAGGTGGTATTGCAAATTGCAAAGAGCCTTATCAAAAATTACAGCAGGATCTTGATCAGCTGGGCAAATGGGCCGAGGAATGGCAAATGGTGATTTATGCAGATAACCATATAACCATATAACAATTACAGCATGGAAACAGGCCTTCTCGGTCCTTCCAGTCCGTGCCGACCATTTATTTTCCACTAGTCTCATCTACCTGCACTCAGACCATACCCCTCCATTCCCTTCCCGTCCCTATACCTATCCACTAAGATCCAGATAAGTGTGAGGTGTTAGGTTTTGTCAAGTCAAACCAAGGTAGAACCTTCACAGTGAATGGCAGGGACCTGCGGAGCGTTGTAGGGCAGAGGCATGGTGGCGCAGCAGTACAGTTGCTGCCTCACAGCGCTGGAGACCTGGGTTTGTTCCTGACAGCGGGTACCTGTCAGTACAGAGTTTGTAAGTTCTCCCCGTCACCTGCGTGGGTTTTCTCCGGGATATCCTGTTCACTTCCACACCCCAAAGACATACAGGTTTGTAGGATAATTGGCGGGGTATACAGTAATTGTAATTTGTCCCTAGTGTGTGTAGATTAGTGTTAATGTGTGGGGATTGCTCATCGATGCTGTACCTCTAAACTAAACTAAAAACTAAGCAGTGCAGGTGCATAGTTCCCTGAAAGTGGCATCACAGGTAGATTGTGTCGTAAAGAGGGCTTTTAGTGTATAGGCCTTCATCAGTCATAGGGAATATATATGTTGAATGCAGTTTATTTACCCAGGACGTCCCAGCCGTGCTGATCCGGGCCAGACTTCCCACACGCTGTGGAAGGAACACAGGCAACTTTTTGCTTTTTATTGTGAGGCAGGGAGGCAGAAAGAAAATGAGGAGAAAATTTTTATGAAAGATCTTTTATTTTTACAAGGATGTTTTCGTAACCGGCTTCCGTCTCCGCACTAGTATCTTTGCTCCGCTATGGCATCTTTGGTGCGGAGACTGTACTACATCTTTTTCGTCGAGTGGACTATCTTGCTCGCTCTAGGATCTTTGGTCTAATTAGGGTAGAACAAAAGGAAATGTTATGGAAATGCTATGGAGCTTCGGCCAGTGGTCTGCTCTTCCTGTGGGAATTTGGGGAAATTCCCAGTGTGTCTGACTACACCTGCAGGAGACTGTGTCCAGTTGCAGCTTCTGACTGCGCAGTGCCGTGGAGAATTTGATTTGCAGAGAATTTTGTTGACTGCATTTAGCAATTAGTCACACTGCAGGTAAAGAAAGGATGGAGGTGGATGACCAGGAGGGGCAGTAAGTGCAGGCAGGTAGTGCAGGAATGCCCTGTGTTCATTCTACTCTCAGGCAGAGTAGGCCTCTCAGAAGAAAATGGCAGCAGTAGCCAAGGTGTGGCACCACAGTTGGCTGTGATGCACAGCAGGGCAAGGAAACGTCTCAGTGAGATGTTGTGAGGGGAAGAGATGGACTTCTCCTTGGCCGAGAGCGAGATTTCAGGATGGTGTGTTGCCTCTCTCGTGCCATGAACAAAGAGGTCTTAGATTGGGTCTGAAACATTCTGAAAGGGGAGGGAAAACAGCTGAGGTTGTTGTACACAATGGTACTGACAACATAGGTAGAACGAGAGGTGAGATCCTGCAGGGTGAACTTAGAGAGTTAGGTAGAAGGTTACAAAGCACAACTTCCAGAGTGTAATCTCAAAATTACTCCCAGTGCCATATGCTGATGAGGGTAACAATAGGATAAATGAACGTATGGCTGAAGAACTGGTTCAGGAAGCAGGTCTTTAGCTGATGAGATCACATCTGGGCAGCTGTGACATGTGCAAAAGCGACAAGGTGCATCCAAACTGGAAAAGGACCAATATCCTCTCAGGGAGGTTTGAGGAAAGGGTAGTAAAGGCTTTTGGTACCTTCATTAGTCAGGGTGTTGAGTAAAGATGTTGCAATATTATGTTACAGTGGTACATGACTTGAGGCTGCATTTGGATATTATGTTCAGTTTTGGGCATCCTGCTACAGGAAGGATGTCATTAAGCTAGAAAGAGCGCAGAGAATCTGGAAGAGGATGTTGCCAGGACTCGAGGGCCTGAGCTACAGAGAGAGGTTATGCAGACTAGGACGTTATTCTTTGGAGCACAGGAGGATGAGCAATGATCTTATAAACGTGTATAAAGTGTTGACAGGAATAGATAGGGTAAATGCACAGTATTTTACCTAGGGTTGGGGAATCAAGAACAAGAGGGCATAGGTTTAAAGTGAGAAGGGTAAAGTTTGATAGGAACCGGAAGGGCAATTTCATCACGCAGAGGGTGGTGACAACATAGGTAGATTGAAACATTACAGCCACCTTCTTACGACCCTTGCCTCTTCATAACCTGGGATTATCCCATCTGGAGCCAGTGACTTGTCAGTGTCACCTCCTCCTCATCATCATCAGTTACCACACCCCCCTCCCTGATCTGTACCCCTCCGCTTCTGGCAGCTCCCATTCCCTGATAACGGGTGATACAATGCCCTCAGCCATGTTCCTTCTGTGCCTCTACCTTGATGCAGATCACTCCATTATACCTGATGTCCACACTCCACTCATCACATTTACAGGCCTATGGAAGGCTCTTTGATTCACTTTCCCTTGAAAAGATGCTCTCCTTTTGTACTCACTGCCTCTCCCAACTCACCGCACTCAGGTGGGTTTCCATAGGAGTCTCGCCTTCGCCAAGCTCACTCCTTCCTTCACTCCCTCTTCATCCCCTCCACTCCTGTGTGATCCAGGGAGCACCGGTGTTCCTTTACCTTTTCCTAGTGTGGGAATACTCCTCCTCTGTACGTAAAACATCTCCCATTCTTCAGTGACAGTGCCAGCTGCCACAACAGCAACACTCGTGGTATGTGAGGGCTAGGGGGAGCGGTCCATATCGTGATTTTGCAACACGAAGCACGTTATCTAGCTTGCATCAGGAAACAAGAGTTGAAAAGTATTCTGTCCATTTATCTTTTTCTCCTCATAAAATGTAGTAATCTCTAATTTTTATTTTCTATCCCAGATCTTTTGTTCGTGATTTGCGAATACTCCGAGGGCAAAATTCTGTTTCCCAATCTGCTACAAAACGAGGGTCATCTGTATGTGGCTCTACTATGTCCTGGCTGACCCCTACTGTCCACAAGGGCCAGACTCCCTCCTACGTACATCATTTGTTCCTTGCCCATCTAATAATAACTTGTCTCCAAGTGTTCTCCAGCTGACACGCTCTCTACACATTCCCCTGAACCAGTTCTAGCAGTAGCTCACATTAATCATGGAAGTTCTCTAGAATGACACCTCAAGAGGTTCTCCATATCTTTGCCTTTCACTCTTGTATTATTCCAGCCGATATTGGGCAATTGAAATTCCAACATTGCATCCTTGCAGATGTGAAGATGAAATAGACCCAGTGATGAGATAGTATCCTTTATTCCAGCCCAATCGAGTTTGTGCATGGCCTCAAGGACATCCCCTCTCTTCAGTCTACAGTTGTTGGCATCTGTCCATTGGTGAGAGGCAATGGTGCAGCTTTGATGCTGTCCTGTTAGAAGTGGGGAATGTTTAATCGATAGTCTATAATACCATTTTCTTCTTCCCCCATCTCCTGTTTTCCATCCTTGCTTTTTCTGATCATCATGTCTCCTTGAATATCAAGAGGTCAGTTCTGCTGAGAATGAGCCATGTTATCATCACCACATCATAATCTCACATGGCTCTTTGTAGCTGCAGCTCGCCAATCTTACTCACCACATTCTGTGTGTATTGTGGACACCAGATTGTGTCTCCAATTTGCTCTTATCCAACAATTCTTTCTCTGTTATCATCCAACACTCACACCCTCTGTTCACCTTATTTATTTTTGCTGTTACTGCCTGCCATGCCCATACCCTGCTGATCTTGATTCACTTGGGCATTGTACCAATCCCATTAACTTGTAACCCATCCATCTCATACAGGTTTCATCTGCCTCTGTACTGGTTCCACTACCCCCAGAATCGTATGTACCATGGATGTGACCATTCTATCGCCACCTTCTCTTCACATTCTGTTCTCCCTGAAGCCTGGCCCTGCCGGCAGCCCAGAGATTGCCACCCGTCTACCTCTGGCAACATTGACAGACCTCCATTGCTGCCTTCTCCACATTGGTACCAATGTGTACCATGTGCTTTGTGTACCACTTCCCTTTGCACCCTCTCACCCATATCATGTGAAGCAGAGAAACATCCATCCAGAGGGAAGCAACCAATCCCACAGTCACTTTCACCCATCCACCTGTCTCTTGTCCCCCTCCCTTTGTTCACTCGCCCCTCTGTCATTTTGCCAAACCCTTCCATTTCCTGCCCACCCTCTGCCTGTCACTGACCCCAAATGATATATCCTTTTTACTTCACCTTGTGTTCATCCAGTTTGTTTCAGTGATGGGTTTCCGTTCTTCTCTTTCCAGGTGAATAACTGGACCACCTGTGAATGTGGATATTCACATTGGACCATCCATGGCTGGTGGTAACTATCTCTTTACTCAGATGGGTTATAGTGAGAGATGGGAGTTGTCAGGGAGAGCTGACGGGGCTCCAGTGGTAGGGTCGGGCTATGGCGCTGGGCTGTGGTCTCCACTGAGCCCGGGCACCAGCGCCAGAACAACATCTGGTTCTGCAGCTGGATGGCTGCATCCTGAGCAAAGGTCCTCAGCTTCACCTCAAATGTTCGCCCCTGAATCTGAAACCACGTCCCCACTTCTGGATTCCCTCATCAAGGGAAACATCCTCCCGGCACAACCCTGTCAGTCCGCCTCACAATTTAGTCTATTCAAGAAGATCACCCCTCATTCTAAAATCTCCACTGAGCCTCGGCCCAACCTGCTCAACCTCTCATACAGCACCCCATCCCAGGAAGCATCCTGTCACCATTCACCCAACTGCTTCCATGGCAGCCATGCCTCTCTTTAAATAAAGGGAGCAAGACTCTGTCGCGATGTCACTAAAGGCCTGCAGAGACAAAGCAAGACCTCAGTCGGAATAATATACACAAGACGCGAGTGACAATTAACTTCTTTGTTTACAATAACTTGTCAAGCCACAGACTGTTCTGCAGACTCAAAGCATGCAGCCTTTTAATATCATATTTAATAGCAAGAAATGTGGAGTGGGTCATATACATTTGTTAATACGGTTAACTATTGTGATCCAGTATTCCCCACTTTCCCTTGTCGACCTTATCATTAAAGATCAAGACGTGCAAGGCCAGAGTGACCAGACATGTGCAACCTATGGGACACTTCACTGAAATAAAGTTCCATTTCCACGGTACAAATTGCTCATAAGATGGGAGAACATGTTCACAACAAGATGGGAGAACAGTTCAGTTCTTCCCACAACTCCCACACCTCCCCACTACCATACCCCAAACCCGGGGGATAGTTGGTGTCATTCTACCGATTCTACAACGCTGGAGATCTCTGGCACTGAGACAAAACAGGAAGTGTTGTCCCTGTGAAGAAGTTGTCAGCAAAGTACAGGAACACTTCAGCTTGGAGACAGCAACTCACACAACCTTTTATCTTCTAGGCCCCCCAAAGGCGGCAAGAGGAACGATGAAACGTTTGAACCCAATAAAATAAAGGTCAGTAAGTACTTATGGTTCAAGACAATCATGGGTTTTGGGTCTGGTGTGAAACACAAGAGGGTGGGTGGACTTTTCAAATCACACAACAGCAGGAGGTGTCCAAACTGAGCATTTTACATTGGTCTCAGCTAACTGAGATTGTGTGCATAAACACACAAACCCATTGAAATCCTTCAGTTTATAACCCACTGCCAGTATCTGTTATTCTACATGTCAATGACTTCCCCAATCCCAGAATGATTCCCACTCTGTAACTCTGGTATCTGTTATTTCCATATATTAACTATCTGAACCCCTGCCTTAAATCAAAGCCTGTTACTCTCAGATATCTGTTGTTAGAATCATGCAGCATGGAAAGAAACCTGTCACCTTATCCATGATGATCAAAATGTCTACCAAAGCTAGTACGTTTCGCCTGTTTGACCCATATCCCTCTAAACCCTTCCTATGCATAAACCAGTACTCATGTCTTTTAAACGTTACAATTCTCCCCACCTCTACCTATTTCTCGGGCAGCTTCTTTATCCCCAGCACCTTGTGTGTGAATAAATCTTTCCCCTCTCACGTTAAAGCTGTGCCCTCTATTTATAAACTCCCCTATTCTGGAGTATAGGCTGTGATCATGCACCTTATCTATGCTTTCCATGATTTCATAAACCTCCATAAGATCATCTCTCGGCCTCCTTCACTCCAGGGAAAACAGTCCCAGTCTATTCAGCCTAATCAATCTGAAGAAAGTTCCCAACCACAAAAGTCTTCTGTCCATTCCCTCTACAGATGCTGCCTGACCCCAGCATCTTACTCCAGCATAGTTTTTGCTAAAGATTCCAGTGCCTGCAGTTTCTAGTGTCCCCAGCTGATCCAATGTCACCTAATAACTCAAGCCTTCCAATCTTGTACTATTTCACTTGTGAATATTAGGTTTAGCGGGTCAGGCAGCATCTCTGGAGAGAAGGAATGTGTGACATTTCGGGTCAATAGACAATAATAGGTGCAGGAGTAGGCCATTCAGCCCTTCAAGCCAGCACCGCCATTCAATGTGATCATGGCTGATCGTCCATAATCAGTACCCCATTCCTGCCTTCTCTCCATATACCTTAACTCTACTATCCATAAGAGCTCTAAATGGATAAATGTGAGGTTATTCACTTTGGTGTCAAAAACAGGAAGGCAGATTATTATCTAAATGGTGTCAAGTTGGGAAAAGGGGAAGTGCATCAGGATCTGGGGTTCCTTGTGCATCAGTCAATGAAAGTAAGCATGCAGATACAGCAGGCAGTGAACAAAACGAATGGCATGTTGGCCTTCATAACTAGAGGAGTTGAGTATGGGAGCAAAGAGGTCCTTCTGCAGTTGTATAAGGCCCTAGTGAGACCACACCTGGAGCATTGTGTGCAGTTTTGGTACCCTAATTTGAGGAAGGACATTTTTGCTAATGAGGGAGTGCAGCGTTGGTTCACCAGGTTAATTCCCGGGATGGTGGGACTGTCATATACTGAGAGAATGGAGCGGTTGGGCTTGTCTACTCTGGAATTTAAAAGGATGAGAGGGAATCTTATTGAAACATATAAGATTATTAAGGGTTTGGACACGCTAGAGGCAGGAAAATTGTTTCTGATGTTGGCTCGAAGGGTTGAATGGCCTACTCCTGCACCTATTGTCTATTGTCCAGCTCTCTCTTGAAAGCATCCAGAGAACCAGCCTCTATCGCCCTCTGAGGCAGAGAATTCCACAGACTCACAACTCTTTGTGTAAAACAGTTGTTCCTCATCTCCGTTCTAAATGGTTTACTCCTTATTCCAGAAACAGTGGCCCCTGGTTCTGGACTCCCCCAACATCGGTACATATTTCCTGCCTCTGGTGTGTCCAAACCCTTAATAATCTTATATGTTTCAATAAGATTCCCTCTCATCCTTCTAAATTCCAGCGAATACAAGCCCAGCCCCCCCCCCCCCCCCCCCCCCCCCCCCCCCCCCATTCACCCGGGAATTAACCTGGTGAACCTACACTGCACTCCCTCAATAGCAAGAATGTCCTTAATATTGGAGGATTCAATGTTCATATTTTTGGGTTGTAAGCTTGGTAAATGTATTGTAAAAATTATCTCTAGTTTGTGTAGGATGGTGTTAATGTGCGGGGATCACTGGTCGGCACGGACTCGGTGGGCCAAAGGGCCTGTTTCCATGCTGTATCTCGTAACTAATCTAAATGGAATATAATAAATTAATCTGAATGTTAATCTGAATCCTATGTTTAAAAAGCTTGGAGACAAATGATTAAATAGGCTTGGCAGAGAGGGATATTCTTAATGTGGGCAAATGGGATTAGTGTAGTTGAGTAAATTGCATGAACCCATTATGGCAAAGAGCTGATTTCTGTTCTGTGATCATAGAGATATAGAGTAGTGCAGCACAGAAACATTTCCTTCAGGTAACCTTGTCTATGCTCATGATCCTCATCCGCACGACCCCATTTGACCACATTGGGATCTCATCTCTCCACTCCTTTCCTCCCCATGTACTTGGACACCCCTACCCTGGGGTATTTTCCGTTTTTATTTCACTCTTGCTCAGACACAAACTGTTAATTTGTTTATTTTCAGAATTTACGGAAGAAGATGGAGACTGATTGGCCGGATCTGTCTAACAAGAAAACATTTTGGTAATGTTTTAAGATGGATAAATCCCCAGGGGCTGACCAAATATATAATTGCACCTCGTAAAAAGCTAGAGTAGAAATTGTGGAGCCCCTTGCACAGATATTATCATCATTTTAAGGCACAGGTGAAGTTCCGGGTGGCTAATGTTGTACTGTTATTTAAGGGCACCAAGGACAAGCCAGGGCACCACTGGCGAGTGAGCCTGCATCAGTAGTGGGTTCGTTACTGCAGGTGATTCTGAGGGACAGTATTTACCAGCTGTTGATAGATAAAGACTGATGAGAGATAATCATGGGCAATCATATCTCACAAATCAGACAGTTTTTTTTAGAGAGGTGACCAAAACGATTGATTGAGGTCAAAGATCGTTGTTTATGTGGACATTAGCTAAGCCATGACAAGTTCATAAGTGATAGGAGCAGAATTAGGCCATTTGGTCATTCCACAATAGTGACCCAGCATCGATCTCTGTGGCACACCACTGGTCACAGATCTCCAATCTGAAAAACAAGTCTTACACCTTCTGGCTCTTGCCATCAAACCAATTTCCTCACCAATTGACTAGTTTGCCCTGGATCACATGGAATCTTACCTTCCAGATGAGCTTACAATGCGATACCTTGTCAAAGGCCTTGCTGAAATCAGCAGGCCACACTGCCCCCATCAATCCTCTTCATCACCTCTTCAAAAAACTTTCAAATTCATGAGGCACAATTTCTCACACATTGCCATGCTAATCAATCCTTGCATTTCTAAATGCAGCTAGATCATGTCTCTCTCCAATAAAATCCTACCTTTATTCTACCTTCTATCATCAGGCCACCTACATTGTCTTCCAACTAATTGGAAACGTAGAACAGCACGGGAATAGGCTCTTCAGCCCACTGTGTCTGTGCCAATCATATTGCTGATTTAAACTAATCCCATCTGCCTGCACAAGGTCCATGTCCCTCCATTCCCTGCCTGTTCACATGTCTGTCTAAATACCTCTTAAACATTGCTATTGTATCTACTTCCATCATCTCCAGGCAGCATGTTCCCTACTACTCTGTGCAATAAAACTTCCCTCGTAAATCTCTTTTACACTCTCTTCTCTTACCTTAAAGCTATGCTGCCTAGTATATGACATTTTCACCCTGGCTATCTGCGCTATCCAGTTCTCTGTTAATTTTATTAAAAGTTCTTATCACTGATCCTTAAGGCACAAACTAGTTCCCAACATTCTGTCTGAAAAACAGTCCATGTCTGCCACCTTTCACCAAGTTAATTTAGTTTATCAACACCTCTCGGGTCTCCAGTGCCTATGGACCAACCTACCACGTGGGACCATGTCAACAGTCTTGCTTAAGTCTTAAAGGTAGTGCGGCAGATGTGGATTACATTAATTGTTCCTCTTTCCACAGATGCTGCCTGACCCATTTAGTTTCTCCAGCATTTTCTATACTCTGTGTTTTCTAACTTTTTTCACGTCCAGTTCATGGGGCAGAACCTACCTCACCCTCTCAAGGATGTTGCAGGGTCCTGTGCTGAAAACTATCACCACTGAGGCACATGAACATCTTATCACAGGTATTCCCTTTGATCTACAGACCCCCCCCCAGCACATTCACTCCTACGTGTACCTCCTCCTTTCAGTTCTGATCAAGCAAACATTGCTTCTTTCTCCACAGGGGTGCCGAGGAAGAGGATTTCTTGGAATGTATGCGGGATAGTTTTCTAAACCAACATGTAGAGGAACCAACGAGAGAGCACGCTATTCTAGACTGGGTATTGAGTAATGAGGAAGGGTTAGTTAGCAGTCTTGTTGTGCGTGGCCCCTTGGGCAAGAGTGACCATAATATGGTTGAGTTCTTCATTAGGATGGAGAGTGACATCATTAATTCAGAAACGAGGGTTCTGAACTTAAAGAAAGGTAAATTTGAGGGTATGAGACGTGAATTGGCCAAGATAGACTGGCAAGTGATTCTTAAAGGTTTGACGGTGGATATGCAATGGAAGGCATTTAAAGACTGCATGGATGAACTACAACAATTGTTCATCCCAGTTTGGCAAAAGAATAAATCAGGGAAGGTAGCACATCCGTGGATAACAAGGGAAATCAGGGATAGTATCAAAACAAAAGATGGAGCATACAAATTAGCCAGAAAAAGCAGCCTACTAGAGGACTGGGAGAATTTCGGAGTCCAGCAGAGGATGACAAAGGGCTTCATTAGGTAAGGGAAAATAAATTATGAAAGAAAACTGGCAGGGAACATAAAAACTGACTGCAAAAGTTTTTATAGATGTGTGAAGAGAAAAAGATTAGTTAAAACAAATGTATGTCCCTTGCAATCAGAAACTGATGAATTGATCATGGGGAACAAGGACATGGCAGACCAATTGAATAACTACTTTGGTTCTGTCTTCACTAAGGAAGACATAAATAATCTGCCGGAAATAGCAGGGGACCGGGGGTCAAATTAGATGGAGGAACTGAGTGTAATCCAGGTTAGCCAGGAAGTGGTGTTAGGTAAATTGGATGGATTAAAGGTCGATAAATCCTCCGGGGACAGATAGGCTGCATCCCAGAGTTCTTAAGGAAGTAGCCCCAGAAATAGTGGATGCATTAGTGATAATTTTTCAAAACTCTTTAGATTCTGGAGTAGTTCCTGAGGATTGGAGGGTAGTTAATGTAACCCCACTTTTTAAAAAGGGAGGGAGAGAAAAAACGGGGAATTACAGAGCAGTTAGTCTAACATCGGTAGTGGGGAAAATGCTAGAGTCAGTTAGTAAAGATGGGATAGCAGCACATTTGGAAAGTGGTGAAATCATTGGACAAAGTCAGCATAGATTTATAAAAGGTAAATCATGTCTGACGAATCTTATAGAATTTTTCGAGGATGTAACTAGTAGCGTGGATAGGGGAGAACCAGTGGATGTGGTGTATCTGGACTTCCAGAAGGCTTTCGACAAAGTCCCACATACGAGATTAGTATACAAACTTAAAGCATACGGTATTGGGGGTTCAGTATTGATGTGGATAGAGAGGCTGGCAGACAGGAAGCAAAGAGTAGGAGTAAACGGGTCCTTTTCAGAATTGCAGGCAGTGACTAGTGGGGTGCCGCAAGGCTCAGTGCTGGGACCCCAGCTATTTACAATATATATTAATGATCTGGATGAGGGAATTGAATGCAACATCTCCAACTTTGCGGATGACACAAAGCTGGGAGGCAGTGTTAGCTGTGAGGAGGGTGCTAGGAGGCTGCAAGGTGACTTGGATAGGTTGGGTGAGTGGGAAAATGCATGGCAGATGCAGTATAATGTGGATAAATGTGAGGTTATCCACTTTGGTGGCAAAAACAGGAGGGTAGACTATTATCTGAATGGTGGCCGATTAGGAAAAGGGGAGATGCAACGAGACCTGGGTGTCATGGTACACCAGTCACTGAACAAGGACAAAGTAGGCATGCAGGTGCAGCAGGCAGTGAAGAAAGCAAATGGTATGTTAGCATTCATACAAAAGGATTTGAGTATAAGAGCAGGGAGGTTCTACTGCAGTTGTACAGGGTCTTGGTGAGGCCATACCTGGGGTATTGCGTACATTTTTGGTCTCATAATCTGAGGAAAGACATTCTTGCCATAGAGGGAGTACAGAGAAGGTTAACCAGACTGATTCCTGGGATGGCATGACTTTCATATGAAGAAAGACTGGATAGACTCGGCTTGTACTCGCTAGAATTTAGAAGATTGAGGGGGGATCTTATAGAAACTTCCATAATTCTTAAGGTGTTGGACAGGCTACATGCAGGAAGATTGATCCCGATGTTGGGGAATTCCAGAACAAGGGGTCACAGTTTAAGGATAAGGGGGAAGTCTTTTAGGACCGAGATGAGAAAATCATTTTTCACACAGAGTGGTGAATCTGTGGAATTCGCTGCCACAGAAGGTAGTTGAGGCCGCTTCATTGGCTATATTTAAGACTGAGTTAGATGTCGCCCTTGTGGCTAATGTGATCGGGGGTATGGAGAGAAGGCAGATACAGGATACTGAGTTGGATGATCAGCCATGATCATATTGAATGGCGGTGCAGGCTCGAAGGGCCGAATGGCCTACTCCTGCACCTATTTTCTATGTTTCTATGTTCTATGTTCCAGATTCCAACTACTCTCATGAAAAAGTTATTTATCAGATCTCTAAATCTTTTACCGCTTCTCCTAAATCTGTGCCATCTAGTTTCCTCCTGTCCACTGCCTCTTACTCTCACAACTTTGTGTATGTGTATTGTGTATCCCTTGGTGGGCGGCCCGACTCTCGTCGCAGCGGCCTCTGCAGTCCGTCTGTCTTTTTTTATGGTTTTTTTTTGTCTTGTTTGAGTGTAGTTAGTGGTGTTTTTTTAGCTGGATATGTTTGTGTGGGGCGGGGGGGGGGGCGGGGTAGGGGAAACTTTTAAAATCTTCTCCCTGTACAGAGGACCCGACCTTTCCTCTGTTGGGTCTCCGTTGTCATTGGGGCCTAGCACCATGAAGCAACCTCCAACCGGACCTGGGGCTCCAGTCGCGGAGCCTGCGGTCTACTCACCATTGTGGGGCTGGCCGAATTCGGAACGGGAGGAGATGTGGTGGCAAGCTGCTGCTGCCCGACCCCGGAGATTCGGAGGCTCCAGCAGCAGGCCGGTGGACGGTAACACTAGGAGCTCGCAGGTCCATGGTGGGGGTCCCCTTTTCGGAGCTCCCGCAGCGGCAACTTCTCCCGCCCGAGTTGCGGGGTTGAAAATGACCCGGAGCGGGGCCTTACATCGACCAGCGAGGCTTTAATGGCCGTGGGACTTGCTAGTGCCTGCCGGGGGCTCTAACTTCAAGACCCAGAGCGTGACCTTGCATCGCCCGGCGCGGCCTGAATGGCCGCGGGACTTATTTACCATCACCTGCAGGGGGGCTTTGACTCTGACATCAGGAGAATGGGGAGTGCACGGGAGAGATAAGACTTTCCCTTCCATCACAGTGAGGAGGAGATTCACGGTGATGGATGTTTGTGTAAATTGTGTTGTGTCTTGGTTCTTTTCTTGTTTGTACGACTGCAGAAACTAAATTTCGTTTGAACCTCAATGAGGTTCAAATGACAATAAACAGTATTGTATTGTATGTCCATCGGGTCCCCTTCAGCCTCCTCAACTCCTGGGAAAACTAACGCTGTCTATCCAGTCGCTCCTCATAACTCAGGTGCTCAATCCTAGATCAGAATTATACAGTACTCCAGGAGTGGCCTGACCAATATTTAAAGTTGTAACACTGTTCTTATTGAGTGCCTGACAAATGAAGGCAAATATTGTGCACACCTGTGCTGGCAACCTTGTGCACTGCACACCTGCAATCCTTGGTTTTAAACACCAAAGTTTGTCTGTTCAATGGTTGAGGGTGGCACAGAAGCACAACTAGTAGAGCTACTACCACACGGCTCCAGCAATCCCTGGTTCAATCCTGATATCTGCTGCTGTCTGTGTTTGTACATTCTCCCCGTTATTCTGTGGGCTTCCTCAGGGTGCTCTGATTCTTCCCACATCCAAAAGATGTGTGAGGTCACATTAATTGGCTGCTGTAAATTGAGGGGGAGAATCTATGGGGCAATTGATCATAAAATGGGTGCGTGGTGGTCAATGCACACTCAGTAAGCCAAATAACTGACGGTCCTGTGTTGTATCTTCAGACTGTACGAGTCAAATCTCCAACCCACAGGATCTCCTCCCACAGACACTCTCCTCACCATTCTCCCCCCCCTTCAATGGACACTCTCCCCCATCACCCACTCTCCCCACCCTCTCCTCTACCCTCCCACAGACACTCTCCCCATCACCCACTCTCCCCACCCCCTCCCCTCCCACAGACACTCTCCTCACCATTCTCCCCCCCTTCAACGGACACTCTCCCCCATCACCCACACCACATGCACACCCTGTCCTTGTGTACACACTGTGTTGTATACACCACATGCCCATGCACACCCGATATCAGGAATGTTTCATCCTGCATGACGGGCCTCCTGCTTTTCCTTGACGCAGCTTCCCTATTCCCTTCTCGCCAGCCTCCGTTGTCCCTCTGTGTCCCTTCTCCCCTCCCATCCGCACCCCATCTCTCTCAGGAAGCCTTTCCTGCTTTTCTCAGCAATGTCCATTGCCCTGAGCGTTTCCTCTACTTCACCATGTGATGTTAATCCATTTGTATTGGATGTCCTGCTGATGTAGTTCCTGAAACCACATACTCCATTCAGCCCATTAAACCTGCCCTAGACCCATGGTTGAGTGGGTTCAATCAATCCCTTGTTTCCGCACGTCAGTTCCAGATTGATGGCGGCACGGTGGCGCAACAGATCGAGTCACTGTCTTGGAGCTCCAGTGACCCAGGTTCGATCCTGATCTTGGATACTGTCTGTTGGGAGTTTACACATTCTCCCTGTGGCTGATGGATTTCACCCGGGTGATCCGGTTTCCTCCAAATTTCTAAAGTCGCCTTGATTATGCCATTGAGTTGTGTAAGCATCGCTGCTGTAATAGAAGATTGAGATTGTAGGGATTGCACTGAGAACTAGTATGGACTGAATAGGCCAAATGGCCATCTATTCAGATATTTATAGAGACTGGTAGAGTTACACAGTACAGAGACAGGCCTTTCGACCCACTTAGCCCATGTTGACCAAAGTGCCAAACCAAGCCAGTCACATTTGCCCATATTTGATTCATATCTAGACAGAGTCAAAAGAGACCAGATCTTGAGTAAAAATCACTGCTGGATAAACTCAGCGTGTCAGATAGCTTCTGTGGAGGGAAATGGACAAATGCTGTTTCAGTTCCTGATCTTTCTTCAGACTGGAGAAGGGTCTGGATTTGAAAAGTCATCTGTCCACTTTCCCCATTCAGATACTGTCTGTTCTGCTGAGTACCTCCACCAACTTGTTTTTAACTTCCTCTAAACATTTTCTATCCTAATGCCTGTCCAAATGTTGTTTAAATCCATCTTACATGACCTCTGTCAGCTTGTTCCATAAATGTAGCACCCTCTATGTAGAAAAGGTTGCCCCTTGGGTCCCCTTTAAATCTTTCCCTCTCATGGTTTAGACACTGCAACCCTGGGAAAACAGTTTGCCTTCTTCGCCCCAGTGAAAACAGTCCCAGCTTATCCAGTCTCCCCACATCATTCAAAACCTCCCAGTTACATCCTCATGAATCTCTTCTGTACCCTTTCCAACTTAATGACAGCGTCCCTATAATTGAAATTATTCCTATATATTTATTTGGAATCATTCCAATAGTTGGGTGACTAGAACTGTGCACTATAGTCCAAGTGTAGTCTCACCAACAATATCTCTGAAAGAGAATTTCTGTTTCTCCTTCAATTCGTCTTTGAGCTCTGCAACTCTTGAAAACTGCACATTGAAACATTGCTGATCCTAATCTCTTTCCACAGGGAACATGAGTGGAATAAACACGGTAAGCCAGCTGCTCAGAGATTAACAGTGCATGATTACTTCAACAAAGGTCTGGACTACTACAGGTGAGGACCTGATGTGTGTGTCTCACTGACATGCAGCCCCACCACCACCACGACCCACGGGGAGAGAGAGAGACAAAGTGAGGGAGGGTGTCAAAGAGACAAATATATGGAAGGAGCAGGCACGTGCCGTGTGTAATTACTCAGGGTAGGCAGTCAGCCGGTTTTCAAAAAAAAATCATAAAACCGCGCATGCGCAGATTGTTCTCTTCGTAAAAAATAAGTGACAATTCAATTTTCCCAAGGGTTCTAAATCTCCTCCATTTTTTAATTACTGAATGGGTGGGGGACGGAGGATGAAGGCAGGTGGAGAGATGGTGGGAAAAACGGGAGCACACCGGGATGTTGAATCAGTTGTCATCTTATTGAATGACAATACTAATCCAAGGGCCCAATTGGAGGGGGAGTTCCTTTCACAGCGTGTGGGGAGCCTGCGGCAGGGGTTAAATATGCGAGAAGGCAGAAGTTTTGAGAAGGAGGGGGACAGAGATCATATCAGACTCACTCACCGCTGCCGCAGCGCTCCTGGCACGGACAGCAGAACTGGCCGCCACTTCCGGGGATGGAAGCAGCTCGGGTGCGAGCGGCCGCCGGGACCCAACACCAGAACCGGCTGCTCTTCAGCGCATTCTGATCACTGCTGGCAGTGCTCTTCGTCTGAACATCTCTCACCTGCCGTCCGCCGGCTTCGCTCATGTCAACCGCGTCCCGCAAATCCTTAAATTTCCACAGCCAAGTAACCTCAACTGGTCCCGTGAACACGCTGTCGGAATTTAAAGATTTGCGGGAAGCCGGCCAGCGAGCGGCAGGTGAGAGATGTTCAGACAGAGAGCACTGCCAGAGGTGAGTGGGGACCAGCAGAAAGGGCTGAAGTGGCTGAAGTGGCAGGGTCCCGGCGGCCACCCGAGCTGCTTCCTTCCTTGGAAGTGGCGGCCAGTTCTGCTGTCCGTGCCCGGAGGGCTGCGGCAGCCACCCGAGCTAATCCACTCCCCGGCCACAATAAAACCATATGGCAATACAGCACGGGAACAGGCCATCTCGGCCCTTTTAGTCCGTGCCGAACACTTACTCTCACCTAGTCCCATCTCGCCTGCACTCAGACCGGAGAGTGGCAAGTGGGTTCTGACACCAATCCCCACCTTCACAACGCCAGACTGCCCAAACACTGTGAACGGAGCTCTCCCCCCACCCCGGGAACTACAGTATTTATAAACATAAGGCACCAAGAAATGCACTTACCTCATTATTGGTACATTAAGTCCATTCTTCACTCTTTGTTTGCTAAGATACTATTAAAATGATGGCAATCCATATTTGAAAATGCCACCAAGAAACTCGCGCTGCAATGCGCAGAAGGATGATGCGCATGCACAGTGCTGCAAAGGCAGAATTTCTGCTGCTTTCAGCTCCGCTTGAATCTGACGGCTTCAGGCAGCGCTGACGGCACGTGGGCTGCACAGAGCTTCCCGTGTCACAAGCGCTGCGGATGAAAGGCACGGAGAATTATGCCTACCGAAGAGATCGATCTCTTAGACAGGCATAATTCTCCCTTGCCTTTACTGTTTATATTTAATAATTGCCATTTCATAATTTTAGTCAGGGTTGGCAGTGCCTACCTTGCCTACCCTGACGGCCCGTGCCTGGGAAGGAGGGAGAGAGACGGAGGCAGGGAGATGGAGAGAGAGTGAGAGCGAGAGGCAGAAGGAGGGAGAGGAGGACGGAAGGAGAGAGTCTGAGGGAGAAGTGATAGAGAGAGTAAGAGGGAGAGGGGAGATTGAGGACTGAGAGCAAGAGATGTGAAGGAAAGAATGGAGAGAGAGGAAGGAGAGAGCAACAGTGTAATGAGAGGCAGAGAGAGAGAGAGAGAGCGGGAGATAAAGGATACAGTGAGGGAGAGAGAGAAGGGGGAGGTGCACAGATGCTTGACAAAAAGACAGATGTAGGAAACAGAGGCAGACACAGGAAGATGAGAGATAGATGTGTGAAAAGAGAGGAGAGGCAGGCAGATGTGAAGAGATAAGATGGAGAGATATACAGACTGGGAGAGGGAGATGGAGAGGCAGAATATGGACCATACCCGTCCCCTCATCGCACTGTTGCTGGGGGGGGGGGGGGGGGGTAGGAGGCTGCGGCGTCACATGCACACTAACCACCCCACACACACACACACACGGGGGGGGGAGGGGACAGGGGGAGGGGAGAGGGAGGGAGAGAGAGGGAGAGAGAGGAGGGGGAAGGAGGGAGAGTGTTGGGAGAGGGGGAGGAGAGGGGGAGGGGGGAGGGGGAGGGGGAGGAGAGGGGGAGGGGAGAGGGAGAACATTGTGCAAAAGACTGTGATCATCAACATTATCTATGTTCCCTGTGATTTTACCACCCTCCATTGCTCCAGGCCAATCAGTACGATGCAGCACAGGAACAGGCCCTTTGGCCCACAATATCAGTGCTGTTCATGATGCTGAGATAAACTAACTGCCTGCACGTGATCCACATTCCTCCATTCCCTGCATATCCATGCACCTATTTAAAAGCCTCAAAAGCCACTCTTGTATCATTCTCCACCACCACCCTCAGCAGTGTGTTCCAGGCACCAACCACTCTCCTTTACACTTTGCCCCTCTCACTTTAAAGCTTTGCCC
The DNA here is from genome assembly GCA_963514005.1 of Raja brachyura. The sequence continues at coordinate 58,595,057 of OY740795.1, forward strand.
TCTGGTCTTTGAGTCTGGTCCTTATAAATCAAACCCTCAGTGGCATTATCTACAGAGGAATCTTGGGGTTCAAGTCCATAGTTCACTGTAAGTGGCAGCACAGCATGGATCGGGAGGTAAGGAAGAGATACAGCTTGCTGACCTTCATCAGTCAGATGTGGGTTTTAGAGTCCGGATATCATGTTGCAGCTTTATCAAACTTTAGTCAGGGCACATTTGGAGTATTGTGTGCCGTTCTATTCAGATGAGGTGGTGTGGGGGGGGGGGGGGGGGGGGGTGTGTGGAGGATAAAAGAGAAATGAGGGACTTGGGGATGGGAGATGGTGGAGGTATAAGGGCAGATGGGAGATGGTGAAAGAAATTGGCTGCACTGGGGTGTGGGAGGGGAGGGGAACAGGAAAGAGAGAGAGAGGGCACGGGGGTATTATTTGATATTTGTGAATTCAATGTTCATACCATTGGGTTGTAACAGGTATACCATTTTGGATACTGTTGAGGGAGATGGCTCATCAGGGGAATGCAGCAGCAGCCAAGTTCATGGCACCATGGGTGGCTCTGCAGCACATGATGGGGGAACAAAGAGGGGAAGGGCAATAGTAATAGGGGATTCAATTGTCAGGGGAATAGGTGTATCTGCGGCCGCAAACGAGACTCCAGGATGGTATGTTGCCTCCCTGGTGCAAGGGTCAGGGATGTCACTGAATGGCTGCAGAACATTCTGGAAGGGGAGGGTGAACAGCCAGTTGCCGTGGTGCATATTGGCACCAACGATATAGATAAAAAAAGGGATGAGGTCCTACAAGGTGAATTTAAGGAGCTAGGAGATAAACTCAAAAGTAGGACCTCAAAGGTAATAATCTCTGGATTGGTTGTGTACAGGCCACCTAACAGTAGTAGTGAAGTTGGGGATGGTATCAAACAGGAAATTAGAAATGCGTGCAACAAAGGCAAAACTGTTATAATGGGTGACTTCAATCTACATATTGATTGGGTGAATCAAATTGGCTGGGGCGCTGAGGAAGAGGATTTTTTGGAAAGTATGTGGGATAGTTATCTAAATCAACATGTAGAGGAACCAACGAGACAGCAGGCTATTTTAGACTGGGTATTGAGTAATGAGGAAGGGTTAGTTAGCAGTCTTGTTGTGCGTGCCCCCTTGGGCAAGAGTGACCATAATATGGTTGAGTTCTTCATTAGGATGGAGAGTGACATTGTTAATTCAGAAACAATGGTTCTGAACTTAAAGAAAGGTAACTTTGAGGGTATGAGACGTGATTTGGCCAAGATTGACTGGCAATCAATTCTAAAAGGGTTGACGGTGGATATGCAATGGAAAACATTTAAAGACTGCATGGATGAACTACAAAAATTGTTCATCCAGTTTGGCAAAAGAATAAATCCGGGAAGGTAGTGCATCCGTGGATAACAAGGGAAATCAGGGATAGTATCAACGCAAAGGATGATGCGTACAAAGTAGCCAAAAAAAGCAGCATACCAGAGGACTGGGAGAAATTCAGAGACCAGCAGAGAAGGACAAAGGGCTTGATTAGGAAAGGAAAAATAGATTATGAAAGAAAACTGGCAGGGAACATAAAAACTGACTGCAAAAGTTTCTATAGATATGTGAAGAGAAAGAGATTAGTTAAAACAAATGTAGGTCCCGTGCAGTCAGAAACAGGTGAGTTGATCATGGGGAACAAGGATATGGCGGACCAATTGAATAACTACTTTGGTGCCGTCTTCACCAAGGAAAACATAAATAATCTGCCGGAAATAGCAGGGGACCACGGGTCAAAGGAGGAATTGAGTGAAATCCAGGTTAGTCGGGAAGTGCTGTTGGGTAAATTGAATGGATTAAAGGCCGATAAATCCCCAGGGCCAGATAGGCTGCATCCCAGAGTACTTAAGGAAGTAGCTCCGGAAATAGTGGATGCATTAGTGATAATCTTTTAAAACTCTTTAGATTCTGGAGTAGTTCCTGAGGATTGGCGGGTAGCAAACGTAACCCCTCTTTTTAAGAAGGGAGGGAGAGAGAAAACAGGGAATTGCAGACCAGTTAGTCTAACATCGGTAGTGGGGAAACTGCTAGAGTCAGTTATTAAAGATGGGATAGCAGCACATTTGGAAAGTGGTGAAATCATTGGACAAAGTCAGCATGGATTTACGAAACGCAAATCATGTCTGACGAATCTTGTGGAATTTTTCGAGGATGTAACTAGTAGCGTGGATAGGGAAGAACCAGTGGATGTGGTGTATCTGGACTTCCAGAAGGCTTTCGACAAGGTCCCACATAAGAGATTAGTATACAAACTTAAAGCATACGGCATTGGGGGTTCAGTATTGATGTGGATAGAGAACTGGCTGGCAAACAAGAAGCAAAGAGTAGGAGTAAACGGGTCCTTCTCACAATGGCAGGCAGTGACTAGTGGGGTATCGCAAGGCTCAGTGCTGGGACCCCAGCTATTTACAATATACATTAATGATCTGGATGAGGGAATTGAAGGCAATATCTCCAAGTTTGCGGATGACACTAAGCTGGGGGGCAGTGTTAGCTGTGAGGAGGATGCTAGAAGACTGCAAGGTGACTTGGATAGGCTGGGTGAGTGGGCAAATGTTTGGCAGATGCAGTATAATGTGGATAAATGTGAGGTTATCCACTTTGGTGGCAAAAATAGGAAAGCAGACTATTATATAAATGGTGGCCGATTAGGAAAAGGGGAGATGCAGCGCGACCTGGGTGTCATGGTACACCAGTCATTGAAAGTAGACATGCAGGTGCAGCAGGCAGTGAAGAAAGCGAATGGTATGTTAGCTTTCATAGCAAAAGGATTTGAGTATAGGAGCAGGGAGGTTCCACTTCAGTTGTATAGGGTCTTGGTGAGACCACACCTGGAGTATTACGTACAGTTCTGGTCTCCAAATCTGAGGAAGGACATTATTGACATAGAGAGAAGGTTCACCAGACTGATTCCTGGGATGTCAGGACTGTCTTATGAAGAAAGACTGGATAGACTCGGTTTATACTCTCTAGAATTTAGGAGATTGAGAGGGGATCTTATAGAAACTTACAAAATTCTTAAGGGGTTGGACAGGCTAGATGCAGGAAGATTGTTCCCGATGTTGGGGAGGTCCAGGACAAGGAATCACAGCTTAAGGATAAGGGGGAAATCCTTTAGGACCGAGATGAGAAGGACTTTTTTCACACTGAGAGTGGTGGGTTTCTGGAACTCTCTGCCACAGAGGGTAGTTGAGGGCAGTTCATTGGCTATATTTAAGAGGGAGTTAGATGTGGCCCTTGTGGCTAAGGGGATCACAGGGTATGGAGAGAAGGCAGGTACAGGATACCGAGTTGGATGATCAACCGTGATCATATTGAATGGCGGTGCAGGCTCGAATGGCCGAATGGCCTCCTCCTGCACCTAATTTCTATGTTTCTATGTTAAGTCTAGTGTAGATGGACAGAGAGGTGCACAATGCAACAGGAAGACAGTTCCGTTTTCTGTCACAAATCGTTGCTTGTCTCCAGTGTGATTGTGTGCCAGAAAGGGAGACTGTGTGGAGTGGTGGGAATACAGAGAGGGGGCTCATGGCTTAACGGGGATTAAGCAGAGAGGGTGAGGAATGTGGGGACGGTTTGTTGGTGAGGGGGAGGACGGGATGCAGGAATTTGTATTTATTTACGAGTGTTGAATGTTGATGTGTAGTGGTACAAAACTATTCTTTGTTTGTGTTGCAGGGATGTGAAAACGTGTATAAATGCAAAACCAGAGGTAAGGCATGCTCAATGAATGGATCGTTGGTGCAAGGTGTGTGTGTACTGAGATAGGGACATAATATTACCAATGTACAGGTGCCCCCGGCACTGCCTCTTCCATACTACTCCACCCCCCCCCCCCCCGACCACACCATGTGTCGTGTCTTCCCCCGCGTCGTGTCTCCCCCGCGTCATGTCTCCCCCGCGTTGTGTCTCCCCCGCGTCGTGTCTCCCCCCCTCCCCCCCTCTCCGCGCATATGTTGCAAAAACTCATGGGAATCTCCTGCATCTTATCTGCCAGAAGTCTCCCAGGCATTCTTTTTGCCCTCTAGATTTCCTTTACGAACATCCTTTACAAGGATATTGGCAGGACACGAGGGCCTGAGCTACAGGGAGAGATTGGGCAGTCTAGGACTTTAGTCCTTGGAGAGGAAGAGGATGTGGAATGATCTTACAATGAGTATAAGATCATGAGGGGAATACCCTGTAGATAAGGTGAATACCCAGAGCAGGGGAATCAAGAATTGGGAGCCATAATTTTAAGGTGAGAGGGGAAAGATTTAATAGGAATCTGAGGGGCAACGTTTTCACACAGAGGGTGGTGGGTAAATGGAATGTTGGGTATATGGATGGGTACATGGATAATAAAGAGGGATATGGGCCAAGTGTAAGTAGGTGGGACTAGTGGAGATGGGACATGTTGGTCAACATGGGCAAGTTGTGCCCATGGGCCTGTTTCTGTGCTGTGTGAATCCATTACTATAAATGTGCCCTGCAACCTCTGTACTCCTCTAGGGCTACACTTTGCCCCAGACACCTACACCTACCCATGCCTCCTTCTTCCTGACCTTTTCAGGAAGTTTCTCTGCAACTTCAATTTACCTTTTGTGCTTCCCTTTGCCGGTTCTGTTGTGGGATCCTGAACCTGAAATGTTAAATCTGTTTCTTTCTCCATACACGCTACCTGACTTGCTGAGGTTATTTATTGTTTTCTATTTTATTTCAGATTTCCAGCCAATCTGTCATCCAGTAATACGCGCTGATGTAATGCGCTTGGAGCAGTCGGCACTTCCCTCTCCGTGTTTCATTAGTTTATCATCGTCTTTTCTGTCTGAAGGATCAGTTGGTCCGTCCACTCCTGGTAACCTTCGCTTTCCTTTGTTCACAGGCAGCCAAAGCATGCTTCGTGAATCTCAAGAAAGTTGTGAAGAAATGTGTAAGTATCAAGTCCTGGAGATAAAGGCTCACAACTAGCCCATAATCCATGTTCCCCTTAATATCCAGAAATCTGGTAACCTCTGTTGTGAATGCCCTCATTGGCTGAGCTCCCACACCCCTGTGTGAAGAAATCTAAGGAATCGGCACCTATGAGGACAGGGAATTTTTTTCTGATCTCAGTGCTCAACAGCCTGTCCCAACTTGCAATCCCAACAACCCTCTACTTCTATATTTCTCAACTAGAGGAAACAACACAATAAATACCCTCCCAATACCTATAATGCATAAGCAAGTCATTATGAGGTTATTAAAAAAAGAGGAAGAGAGATTCTAAAGGGAGTAAGAGGCAACCGTGGCTGACAAGGAAAGTTAGGGATGGAATAAAATTAAAAGAAAAGATGTATAACACAGCAAAGAGTAGCAGGAAGCCAGATGATTGGGTAACTTTCAAAGGACAACAGAAGGTAACAAAAAGGGCAATACGAGGTGAAAAGATGAAGTACGAGGGTAAGCTGGCCAAGAATATCAAGAAGGATAGTAAAAGCTTTAGGTATGTTATGAGAAAAAAGATCAGTAAAGACAAATGTGGGTCGAATGAAGGCAGAAACAGGTAAAATTATTATGGGGAACAAGGAAATGGCAGAAGAGTTGAACAGGTACTTTGATTCTGTCGTCACTAAGGAAGACACAAACAATCTCCCAGATGTACTGGAGGACAGAGGATCGAGGGAGACAGAGGAACTGAAATAAATTTGCATTAGGCGAGAAATAGTATTGGGTAGACTGACGAGACTGGAGGCTGATAAGTGACAGGATCGGTCAAAGTCAACATGGATTTATGAAGGGGAACTTCTGTTTGACTAATCTTCTGGAATTTTTTGAGTATGTGATAAGTAAAATGGATGAAGGAGAGCCAGTGGATGTAGGGTATCTGGACTTTCAGAAAGCCTTTGATAAGGTCCCACACAGGAGATTCATGGGCAAAATTATAGCACATGGTATTGGGTGTATGGTATTGACATGGATAGAGAATTGGTTGGCAGACAGGAAACAAAGAGTAGGAATAAACGGGTCCCTGCCAGAATGGCAGGCAGTGGCAAGTGGAGTGCCGCGAGGCTCGGTGCTCGGGTTGCAACTATCGACAATATATATTCATGATTTAGATTATGGGATTAAAGTAACACTAGCAAATTTGCAAATGACACAAAGCTGGGTGGCACTGTGAACTGCGAAGAGGATGCTAGAAGGTTGCGGGGTAACTAAAAAAACTGGTTGAGTTAGTGGGCAGATGCATGGCAGGTTATCCACTTTGGCGGCAAGAAGAAAGAGGTAGATTATTATGTCAATGGTGTCAGATTAGGAAAAAGGGAAAAAGTGTCCTTGAACACCAGGCACTAACGTAAAAATGCAGCTACAGCAGGCAGTGAAGAAAACTAATGGCATGTTGTCCTTCATAACAAGAGGATTTGAGTATAGGAGTAAAGAGGTCCTTCAGCGGTTGTACAGAGCCCTGGTGAGAACACATCTGGAATATTGTGTGCAGTTTTGGTCTCCTAATTTTAGGAAGGACAGGCTCGCTATTGAGTCAGTGCAGCGTAGTTCATTAGGTTAATCCCCAGGATGGCGGGACTGTCATATGAGGAAGGATTGGAAAGACTGGGCTTGTATTCATTGGAATTTATAAGGATGAGATGGGATCTTTTAGAAACGTATAGAATTATAAAAGGACTGAATAAGTTAGATGTAGGAAAAATGTTCCCAATGTTGGGGGATCCAGAACAAGGGGTCACAGTTTAAGAATTAAGGGGGGTCCATAGAAAACTGAGATGAGCAAAAACGGTTTCACCCGGAGAGTTGTGAATTTGTGGAATTTTCTGTCACAGAAGGCAGTAGAGGCCAATTCACTGGATGAATTTAAAAGAGAGTTAGATAGAGCTCTCAGAGCACGCGGAATCGAGGGATATGGGGAGAAGGCAGGCATGGGTTACTGATTGCGGATGATCAGCCATGATCACAATGAATGGCAGTGCAGGCTCGAAGGGCCAAATGGCCTCCCTCTGCACCTATTTTCTATGTTTCTATGTTTACTCATTCTTTTCCACTCGAGAGGATAGGCCCAGTCTGCTTAATCTTTCCTCAGGCCAAAATCACCCTGGTCCAAATGTACCACAACAAGTTCACACTGAGCTGCAACCCCTTAAAATTACAACAGATTTGTCAAATATGAGTTTTCTTTCAGAAATTTACGTTGATATCTTCAATCTTATTCAGAATTTTCAAGTGCCTATTATTTCCTTAACAGCAGATTCCTGAATTGTTCCCAACTATCCGTATCGGGCTTAGTCAATCTGGCGTTCTTGTTTTTGTAAATATCGTGTCACATTTGCTAACTTCAATCCATGGGATCAGTTCTGGAATCTATGGAATTAAGGAAGATGGCAATCAGCATCCATTATCTCTGTCATTGCCTCCTCCAAAATCTTACGGTGGAAGTCATCAGAATCTGGGCCAAGTTGCCCTTGTAAAACTGAGCTGAGAAAAGGATCGTACAGGCAAATGTGATCGGTTTAACTTAGCATCAGGTTCGGCACAAGTATTGTGGGCTGAAGGGCGTGTTCCTGTGCTGCACTGTTCCATGCTCTATGTTCCTTCCCATGGCTTTCCTTCTTGGTTTTAAATACCAATGCCAATCCCTCGCCCAGGCTGCAGGCCTAAAATAGTTTGCTGCCAATGTTCTATTTTCAATTCACAACAGATAGATTTACATGGTTAGTACAGATGGAATTGGAGATAATGCACTGAAATTAATTTAGAATTGATTAAGGGACGGAATCCAAAGAGTGGCATGAAAGGATTATACTAGGGTTGTTGAGCTGTGAGCAGTGGGGCCCGGTCCCAGTCATTCATGGATTGGCTGATGGGACCAAGAATCATCTTGCCACATGTGCAGATGATACACAATGGGGTGTGATTGTGAGTAGAGAGAAAGATGAAAAGTGGCTTCAAGCAGACAAGATGAGTGAGTGAGTGAGTAAGAATGTGCAATACTGCAATACCTGAAAAGCAGGTTTGTCACACGGTGAGAGACTGGGCGTTGTTGATGTTCAATGGGACCCGGGTCATAGTCACAGTCATACAGAGTGGAAACAGGCCCTTCGGCACAACTTGCCCACACCAACCAACATGTCCCATCTACACTCGCCCCTACTGCCTACATTTGGCCCATATCCCTCTAAACCTGTCCTATCCCAGCACCTGTCCAAATGTTTCTTAAATGTTGCGATGCTACCTGCCTCAACTACCTCCGGCAGCTAATTCCCTACAAGCACCACATGTGTGAAAGTTAGACCCCTCAGGTTCCCATTAAATATTTCCCCCTGAACCATAAACCTGTGTCCTCTGGTTCTTGGTTCCCCTACTCTGGGTAAGAGTCTCAGCATGTCTACCTAATCTATTCCTCTCTTGATTTTGTATACCTCTATAAGATCACCCCTCATCCTCCTGCGCTCGAAAGAATAGAGTCCTAGCTTGCTCAACCTCTCCATATAATGACGACTCATAAATCTCAGGCCCTTGAATCTTGGCAACATCCTTGTAAATCTTCTCTGCACCCTTTCCAGCTTGACAACACCTTTCATATAACGTTGTGTGCAGAACTGAACACAATACTCTAAACGTGACCAAACCACCTGCAACATGACCTCCCAACTTCTATACTCAACACTCTGACGGATGAAGGCCAATGTGCCAAAAGCCTTTTTGACCACCTTATCTACTTGTGTTGCCAATTTCAGCGAACTATGTACCTGTGCTCCTAGATCCTTCTGCTCTACAACACTCCCCAGAGACCTACCATTCACTGTGTAGATCCTGCCCATGTCAGTCTTCCCAAAATGCAACACCTCACATTTCTCTGTATTGAATTCCATCACCATTCCTCAGCCCTAATGGTCAACCGATCAAGATCATGCTGTCATTTTTGACAACTGTCTTCACTATCTACAATACCACACACTTTAGTGTCATCTGCAAACTTGCTAATCATGTGATGTACACTCTCATCCAAATCAAATAGATGACAAACAGCAATGGGACCAGCACTAAACCCTGAGGCACACCACCAGTCACAGGCCTCGAATCCGAAAAGAAATCTTCCACCATCAACCTCTACTTCCTACCAATTTTCTATCCATCCAGCTATCTCTCCTTCGATCCCATGCAATCTAACCTTCCAGATATTCCAGCTGTTCCGGATGTGGCCTTCATTACATCGGTGATTCAAAGAAGAGTCAGCAACTGTTTTGCCGAACACTTGAGCTCAGCTCCCCAAAGCCAACTGGATTTCCCAGTTGCTAATCACTTTAACTCTCCTTCTCATTCCCACACTGACTTTTCGGTATGGGCCTCCTCCACTGCCAGAGTGCGGCCATACACAAACTAGAGGAACAGCACCTCATATTCCACGGGAAGCTTACAACATTTAATTCTCCAATTTTGGTAACTTACCAAACTCCCCCACCTTCTCCCCCCCCCCCCCCCCCCCCCCTTCCTTCCCCTGAGTCCATCTCTCTTCCCTGTGCTACACCTGGACTCACAACCATTTCCTACCCATTTCCTTTTAACTGCATTCCTTCCTCCAGCTTCACAATTGTCAGCTCATCTCTGGCCTTTGTTCAACCATTCGCCTCTCAAACATCCCTGATCTGTATCCACCCGTGGGTCATAGGCTTTATCCTGCCCCTCCTCTCATCCTTCCTATCCCACCCCCCCCCCCCCCCCCATACCCACAATCAGTATAAAGAAGTGTCCCAACATGAAACGTTAATGTATTTTGAAGTTACAATCAGCAGGAATGAAACAGAAGACCCAGTTGATATGTATTTGGACTCAGAGGCCTTTAATAAAGTGGAGTATAGGAGATTATTAAACAAAATGAGCATGCACAGCATTGAGGGTAATATACTGGCCCCGACTTGGTCAACTGACGGAGTAGGATAAAATGGGTCAATTTTGGGCTGGGTGGCTGTGACCAGGGATGATGCCGGATTAATGCTGGGCCCTGCTGCTCACAATTGGTATCCCTGAATTGTATGAGAAGATCAGGTTGGATATGTCCAAGCAAAACACAAACTGCTGGAGGAACGCATCATCAGTGGAGGTAGAGGGATGGTGCCTGTTTGGGGTCAGGACCCTGCACCAGCTCGCTTCATGATATATCCAAGACACCTGATGATACCAAGCCAGGAGGATGCAGAGACTTCAGGGAATCTAGACATCGGGCAAAAAAATGACGGATGGAAAATAATGTGGAGAAAGGTGGGAAATTGAAAGGTGTTGGTGTTGGGAGAGGTCCAAGTGTGGAGTCCTTGCACACCAAACACTGAAAGTTCACATGTGAGCTATTAGTTGTGTGTTGGGCTTTATTTCAAGAGGATTGCTCCAATTATATGGGGCACTGATGAGACAGCACCTGAAATATGTACAGATCTGCTGCCCTGCCTGAGGAAAGATTATCCTCAATGGAGGGTGAACCGCATTGCTTCACCAGGTTGAATCGTGGGTTGGGATGGGGCCTGGTTTGTCCCCTGTGGAGAACGAAAAAAATCGGCCTAAACCATCTGTGGTTTCCAAGAATGAGAGGTGATCTCATTGAAACACAACTTTTACTGGATTTGACGTGAATTTGATGTTTCCATTGCCTTCAGTGTGAAATACAACTATCCCCCACTCTCAGCCGCCTGTCCATGCTGCTGCCCACTCTAACCCCCTCCGGCCCCAGTTTCATTCAGCCTTGAGGGTAGGACTTCATCAAACCCCTCCTGAAAGCCCTCTCAGAGATTGAATAGATGGAGGATGGCAGGAGCGAGGAAGAGCAGAGGGATGGAGGGAAGGGGATTGACAACAGCAGAGATGTTTCAGGCGAGGAACTCCAGTAATCTGGGATGTGCTGCCTGAAAGGAGCACAACAAATTCACAGCATTGGACAAAGGGAACTGGAGAAAGTCTGGACTGTGGGGAGGAATGGGGAGTGAGACTCAGCAAGGAGCTCCACCATCAAGCTGGAACAAGCCTGATGGGCCGAGTGGACGCCTATCATTCATCGATTCTCAAATCCAATCTGGAATTCTGGATGGGGAGGGGATGTGGGACATTTTCCCTCCCTGTGACTGGCTCTCCCTCTCCATGGTTCAATAGTTGATAATCTCTCCTTATTTCTGCTCCTGATGTCCAAACTTGGGTCCGTCCACTCCTGGTAACTTTAACTTTCCTCTCTCTATTTGCAGACGATAGTCGAGAAAGACAATGTGAGTATTATGTCTTGAGTACAAAAGCGAACACTCGACCCAGAGAAGGAGTCCACAACCAAGCGCTGGTGGGGAGAAGTGATGTTGGTGACAAGACAATGGGGGGACAGGAAGTGAGTGAGAGAAGAGAAACAGAACTGGGAGGCAGAGTGAGGTGAGAGGGGTACGGGGATAGTTTGGAGGAGAGTGTGAGAGAGACAGATAGGTAGGGAGGGAGGAAGGAGAGGGAAATAGAGAAGAGAAGAAAGAGTTGCAAAGGGAAATGCAAGGGTTATGGCCACATAGTGCAACACAGAACCCTCAGTCCATCGTGTCCATGCCACCATCAGGTATCCATGTCCCACCACATGGTCTGTGCCCTACTCCGTCTTGGAAATTCAGGAGCTTATGCAAATGTTTGAGGGCATATTTGAATTATGCAGAGGGCAAATATTTCTGCCTCCCCCATCCCCTCATGGAGAGCATTCCAGATTCCAACCACCGACTGAATGGATAAAGGTCTTCCTCAGATCCTCCTTAAATCAACACCCTCTGGCCAGGACACATGTACCATTGGGAAACATTTCCTACAATATATCTCATACAACATGGATACAGGTGCTTCGACCCAACCCGTCCACGTCGACCAAAATGCCTCATCTAAGCAAGTTCCATTTGCCTGTGTTTAGCCCATATCCATCAACGCCTTTCCCATCCATGTACCTGTTCTTGTGTCTTTTAAATGCTGTTATAGTTGCTGCAAGAATGATCTCCACTGGTACCTCATTCCATATACCCAACATCCTATGAGTGAAAAATTTGGTCTTCAGGTTGTTATTAAATCTTGCCCTTTTCTCCTTAAATCTAGGACCGCTGGCTTTTGATTGTCTATCCTGGATAAAAAATATCTATTCACTATCCTCATGATTTTATATACCCCAAAAACATCACCTACTCTCTATAACTCAGCTCCCCGAGTCCTGGAAACATTTTGGTGAATCATTTCTGGATTCTTTCCAGTTCAATGACATAGTCCCATGGCAGGGTGGCCAAAACCAAACATAATACTCCAATATGGCTTCACCAAAATGTTGTACAACTGTTACATAACATCACAAATCTACACTCAATACTCTGACTGATGAAGGCCAATTTACCAAAAGTCCTCTTGACCACCCTGTCAACCTGTGACGCTACTTTCAAGGAACTATGTACCTGCATTCCTAGATCCCTCTGTTTACAACACTCCCCAGGGGCCTATCACTCACTGTGAAGGCCTTGCCCGGATTTAGCTTTCCAAAATGCACTTATCTGCAATAAACTCCATTAACCATTCCTCAGCCAACTGATCAAGATCCTGCTGCATTTTTTGATAACCATCTTTGCCAGCTTCAGTGTCTACAATTCCTCCCACGTTAGTATTATCTGCAAACTTACTCATCCTGCCGTGTACATTCTCATCTAAATCGTTGGTGTAAACCACAAATGGAAATGGGCCTAGGAGCAATCCCTGAGGCACACCTCTACTTACAGACCTCCAGTTCCATCATCACCCTCTGCCGCCTTCCATGAACCCAATTATACAATCGTCTAGCTCTCCCTGAATCCCATGTGATATAACCTTCCAGAGCAGACCAACGTACGTAACCTTATCGAATGCCTTGCTGAAATCCGTATGGACAACAGAAAGTCAGATTTGTGACACAAGATCTCCCATGTACAAAACCATGCTGACGAGATAGGCAGACAAACAGATAGGTAAGTAGGTAGGTAGATATTTTTTAGCTATAATATATAGTGAGTGTGGTTTTGTATATGGAAGATCATGTCTCAAACATGTGTGTGACTGGTCAAGAGTAAGAGAGGGCATGGGACAGGTATAGGCAGCTGGGATTAAGTGCATTCCTGGAGGAGTTTTGAGAACTAAGGAGAAAAAAGGAAATCAGAAGGACAAAAAGGGACAGGAGAGAGTCCTGGCAGATAGCATTAAGGATAATCCCAAGAGATTTTATAAGCACCTGAAGGGAAAAAAGGTAATTAGAGAGAGAGTGGGACCCCTCAGGAATACAAGAGGTCAACTGTGTGTGGGACCACAGGAGATGGGCAAGGTCCTCAACAAGTATTTCTTCTCTGTTTTTACAATGGACAAAGTCAGGAGAACGGGGGATCTTGAGGTAGTCACAGGAAGGGGCTTGAGACCAGTCAGTATTACGGTCACCGAGGTGCTGAAGGTCCAGACTCATATGCAGAAATTGGCTTCATGGAAGGAAGCAGAGGGTGATGGTGGAGGATTACATTTCAGACTGGAGAGCCTGTGAGTAGTGGTGTGCCTCATGGTTCGGTGCTGGGCCTATTGCTGTTTGTCATTTATATCAATGATTTGGATGAGAACATATGGTTAGCAAGTTTGCAGATGATACAAAAGTGGGATGTCTTGTAGATGGTGAAGATGGTTGTGAAAAATTGCAGCAGCACCTTCATCGAATAGGCAGGTGAGCTGAGTCAATACAGAGAAATGTGAGGTGTTGCATTGTTGGAAGTCTAACATGGGCAGACCCGACACGGTGAATGGTAGGGAGCTGGGGAGTGTTGTAGATCAGACAGATCGGAGAGTATTTATAGTATAGTGTGCAGTTTCTGTGTTAATGGGGGGTTTGCACAGTGAGTGAGTGAGTGGACACCCTTCAACGACTGTTGGTCACCCTCACTCCAGCTCCTTCCCTAGAAAGGTTTTAACACTTTCTTTTGTTCCGCAGCTTATTACTGAAGTACGGCTGTATCTCATCTAACCGTACAGAGCTCACAGCCAATGAACTGCACATCGCGCTCAAAATTCTGCAAATGCTCAGCTAAGCAGGGGAGGGGGAACAGATGGAGAGGAAAGAGACCAAAGGATTGAGACTGCCAGAGACACACTGGTGGATGGAGAAACAGGAAAAAGAGGCAGGTTAAAAGAGGGAGAAAGAGGGAGAGAGAGAGAAAGTTGTAGGTGATCATGAGTTAGTTCTGTCGAGCTGCTAAATTCTCACTGCATTCTCACCAGAAGGTAATATTCTTTATTGGAGACTCAGCAGTGACCTGAGCTCACATCACACATCGTAACAACATGGACATGCACCTTTCAACATTCTCAAACTTACTGTGCGGAGAGACCTAGAGGAAACAAGCAGAGGAGGGACAGACACACCACACAAAGTGGCGTTATAGACAGATTGAAACTTCAGGGGTTCAGCAAATGCTAGCTACGCTTTGCTTTGTGGCTTTTCAGCAATAAAACTTCATTTCAAAGTTTGTCCTGCATTGGTTATATCTATCTGGACCTCTCCTAATGCCATGGATGGTGACAGGACGGGTGCAGGTGAATGTGTGACTCACATCGGATGCAAGGGGAAGGACTTGGATTCCTGGGGCAGGGCATCCAAACTGAATGGTCAGGCTCAGAGCTGGATTGGCAGGGTGAAGGGAAACCCACAGTGATTCAGGACCGCTGGGTAGGTTCAGTAAATGAGTCTGCAAAACAGAGGAAACAGGCTGGAAGGAAGAAAACCAAGCAGAGGGAACAGTGGAGCAGCAGTTAGTGCTGCTGTCTGCCAGTGCCAGCTATAATCATGACCTCTAATCCGTGTGCAGTTTCCACTGTCTTCCTGTGTCCGTGGCACTCCTCCCACATCCCCTGCCCTACTGGGTGGTAGGTCATCGTGTTAGCCCATCCTGCCCACAGGTAAAATTAATGGGCCTATACGATTGCACAGACTGAAAGGACTGAAAGGGATTAGATAGAGTGCACATGGAGAGGATGTTTCCACTGGTGGGAGAGTCTGGGACCAGAAGGTAAGGATGTACCATTAGAATGGAGATGAGGTGAAATTTATTTAGCCAGAGGGTGGTGAATCTGAGGAATTGATCGCCACAGACGGCTGTGCAGGCCGTCATTTGGCATTTTCAAAGTAGAGGTTGACCGGTTCTTGATTAGTAAGGGGGTCAAAATGGGTTGAGAGGGAAAGATAGATCGGCCATGATTGAATGGCACAGTAGACTCGATGGGCCAAGTGGTCTAAGTCTGCTCCTAATTCCGGCTTCATGGACAGGAGTGTCAGTGAATGTTGCTGCTGACCGGGAAATGGGCTGCAACATGAGAACTGCAGCACTGGTCAGTAAACTTTTAGCTGATGTCCAGGCCAGAGGCAGTGAGTGAGGGGCAGCAATGCTGGGCTCAACATGCAACTCCCCAGATCAGGAGGGAGGAAGAAGTGCAGATATGTTGGCAAGCACCTGAAACGTGAGGACAGTCCGATAGAGTGGTGCATACTAATATGTTAGTGCAGTTTGAGATCAAGAAGGTGTTGATGTCTTCAAGAGCATTAAGGTGGTTATATCCTTGATGGGATTTATTCCAGGATATTGAGCGGAGATAGCTGAGGGCTTGATGACGATCTTTGTATCCTCTCTAGCCACAGACAAGGGCCCAGAGAGGACTGAAGCGTGTCCAATGTTGCTCCTTTTTTGAAAGGTGGGTAATAGAGATAATCTAGGAAATGAGCCGTACGCCAGTGCTGTTGGAGAGGAGTCTTCAGGGATATGTTTTACTGCCATGTGGAAGAGTCAACATGTCTCTGTACATGGCAAACTTTGACTTACAAACTTGATTCAGTTTTTTGAAGAGGTGATATGGTGCATAGATTAGGATAGGGCAACTACATAGCCGTTTGATAAGGCATATAATAACAGTTCAGTTTGTTGTAATATTTACCGAGGTACAGTGAAAAGCCTTTGTTGCATCTTGTGGAAAGACAATACATGATTACTATCGAGCTAGTCACAGTGTACAGGTAAATGATAACGGAGTGACGTTTAGTGCAAGGTAAAGCCAGTAAAGTCTGATCATAGATAGTCCCAAAGATCAAAGAGGGTCACCAAAGATGAAGATAGTTGTTCAGAACAGCTCTCTGGTTGTGATAGCATGGTTCAGTTTCCAGATAACAGCTGGGAAGAAACTGTCCCTGAATCTGGAGGTGGGCGTTTTCACACTTCGATACTTTTTGCCTGAGGAAAGATGAGATAGTGACTCGGGTGCGATTTTCTTGATTATGCTGCTGGCCTTGCGTGAGATATCAATAGAGTCAATAGAAGGGAGGTTGGTTTCTGTGATGGTCTGGGTTGCGTCCACAATTTGTGGTCTTTTAAAAAAATTAGTATAAAAACATTTATTCAATTATTAAAAATAATATTTACAATACAATAAAACAAAGCAGGATCCACCACCATAATACAAGACAACCAAATATACTAACTAAACTACTATACAAGTATGTTACAATCGTGTTGAGGATACATTCAAACCCCTGCGGTGCCCTGGGGGCCCAGAAAACCCCCAGAGTGCCTGTAGACAGGGCGTAGTCCCTCTATCACCACCCGGGCGTGGACATAACCCCGGGAAAGGGGCAGGCAGCCGGCTCAGGCAGACACCTCTTCCACCTGGCGCCGTGAGTGGCGGACGGCCAGCTTGGCCTGGCCCAGGAGCAACCCAACCAGGACATCTTTGGCCCTACCCTCTCCCCTACGCACAGCGTGTCCAAAGATGGGGATGGTGGGTGAGAAATGGAGCCAGAAGGCAAGGAGCAGCCCCATTAAATAATAGACCAGGGCTGCAGCCTCACACACTCTATACCCATGGTACACAGTCTCTTCCAGCCCGCCAAAGTGGCAGGCGGCTGGCGAGTGTCTGAACCGCAAGAGAAACAGGTTGCATGGGACTCCTTGGTGCAGTACCCTCCACAACAGGTCCCTGATGACAATTCAATTTTTGGAAACAATTCAACAATTGGATGGAATTGTTTCCAAACCAAGCTGTGATGCATCCTGTTAAAGGCCCTCATGGCAGCCTGATCCACACAATCAGTTTAGTTTTAACTGTCACGCACACCGAGGTACAGTGAAATATTCTGCATACTATCCAATCACATCATACCACAAATGAGTACAATGTATAGAATAGATGAATAGTGACTTGATAGTTTTGATTCCGGCTGGCTCACCACAGAGAAGACACAGGGCTGCGGTGAAAGGATGTTATTCTGACAGGAGGCCTATGACCAGTGGTGTTCCACAGGGATTAGTGCTGACACCTACTGTATTTTGTTAAAGAAGGAACTGCAGATGCTGGAGAATCGAGGGTTACACAAAAAGCTGGAGAAACTCAGCGGGTGCAGCAGCATCTAAGGAGCGAAGGAGATAGGCGACGTTTCGGGTCGAGACCCTTCTTCAGACTGCAAGTCTGAAGAAGGGTCTCGACCCGAAACGTCGCCTATCTCCTTCGCTCCTTAGATGCTGCTGCACCCGCTGAGTTTCTCCAGCTTTTTGTGTAACCCACCTACTGTATTTTGTTAGTATACTAGACCAAGTGCAGACCCGTTGCACCACTCACGCATAGCCCCCAACTGCGCAGGCGCGGCTCATTTCTCCTCATCCCTCAGCACTCCCTCCTCCTCCTCTTCACCCTCTGTCTTCAATCCCTATTGGTGCTCAATAGATAATAGACAAAGGTGCAGGAGTAGGCCATTCGGCCCTTTGAGCCAGCACCGCCATTCAATGTGATCATGGCTGACCATGCACAATCAGTACCCCGTTCCTGCCTTCTCTCCATATCCCTTAACTCCGCTATCCATAAGAGCTCTACCTAACTCTCTCTTGACAGTATCCACAGAACAAGCTTCCACCGCCCTCTGAGGCAGAGAATTTCACAGACTCATACTCTCTGTGTGAAAAAGTTTTTCCTCATCCCAGTTCTAAATAGCTTACCACTTATTCTTAAACTATGGCCTCTGTTTCTGGACTCCCCAACATTGGGAACATGTTTCCTGCCTCTAGCGTGTCCAAACCCTTAATAATCTTACATGTTTCAATAAGATTCCCTCTCATCCTTCTAAATTCCAGAGTATACAAGCCCAGCCGCTCCAATCTTTCAACATATGACAGTTCTGCCGCTCCGGGCATTAACCTCGTGAACCTACGCTGCACTCCCTCATTAGCAAGAATGTTCTTCCTCAAGTTTGGAGACCAAAACTGCACACAATACTCCAGGTGTGTTCTCTCTAGGGCACTGTGCAACTGCAGAAGGACCTCTTTGCTCCTATACTCAACTCCTCTTGTTATTAAGGCCAACATGCCATTCGCTTTCTTCACTGCCTGCTGTACAATGACAGTGAATAAAAGAATGTCAAAGTATGCAACGTATGATATAACTTGGTTACCGATACGAGTGGAGAAATGATAGGCGGTGTTTAACCCGGGCAAATATGCGGTATGGGATTTAAAAGGCTATAGATAGGCACATGGATATGCAGGGAATGCAGGGATGTGGATTATGTGGATGCAGAGGGGATTGGTTTAATTTGGCATCAGGTTCGGCACAATATTTAATAAATGAGGGGATGAAGGGTGGAGTCTCCATCAACGTAGGCAAAGCTATGATAGGGTCTCAGTAGCTGGCTGGTCCCAACAACAAGCACCCAAGGAAGAGCAGCAGACTGCATGCCAAGCGGATACCTCTGTGCAGAAGGTGGTCGCGAGGGTTTCTGGAGATTGCTGGGCTGTATGACTAACGTGGACGTTAAAGTGGGGCCTCCAGCCGTGGGCTGCCCACCCACACACCCATCTACACTGATCCCACATTCACCCACTTCAGCTCCCCAATATTCACATCAACACCCCCCAACACACACACACACACACACACACACCCTGGGGGCAATTCACAGCAGTGAGTAAACCCACCCACCCTCACAACTCAAATTGCAGCAGGGTCTTGATGTTGGCCGTGTGGGCTGAGGAATAGTTGATGGAATTTTACACAGAAATGTGAGGTGTTGCATTTTGGAACGTCAAACATAGGCATGACCTACACAGTGAATGGTAAGGCTCTGGCAAGTGTTGTAGTGCAGAGGAATCTAGGAGTGCAGGTACGTAGTTCATTGAAAGTGGCTTCACAGGTAGATAGGGTGGTCAAAGTGGCTTTTGGCACATTGGCCTTCATCAGTCAGAGTATTGAGTATAGAAATTGGAAGGACACGTTCCGGTTGTACCAGACATTGGTGAGGAAGCATTTAGAGGATTGTGTTCAGTTCTGGGCACCATGATATAGGAAAGTTGGAAAGAGTGCACTGAAGATTTATGAGGATGTTGCGAGGACTTGCGGGCGTGAGCTACAGGGAGAGGTTGAGAAGACTAGGACTATATTCCTTGCAGCGCAGGAGGATGAGGGGTGATCTTTTAGAGGTGTACAAAACCATGAGAAAAATAGATTGGGTAGATGCACAAAGTTTCTTACCCAGAATAGGGGAATCACGGACCAGAAAACATGGGTTTAAGGCGAGGGGGATAAGATTTAATAGGAACCTGAGCGGTAAATTTTTCACACAGAGTGGTAGGTGTATGGAACGAGCTGCCGGAGGAGGTAGTTGAGGCAGGTACTATCGCAATGTTGAAGAAACATTTAGACAAGTAGATGGATAAGAAAGGTTTACAGGAATATGGGCCAATCGCAAGCAGATGGGACTAGTGTAGGTGGGACATGTTGGTTGGTGTGGACAAGTTGAGCCGAAGGGCCTGTTTCCACACTGTATAACTCTACAAAACAGGAGCATCTAGGGGATACCCCCACTGTCACATGGAGAACATGCAAACTCCACACAGACAGTAGGCAAGCTTGTAATTGAATCTGGGTCACTGGCATCAAGAAGCCCAAGAGGCAAATGGTGGAAGAGTAGAGAATGGAGGATGTGCAGAGGATGTGTCCACAGATCCTTAAAGGCAGGGGGATAAACTGTATGGATGTGATGGGAACAGCAGAGTTTCATGTGGACCCAGGTACAGTGAAAAGCTTTGTTTCTCATGCCGGTCAAACAGATCTGATAATGCTATGCGCAGATATATACATAAGCAAGTCAAACTCAGGTACAGTATGTACAGCAAAGGGGAAGATACAGATTGCAGAATATAGTTCTCAGCATTGTAGCTCATCAGTTCCAGAGACAAAGTCCAATGCCTGTAGTGGGGTAGAAGTGATTCGGACAGAAACCTGGCTCATGGAAGGACCGTTCAGAAAACTGATAACAGGGAGAGAGTGGTGGAAGGAACTGCAGATGCTGATTTAAACAGAAGATTGACACAAAATGTTGTAGTAACTCCGGGTGACACGGAGCATCTGGAGACAAGGAATGAGTGATGTTTCGGGTTGAGAACCTTGTTCGGAAAGAACCCATTTCTGTGTCTGGTGGTTCACACTTTCAACCTTCTGCCAGTCAGGAGCAGGGAGAAGATAAAATAACTAGCATGGGATGTGTTTGATAATGTTGGTTGCTTTTCCAAATTTTCTCTACAATTTCTTGCGGTCTTGAGCAGAGCTGTTCACAAACTAAGCAGTAATGCACCCATCATAGATCAAAATGGAGACAGTGTATAAGTAGCTGCATTTGAGATGCCCTTCTCTGCCAAACAAGCGGAACTGTTTGCTGTGATAAGAGCTTGTGTCATCGGAGAGGACTTAAGAGTAAATGTTTACATTGACTCTAGATATGCCTTTGGAGTGGTCCATGATTTTGGCCAATTATGGAGGAATCGAGGATCCCTAACCTCAGCGGGAACACAAAGCTCTCACCAGCAATTAGTGTCCGATCCGCTGCAAGCTTTAAATTTGCCAAAACAGATTTTGGTGATGATGTGCAATGCTCATACCAAGGGTCAAACCCCAGTAGATAAAGGGAACCAACATGCTGACCAAGAAGATAAAGAAATGTCACGGGAGCGCAGGCTGGTTGTATCTAAAATGATGAGGCAGACTAAAAGTTGAGGGAGACTCAGGTCTACCTCGGTAAAGCCAATGCCAACTATCCAAGATGTCATTAGATTACAGGAGGACGCTCCTGAAGCAGATATTACACTGTGGAAGCAACTTGGTTGTAAAATTGATTATATGTCGGGACTGTGGGTTACTCCGGCAGGACAAACGTGTATGACAGATGAACTAGCTATGCGGGTTACACAAAAAGCTGGAGAAACTCAGCGGGTGCAGCAGCATCTCAGGAGCGAATGAGATAGGCGACGTTTCGGGTCGAGACCCTTCTTCAGACTGGGATGTGGGTTATTGACTGTGTACACTTAGCAACTCATTGTGGGGCCTCAGCAACTGGCGATACATTGTTAGCTACATGGTGGCATCCAAGGTTGCAATCTCTGGCACAAAGGATTAGTAGCCGTTGTTTGATCTGCCAGCAACATAATCCAGGGAAAGGCGTACACTATGGAAGTGGGAAAACTCCCTTACGTATAGGAGGCCCCTTTGATACCTCCAGATGGACTACATTGCACTCGCGTCGCAGCGGCCTCTGCAATCCACCTTTTTTTATTTTTTGTCTCGTTTCAGTGTAGTTATAGTGTTTTTTGTGTTTTTAACTGGGTATGTGTGTGTGGGGGGGAGGGGGGCAGGGTGGGGGAAACTTTTAAAATCTCTTCCCTGTACGGAGGACCCGACTTTTTCTCTGTCGGGTCTCCGTTGTCGTTGGGGCCTAGCACTGTGGAGCGGCCTCCAACCAGAACGACCTGGGGGCTCCAGTCACGGAGCCTGCGGAGCTGTGGAACCTGTGGACTTACTTACCATCTTGGGGCTGGCCAGCTTCAGAGCGTGGAGAGCAGTGGTGGCGCGCTGCCGGGGCCCGACCCCGGAGCTTCAGAGGTTCCAGCCGCTGGTCCGGTAGACGGTGACATCGGGAGCTCGTGGGTCCCTGGTGGGAGGCCGCTTTTCGGAGCTCCCGCAACGGAAACTTCTACTGCCCGAGTTGCGAGGTTGAAAACGACCCGGAGCAGGGCCTTACATCGCTCGGCGTGGCTTTAATGGCTGTGGTACTTGCTAGCGCCCGCCGGGGGCTCCAACATGAAGACCCGGAGCGCGGCCTTGCGTCGCCCCGCATGGCCTTAATGGCCGCGGGACTTACCATCGCCCGCCGGGGGGCTTTGACATTGACATCGGGAGGAGAATGGGGAGTGCAGGGGAGAGATAAGACTTTGCCTTCCATCATAGTGAGGAGGAGTTTCACCGTGATGGATGTTTGTGTAAATTGTGTTGTGTCTTTTTCTTGTTTGTATGACTGCAGAAACTAAATTTCGTTTGAACCTCAATGAGGTTCAAATGACAATCAATGGTATTGTATTGTATTGAGTTGGAGAGATGTCAAGGATATAAGTACATTTTGGTAATTGTAGATGTATTTAGTAAGTGGATTGAAGCCTACCCAACACTTGACAACAAAGCCTCTACTGTTGTCAAGGTGCTTGTGCGAGAGATCATCCCTAAATATGGTATTCCAATTTGGCTAAGTTCTGATAATGGTCCTCATTTTATAGGACGAGTGAATAAAGAATGTTGTACTCAATTGGGAATTCATCAATAGTTGCACTGTGCCTATCGACTTGTTGAATGAGCTAATCAGTCCTTAAAAACTAAGCTTGCTAAATTGAAAGCTGAAACAGGGGTTAACTGGGTTAAATTACTTCCTATAGTGTTGTTTCAGATGTGTACTACACCAGCAGGAAGAGCAGCTGAAATTGTGTATGGCCGTCCACTTAGAACCCCATGGAACCAGAGTACCACAAAATATATTAATTTCCATCATATGTCATCAGATATGACTAATTATATTATGTCATTGACCAAAGCACTAAAGGATTTGAATTCCAGGGTACGAGCGTTGTATATTGAATTACCATCTTTATCTACCCCAACTAAAGTCAGACCTGAAGATTTTGTCATGGTAAACAACTGGGTCAGAAAGGGTCTGGACACTCAATGGGAAGGACCTGATCAGGTTCTCCTCACAACTCCGACTGGTGCTCAAGTAGAAGGGGAAAATGTGTGGGTCCACCTTCACCATTGTGAAGTTATCGGTAATGCGCCAAGCTGCTAATTCTATCTTGTTTGAATAAATGTTTTTCAATGCAGGTGTGTTAAGTACCCTGGATACGCTTCTGCTGCCAGTGATGCTACAAGAGACTACACGCCCATGAAAAGTCGGGAAGCAGAGACTTGTGGGATCTTGGCAGAACATCATCAGCATTAGTTTGAATATTGATGTATATACTTCCATTTCATTTTTCCTTGTTTGTGAAGCAGTAGTTAGCATGAAATGATAAAAGGGGGGGATGATAATATGTAAGAAAATGGGTACTTTGGAAAATAGCTGACAATGCCTGTGAGCAAGGTAAAGCTGGATGAGGTGACAAGAACACTAGGTACAGGAGGTCCATGTGACATAGCTGTTGCCACAAAGCCCAGCTCTTTGCAGAAGCTCCAGGAAGATTCTGCACTTATGACCCACTTGCTGCCATTAAGTCTATGTTTCTGTAAGAGACTCCAGATGGTTTCTGTTCTTGTGGCTTCTCTGATGCCATTAACTGTAGGTTCTGTTGAACAGAAGCTGAACCTAAGCCTGTGATTGGATAGAGGATTTTCTGTTTACACAGTATCGAGGTGCTAAATGGATTTTGTATACATTGTTTGCAACTTACAGAGTAAGTGCTCCTTAACCTGTTTTCGTATCTGTAAAAAGTGGTTGGCATGTGGGAGTGGTTTCCCCCATCGTACTTAGTGTCCCCGCCTTCGTTTAGGAGTATAAAAGTGTATGGAATTCATTTGGGTGTGTCGGATGTCTTCCCTCTGTTCGGTTTGCACGATGCTACTGTGGGCTTGCACGAGTGGATCCGAGACAGTCCCTGCATTGTATACAAATAAAGAAGGGTTTGGACTTCAGTGTTCTACTCAGTTTCATTTACTGAACCAGACTCGGGGTAAGATTAGATCCGGGCATTCGCAGACTGAGCTGCATACTGTGTTAGCTAGCTAGATGGCTACATACTGGATAGCTAGATTGCTAGTTAGATGGCTACATACTGTATACCTAGGTATCTAGCTAGACAAGGCTACAAAATGTATAGCTAGGTAGCTAGTTGGGCTGAGCTCCATACTGGATAACTAGCTAGACTGAACAACATACTGGATAGCTAGATACCTAGCTAGACTGAGCTACATACTGGATAACTATGTAGCTAGCTAGACATAAAATGCTGGAGTAACTCAGCGGGTGAGGTGGCATCTCTGGAGGGAAGGAATGGGCGATGTTTCTGGTCGCTAGATAGCTTGGTACCTGGATAGCTAGCTACCCGGATTGCAAGTTACCTAACTAGACTGAGCTACATACTGGATAGCTAGAGAGCAAGCTAGATGGCTACATACTGGATGGCAAGATATCTAGCTAGATCGCGACATACTGGATAGTTAGATGCCCAGCTAGATTGCTACATACTGGATAGGAAGATATCTAGCTAGATGGCGACATACTGGATTGCAAGATATCTAGCTAGATGGTGACATACTGGATAGCAAGATATCTAGCTAGATGGTGACATACTGGATGGCAAGATATCTAGCTAGATGGCGACATACTGGATAGTTAGATGCCCAGCTAGATGGCTACATACTGGATGGCAAGATATCTAGCTAGATGGCAACATACTGGATAGTTAGATGCCCAGCTAGATGGCTACATACTGGATGGCAAGATATCTAGCTAGATGGCGACATACTGGATAGTTAGATGCCCAGCTAGATTGAGCTACATACCCGGGTAGCTGGGTTGCAAGCTAGACTGAGTGCCACACTGGATAGCTAGGTAGCTAGACTGAGCTACATGCTGGATATATCACCAGATAGCTAGCTAGTTGGCTATGTACTGGATAGTTATCTTACCATTTAACCGTCTAGCCTGGAATGAGCTACTTACTGGATATCTAGGGAGCTAGCTGGACTGAGCTGCATACTGGACAACTAGGTGGCTAGCTAGACGGACCTACATACTGGATAACTAGGTAGCTAGCTAGATGGCTACATACTGGATAACTAGGTGGCTAGCTAGACTGAGCTACATACTTGATAGCTTGGTTCCTAGCTAGATGTCTACATTACATGATAGCTAGGTAGCTAGCTAGACTGAGCTACATATTGGATAGCTTGGTTCCTAGCTAGATGTCTACATTACATGATAGCTAGGTAGCTAGCTAGACTGAGCTACATATTGGATAGCTTGGTTCCTAGCTAGATGTCTACATTACATGATAGCTAGGTAGCTAGCTAGACTGAGCTACATATTGGATAGCTTGGTAGATTGAACTACATAATGATAGATAGATAGCTATTCAGAGCTACATACCTGGATATCTAGTTTGCTAGCCTAGACTGAGCCACATACTGGATAGCTAGGTAGCTGGCTAGAATGAGTGACATACTGGACAGCTTGGCAGCTTGATAGACTGAGCTACATGCTGGATAGCTAGATAGCTGGCTAGATGGCTACATACCTGTAAGGCCAGGTCCCTAGCTAGATGGCTACATACAGAATAGCTAGGTAGCTAGCTAGACTGAGCTACAAACTGGATAACTAGGTAGCAGGCTAGATGGTTACATACTGGATAGCTAGGTAGCTCGCAAGACTGAGCTACATACTGGATAACTGGGTAGCCTCCTAGACAGAGCTACACACTGGAATGCAAGATAGCAAGCTAGGTGACTACACACGGGATAGCTAGATAGCTAGCTAGACTGAGCTACATATTGGATAGCTAGCTAGCCAGCTAGTTGGCTACATACTGACCAGCTAGGTAGCTAGTTAGTCTGGGCTACATACTAGGTAGCTGGCTAGACTGAGCTACATACCTGCATTGCTAGGTAGATAGCTAGACTAGCCTACATACCTGGACAGCAAGGTAGTTAGCTAGACTGAGCTACATACTGGATAGCTAGATAGCTAGCTAGACAGAGCTACACACTGGATAGCTAGATATGTAGCTAGATGGCTACATGTTGGATAGCTAGATTGCTAGCGGGACTGAGGTACATGTTGGATGGCTAGATAGCTAGCTAGATGGCTACATGTTGGATAGCTAGATTGCTAGCGGGATTGAGGTACATGTTGGATAGCTAGGTAATTAGCTAGACTAAGCTACACACTGGACAGCTAGACAGATATCTAGATGGAGCAACATACTAGATAGGTAGATAGCTAGCTAGACTGAGCTACACACTGGCGGAGTGGCATGCAGCGGCCACTATGAGGGCGGGCAGGGTGCAGGAGGAGGGGGAACCGCTGTTGCCGCTGCTGTGTGGGGCCCGTCAATCGCTCCGACCGTCCGTCATCAAGCACTACATCCGTCGCCACCGCCGACCAGAAACGTCACTTATTCCTTTTCTCCTGAGATGCTGCCTGACCTGCTGAGTTACACCAGTCTTTTGTATCTATCTTCGGTATAAACCAGTATCTGCAGTGTCAGGCCAGGCAAAATGACACGGTTTTTATGTTGCCCGGCGGGAAATTAGATGGCCATTGCGAGCCCTGCTCCCTCCCCTCACATCCCTTTCTCGCCCTCTCCCTCCCTTCTCAAACCCCTCCCACCCCACTTCCCCCGACACCTCCCATTTGTGGACCCAGCCTGTGACAGCTAGTTCCCACTAATAGGACTGCACAAAGACCTCATCATCTGTCTTAGTAACATTGACTATGGGATAAATGCAGACTTTGGGAACAACACCCCCCACCTCCCCACCCCCGCCTTGCTTCAAAATGGGTGGTGGGAATTTAGACTCAGTGGCCAGAGCAGGTGGGTGGCACTGGTACATTGACAACATTGCCTGTACTCAGTTGAAAAGCCCACTGCCTCTGGGGACTTGGAGAGACCATTGGAAGAGAGATCTGCCTCTGGGACAACTCGTGGCCAAAAGTTTAGTGCCCATGATGACATTGGGGGTTCGAGTCCAGCCCCTGGGGCCCTGTGTCACATTTAGTTCAGAGATACAGTGCCCTTCAGCCCACCGAGTCCGCCAGGGCCCGTGGCGGGGTGCGTTAGCGTGGACCCGGCTGAAGCAGCACCTGGTGTCGGGTCATGGCCGCTGCCAGGACTGGGTTCAGTCAGTCGTTCCCACTTCCCGCCCGGCGACGGGAGAACGGTCTCCCTGGACCGCCCGCTAACAGCGGACCCGCTCCATGCGGACCCCGGTGGGCAGACACTGCAGCCTCCCCCCCGGGCCCGGATTGGACCCTTTGCGAGTAGTTAACACCTGCCCACTAACCACCAGAGCAGTCTGCCAGATCGCGGACCGGTGATGGATCACGGTCTGAGACTGGGAGCCCCGCAGGTGCGGCCGGCCAGCGCAGACTCACCACCGGGGGAGCTGCCAGATCGCGGGCCGGTGGTAAATCATCTCGGTCACCGCACCCCGCGTTAGCGGCTGGACGTGACCGAACATCGCCTTCGTCACAGGGGAAGACAGGCCGCAAGCCCGCGCGGACATCGGTGAACCCCGCTCCGGCCTCTGGAACCGACTCCTCACCACTAATGTCTTTCCAGACAAGCGGGCCGCCTCAGTCCGGAAGACTGCGGACCAGCGGCATGTCTGCGTGGGAGTCGCAGAGCCCCGCTGGAGCGGCAGGCAGCGACATCCTGCCTAGACATCACCTTGACGAGGTGCGGGCCGATGGCAGAAGCCTCAGTAGTTCAGGAGAACTACTGAGGAAGGCGACTTGTTGTCCGCAGATAGCGGCGGCGGTCGCATGGCCAGTATGAAGCGCATGATGGAGCGACTCCTTGAGCAAAATCTCCAGCAGCAGGACCGGATGTCCTCTAGTTTCAGGAGACATGCATCTGGGCCACCCAGCATGTCCCCATCGTCGGTGAGCAGTGCCAGGGGACAGCAGCTGGCTGACGTGGAAGAAGGGTTGGCGGAGGAACCTGCAGCACCTGAGAAACCCCAAGAGGAACTTCTTGAAGTGGTTCCAAATTTGCGGAACCTAAGCACTCAGGACAGTCATTGCAGCCCAATCTAGCGGCAAGTATTGACTTCCTTACTACACACCAGCTGCAGGATCAGGTACTAATCGAGGCAATGAACAAATATAAGGCCCCGAACAACTGTCACGTATCACTGGACGTACAGACAGTCAACATCTGGGGCAACATCAGTCCAGGATTAAGGGCACAGGAACTCAAACTACAAAAGATCCTGAAACTGTTGACATCGGGAATCACGGCCTTTGCCAGATTGATTGACGGCACGGAGATGACCGAGGAGCATGAAGATGCTCTTGCACTATTGTGTAACACAGTACGAAATTAACGCTTTCCGGAAAATCTCCACGAAGCCTACTCTCAACCCCACGTTTGCGGGGTTGTGCAAGGCATCTGCGACGCCGCCAGCGAGACAGCTGTTCGGTGAGGACCTGCCCAAACAGGTCAAGGACCTGGACGAGGAGGCGAAGGCAGTCGGTTTGATGAAACCACCTTCCTCCAGCAGGCCGGCATCTCGCAGACAAACACTATATGCAAGACCTCGGGGGGCCACCTGAAAGAACATCAAGGACCTACACGCCGGCCGCACCCCAACAACAAAAGCCTTTTTTAGGGCAGGGCCAACAGCGACCCGTGTGGAAGATGCGCCAACCCCACACCCCAGGAACACAATGGAGCGGCAAAACCCAGAACATCAGGCCCCGCCGGTAACCATGGAGGTAAGGGGGTCTGGTTCTCATGCGTGTGCTGCATGTTTAACCTCACAAATTGGTGGGAGATTACGGTTATTCTGGGATATATGGAGCTCTATAACTTTAGACTCATTTATATTACAAAGTATTCAGGGGTATGAAATTGAATTCATAAATGAACTTCCCCCGCCTCAACATGTACCAAAGTGGAAATTTGCACTTTCCCATAAGGAAATAGCGGAAAGACATGAGGAAATTTTGAGGCTACATGCCGAGGGGATGATAGAGAACCTCTTGAGTTTGTATCCAACATCTTTACCAAAACCAAAAAAGATGGTGGATGTCGGATTATTATTGATTTAACCCATTTGAATACTTTTGTAAAATATACCCATTTTAAAATGGACACTTTCGAAACAGCTAAATCACTGATTTCCAAAGGGTGCTTCATCGATTTAAAAGATGCATACATTTCAGTATCCATACGGAAACATCACCGAAAGTTCTTAAGGTTTGTTTGGATAGATCAGCTATGGCAATATAGAGCCTTACCTAATGGGCTTACAACAGCCCCTAGGTTATTTACAAAAAATTGAAACCAGTATTGGCATCCCTGAGGAAACAAAACCATATTGTCATGGCATATTTAGATGACATCTTGATTGTGAGAAAGACTACGGAATCGACAAATTTAGCAGTAGCAGCTACTAAAACATTGTTTCAAAAATTAGGGTTTGTCATCCATCCAGACAAATCTAAGATCTACCCTTCACAGGTCATGAACTATCTGGGATTCACAATTAACACCAATCAAATGCTTGTTACCATCCCAGATAACAAGGCAATGGATGTTATTGAAGCACGTAACAACCTTGCTTGCGCCAGGAAACCAACAATCAGACATGCTGCTAAGGTAATTGGGAAATTAGTAGCTACATTTCCAGCTGCACAATTTGGCCCTTTACACTATCAACATTTGCAAAGAACAAAAATGTCAGCATTAAAAACAAATGCTGGACATTTTGATAGGCCTATGCAGCTGCCAATCAAGGCAAAAGTTGAGTTACAATGGTGGATTGATAATATTCATGACTCATTCAATCCCATTATTGTACCAAACCTGTCAGTCATGGTACAAACCAACGCAAGCGCCCAAGGCTGGGGAGCTACCGACACTACTTCCAGTTGTGGCGGTAGATGGGATTTACACAAATCTACTCTTCTATTATCACAGGGGATAAACTATTTGGAGATGCTAGGAGCATTTCACGGGCTGCGAGCTTATTGCATTAATTTACATTATACGCATGTCCATCTTCAAATAGACAACACCACTGTGGTGGCATATTTAAATCATGTGGGTGGTATCAAGTCAATATCTTGCGATGAATTAGCAAACTCAATCTGGCTCTGGTGCATTGCAAGAAATATTTGGATATCAGCTACCTACCTTCCAGGTAAGCTCAATACAGTGGCAGACACCAGGTCACGGGTATTCAATGATAACATTGAGTGGATGTTAAATCCCCAAATATTTGCTAAAATTATCGCCAAATTTGGAACACCATATATTAACCTTTTTGCGTCCAGATTGAACCATCAGATACCAACATATGTATCTTGGGAACCAGAACCTGGGGCAGTAGCGATGGACGTTTTCTCGTCGCACTGGGGGAAATGGTTTTTCTATGCATTTCCTCCATTTTGCCTCATCAGTCCGGTGTTGCAGAAAATAAAATCAGATTCTGCAACAAGCATCTTAATAATACCCGACTGGCCTACACAACCATGGTATCCGGTGGTCCTTGAGATGATTAAAGAACCATGGGCACATATTAACAAGTGCCCGGATTTGGTGACTAACCCCACAACAGGGGAATACCATCTGTGCCATGGTCATCTGCACCTGTTGACTTGCAGGTTCTGAAGAGGCCACTCCTGCAATACGGACTAACACCAAGGACCATGGACACCATTGCAGCATTGTGCAGAGAATCCACTAGACGACAGTACCTCACCCAAATCAGGAAATGGGAGGCCTACTGCAGAGGGATTAACATCACGTATGACTCTGCCACAATGCCCCATGTGCTGGAATTCCTCGCGGGGCTACATCATGATGAGGGCCTCAGCTACAGCGCCATCAACAGTGCCAGGAGCGCACTGTCATCCTACCTTTGTATAGGAGTAGGAGCTCACCAGCTCGTGTCCAAATTGATGAGGGGTATCTTCAATTCAAACCCTCCCCGACCACGATACAACATCACCTGGCATATAGGGGTAGTATTGACCCTACTCAGGAGTTGGTCACCTATGGTTGGACTACCGCTGTATAAACTCACCCTGAAGATGGTGATGTTAATGGCACTAACCTCGGCTCAATGGGCCCAGAACTTACAAAAGATCAAATTGGATCATATGGTCTCAACCCCTGAGAGAGTAACTTTCTTCATAGATGAGTTACTCAAGCAGCACAGACCTGGGACTACAGGGCTGCAATTAATATTTCCAGCATACCCCGTTGATGTGAGGCTCTGCATAGCCACCTACATACGTCAGTATATTAAAGTAAGGCATACCATCAGGAAAATGGAGAAAGGCCTGCTGATCAGCCATAAGAAACCCCATCACAGGGTGACAGTGCAGATGATCTCCAGGAGGCTCAGGGTGGTATTGGATGCAGCAGGTATTAATACTAATATCTTTAAATCCCATTCTACCAGAGCTGCATCCACATCAGCGGCGAGGACCATGGAGGTTCCCATGGACCATATCCTCGCAGCAGCGAAGCTACATTCCAGCGGTTTTATAATAAACCTGTGGCCGCTCCCGCTACGTTTGCGGAGACAGTGTTAAGTACTGGTCCCCAAGAAACGTTTATCCCTGAGTGAGGGTTTTTTGATTTGTATTAATAAATACTATATTAATTTTTCAGCTTATCAAGTCTCCTTCCATCAGAATTGCGGCAGTGTGTGAGCATGGACATGATCCAGGGCATGTAATCACAGAGCTTTGAAATCTTCACGAAGTCACTCGCGTGACTCCGAAATGAAATAGTAAGATTAAACTAAAGATGAGGGATTTTGAGCCCTCCGCTCACAACCCTCTACTATAAGGTCAACTGGTAAATAGAGTCTCTTCAATCTTACTATATTTTGTCATTGGTGTTTAATCTGTGATTCCACACCGCTGCTTTGAAGAATGTCGCGCATGCGTGTTGGCAGGGTCTTCACGAAATCCCTCATCGCAACTCCTGATAAAATAAAGATCAAACTTCAAACTGGTTAGTAAGATTAAACGCGTTTAATCTTACCAACACTGCCTACTATACATCAAATCCCACCTACAAAACCATAGGCAGATAAAAACTGAGACTAAAATATCAGACATGATAATAAAACTGACTTGAGCTTTATGGCTCCTACACTGCCCCAAGAATCGTTCTTCCTTGTTGGAATGAAAATATCTTGCAACTACCGAGTTATTCCCAGAAATTCTTGCCATTACTGTTCCACAGTCATTCTTGCTCGGGTGCCTTTCCAGTCAACTTCGGCCAGTTCTTCCCTCATGCCTTTCCTTATCTGTAATACCGACACATCCCATTTCACATTCTCTCTCTCAAATTGCAGGTCAAATCTTATCATATAGTGTTCGCCACCTCCGGTGGTTCCTTTACCTCGAGTTCCTTTATCAAAGCCTATTTATTACACAATCCTAAATTCAGAAATTACCGGGTAGGCCCCTTAAAAGTTGCTCCAAGAATGTCAGACACCCTACAAATTATCTTACATTGGGTCCAGTACCAACCTGATTTCTCCAGTCTACCTGCATGATGAAATCTCCCATAGCCACCATTACATGCTGATTTACATCTTACATGCTGATTGTATTTCCTGATGTAACATGTACCCTTTCTCCTGGCTATTGTTTGGGGGCCTGTGAGTAACTCCCATCAGGGTATTTTTACCCGTACAATTTCTCAGCTCTAGCCACAATGACTCAACATCTTCTCATCCTATGTCATCCTGCGCTAAAGATCGAATATCATCCCTGACCAACAGAGCTACTCCGCCCCTCCACCCACCTGTCAGTCTTTTGATAGGACATATAAGCGTGAATATTCATCTCCCAGCTCCGATCTTCTTGCAGCCACGACTCTGTAATACCCAGAATGTTATACCTACCACTTTCAAACTGTGCTACAAGCTCATCCACCTAGTTTTTTTATGCTAGGTGCTTTCAAATACAACACTTTAATTCAGTATTGACCTCCACTCCTCTCATAGCAGTCCCGATCCCACCCCCCCCCCCGCCCCCCACCGCACACACACAATATTCCGTTTAAAGCCCTGGTTATATGGTTTTCCAGGAGTATGGTCCCAGTGTAATCTAGTGGCGTCCATCCCGTGAACAGTTCCCTCCTTCCCCAATATAGGTGCCAATGTCCCAGAAATTCAAACCCACTTCTTCCACACCAGTCTTTGAGCCACGCGTTCAATGCTCTAATCTTCTGAACCCTCTGCCAATTTGCACGTGGCTCAGGTAGTGATCCTGAGTTAATTAACTTCTTGGTTCTGCTTTACAATTTGATGCCTAGTTGCTCAAATTCCCTTCGCAGAACCTCTTTCCTCGTTTTGCCTACGTTATTTCTACCCACATGGACCATGCCGACCAGATCTTTCCCCTCCACTCCATTTGCTTCTGCAGTTCAGACGAGGTGCCCCAACCCGGGCAACAGGCAGGCAACACAGCCTTCGGGACTCTCTATTCTCGTGCAGAGAATAGTGTCAGTGCCCCTAATAATAATACTGATTCTATCTACTTTTTTCTTCCCTGTCCCATTTCACACGATTTCATTCCTTTAAAGAATTCATCATTAATCAATATATTTTTTTTATCAGGCTTTTAACATTATTTCCCTCTCGAGTTCTCTTTAACCTTTTGTTCCCTGTTAGAAAACTACTCTCTCATTTGTCTGCGACACTATTAAATACACAATCTCCTGATCAGTACTAGCTTATTTCATTTCGGAGTCACGTGAGTGACTTCGTGAAGAACCCGCCAGCACGCATGCGCGACATATCGTCGCAACGCATTCAGTCGATGGCTGGAGGTGGAGCGCGGCTCACCACCAGCCCTTCACAAGGGCCACTCAGGTAAGTGTAGGCAACCTTGAGTTGGTTGTTTCTTGTTGTGTGAGTGTGTGTTTTCTCCCAACAGAAATATGGATAGTAAGAGTAAGGGCCGCAGGACATCCGTTCGGAGTCGCGGGCCACCCATCCTGGAGCCCTCATCAACGGCTGCACCTGCGAGTCGGGCCGGAAAAAGGCGCGGAAGTCGGGGAGCCCTGTCGTCACAGGACCCGACCCACCGACACACCATAGCTCTAGCGAGGATCCCGCAGAGCAGGACTTCGGTGCACCACCGGAGCATGCTGACCCTGACTCCATATCTCTGTCGGCAACGGGCTCGTTGGTCGACCCGGGCAAACAGGGGTCACATGCTGCCGCACGGCCCTTCTCCCTGAGCCCTCGCAGAAGAGGCAGGGATAGAGCCCGTCTACCTAGCCCTTCGTGGGCGGAGGTATCACCTAACGCCGCTAGATTGCGGACTGGTGAATTGGCGGGACTCAAGTCCACTGGCAGACCTGAGAGCGCCAGTGTGGACTCACCAACCAGCAGGACCAGGAAGAGTCATTCAGGTGGAGTCCCGCCGCGGTCACCGAGTCCCCCGTGGACGGGAGGACGGGACCGTACGCCGTCTAGGTCCAGGATCAGGACAGTCGGCAAGCCCGCGCGGATGTCGGGTCACCACGCCGCGGCGTTGGGTGCCGTCCTCTCACCGTATTTGCCCTCCGAGGAAGCGGGATCGAGCTCCGCCAAAAGGAGGCGTTTGAGCAGATCCGCGCGGGAATTGCTCAGTTTCGCTGAGGCGGCTGCTAGCGACAGTTCTTTTCGGCACCGAGATTACCTCGACGAGGTACGGGCCGATGACAGGAGCCTCAGGAGTTCCGTTGGACATGAGGACTCCGACCGCCCGGGTTCGCATGGCGAAGGGCGAATTGACAGGATGGAGAGGGTGTTGGAACTTATCCTGCAGCAAAACCAGAGGCGGGAAACATTTAGTTCCAGGGGGCACATGGATTTATCCCCATCGTCAGCGGGAAGCATGAGACAGCCGGAGGATGAGGACATCTTGGTCCACGCACCGTCTACATCTGAGGCCCCTCAGGAGGAGTTCCTGGACGTGGCAACTAAATTTGCACTATCAGAATCATCAGGACAACCCCTCAACTCCAAACTGGCTGCTACCGTTGACTTCCTCACGAACCATCAGCTTCAAGAGCAGGTCCTTGCGGAGGCCATGAATAGGCACAAGGCACCAGGAAATTGCAACTCCCTCAATGTCCGTAAATACGCCGATTTGGGGCAACATTAGCCCAGGGATCAGAACTCAGGAGATGAAGTTGCAAAGGATTCTGAAGTTGCTCACTGCTGGGATTACCGCGTTTGCAAGGTCGGTGGACGGGGTGGATCTGAACACCGAGCAAGAGGATGCTCTGGCACTACTGTGCAATACACAGTACGAAATAAATGCATTCAGGAAGAGCATTATAAAACCCACACTGAACCCCAAATTTGCGGGACTATGCAAAGCACCTCCTACGCCGCCACCCAGACAGTTGTTCGGGGAGGACCTCCCGAAGCGGGTCAAGGAATTGGATGACCATGCAAAGACGGTGGGTCTCATGAGATCACATATCTCGACCAGGCAGCCGGCCAGGAAAGTGCCATTCTTCAGGCCACGAGGCCCTGCCATCAGGCCAGCAAGGACCTACGCTCCAGCACCGCCACAATATCAGCAACCTCAACAGCCTAGGCCTTTTTTAGGGCTAGGCCCCCAGCGGCCAGCATGGAAAATGCGGACACCGCATTATCAACACAAATCCCTCCATCCCAGCATATGCCAAATCGCAAATTTACACTGTCCAGCAAAGAAACGGCAGTAGGCTATGCTGAAATCTTGAGGCTACAAGAAAAAGGCGTGATAGAAAGAACTATACACGAACCAATTGAATTTGTATCCAACATATTTACAAAAACCAAGAAGGATGGAGGATGTCGGGTTATTATTGATCTGACCCATTTGAATACTTTTGTAAAATATACCCATTTCAAAATGGACACGTTCGAAACAGCCAAGTTATTGATTTCTGAGGGCTGCTTTATGGCATGCATTGATTTAAAGGATGCATACTATTCAGTATCCATTCAGAAACACCACAGGAAGTGCTTGAAATTTACCTGGATGGATCAGCTCTGGCAATACAAAGCTTTGCCAAATGGGCTTACCACAGCCCCTAGATTATTTACTAAATTGCTCAAACCAATACTGGCTACACTAAGGAGTCAAAATTACATGGTCATGGCCTATCTGGATGATATCCTAATTATTGGGAACACCCTGGAATCAGCGGAACTGGCAGTTTCAGCCACCTTGGAAATCTTTCAAAAAATGGGATTCATTATCCATCCAGATAAGTCAAAGTTCTGCCCTTCACAGGTCATGGATTATCTGGGATTCACGGTGGATTCCAATCGCATGAGGGCCACCATACCAACTAACAAAGTTGGGGATGTCATTCAAGTATGTAAGAATCTAGTCTGCGCCAGTATACCATCGATTAGACAAACTGCTAAGATGATTGGGAAAATCGTAGCAGTTTTTCCAGCTGCCCAATACGGACCTTTGCATTATCAGAATTTGCAGAGAGCCAAGATCTCAGCGTTAAAACTGAACGCTGGACATTTCGATAGACCAATGCAGCTGCCTCTCAAGGCAAAAATTGAGTTACAATGGTGGATTGACAATATCCGTGACTCATTTAAACCCATCATTTTGCCCAATCCAATGGTATACTTACAAACAGACGCAAGCTCCCATGTCTGGGGAGCCACGGACAACTACTCTAGTTGTGGAGGCAGATGGGACACCCTTGAATCTACCCTGTTATTGTCACAAGGGATAAATTATTTGGAGATGCTAGGAGCATTTCACGGACTTCGAGCTTATTGTTCTAACCTTACTGACACTCATGTCCGTCTCCAAATAGATAATACCACTGCGGAGGCATATCTAAATCATATGGGCGGTACCAGGTCAATTTCATGTGATGAATTGGCAAATACAATTTGGCTCTGGTGTATTCGACCGAATATTTGGATTTTAGCTACCTGTTTCTCAGGTGAGCTCTATACAGTGGCGGACACCAGGTCACGCAAATTCAATGACAACATCGAGTGGATGTTAAATCCCCAAATATTCGCTAAAGTTACAGCCAAATTTGGTAAACCGGATATCGACCTTTTTGCGTCACGGTTGAAATATCAGGTACCAACATACGTTTCATGGGAGCCAGATCCTGGGGCAATGGCGATGGACGTGTTCTCGCTAGATTGGGGGAAATGGTTTTTCTATGCATTTCCTCCATTTTGCCTCATCAGTCGGGTATTGCGGAAAATCCAGTCAGATGCTGCTAAAGGCATTCTTATCATACCCGACTGGCCTACGCAGCCATGGTATCCGGTGGTCCTTGATATGATCGGTCAACCATGGGTGCTCTTAGAGGGTTGCCCACAATTGGTGACACACCCTGTCTCAGGGGAACCACATCCCTGCCACAGTCACCTAAAGTTATTGGCTTGCAGGTTCTGAACAGGCCATTACTGCGGTATGGCCTCTCATCAAGAACTATGGATACCATTGGAGCGTCATGCCGGGACTCCACCAGGCGGCAATATCTCACACATATCCGGAAATGGGAAACCTACTGCGGCCGCTCCCACATTGCATACGACTCCGTTACTATCACCGACGTGCTGGAATTCCTGGCGGGGTTGCATCATGACGAACACCTGAGCTACAGTGCCATCAACAGCGCCAGGAGTGTGCTATCATTCTACCTCAATATTGAAGTAGGATCCAACAGGCTGGTGTCCAAACTCATGCGGGGAATATTTAATTCCAATCCGCCTAGACCTCGTTACAACATCACCTGGGATATTGGGAAGGTATTAACCCTGCTCAGGACGTGGTCGCCCATGGAAGGGCTTGAATTGGACAAACTCACCCTGAAGCTGGTGATGTTACTGGCACTGACTTCAGCGCAAAGGGTACAGACACTCCACAAGGTCAAGATCGACAGGATGATCTCTACCCCTGGCGAAGTAATCTTCTTTATAGATGAATTACTCAAGCAGCATAGACCTGGGTTCACAGGGCTGCAGCTGAAGTTTCCGGCATACCCCGCTGATGCAAGGCTATGTTTAGCCACCCATATCCGCCACTATATCAAAGTGACGAGGAAATTAAGGGGAATGGAGAAATACCTACTCATCAGCCACAAGAAACCTCACCATAGAGTGACGGTACAGACGATCTCCAGATGGATCAGGATCGTCTTGAATGAGGCAGGTATTGACACTAATGTCTTTAAATCCCATTCCACCAGGGCTGCATCGACATCGGCGGCAAGGGTCATGGAGGTGCCCATGGACCATATTCTTGCCACAGCAGGATGGGCGAACGAAGCCACCTTCCAACGGTTTTACAATAAACCTGTTGCCGCTCCTGTATTGTTCGCGGAGGCCGTGCTGAACGCAGGTCAAGAGCATGCAGATGGCCCCCAGTGAGGGTTTTTTTCCTTTGTTTGTTGTTAATAAATATTGTTATTATTTTTCAGTACAAGCAGTCTGGAAAGTTGATTACTCCTATCCATCCTTATAAGTGGTGTGTGACAGCATGGACGTTGTCCAGGGCGTGGAATCACAGAGCTTTGAAGTCTTCACGAAGTCACTCACGTGACTCCGAAATGAAATAGTAAGATTAAACGGGAACTTACCAGTTCGAAGGTTGATCTTTATTTTATGAGGAGTTGCGATGAGGGATTTCGTGCCCTCCGCTCCCAACCCTCGATCATAAATCAACTGGTAATTAGAGTCTCTTCAATCTTACTATAACAAGTCATTTCTCTGTTTGTTGGTTCTGTGATTCTTTGAAGTATGTCGCGCATGCGTGCTGGCGGGTTCTTCATGAAATCCCTCATCGCAACTCCTCATAAAATAAAGATCAACCTTCGAACTGGTAAGTTCTCGTTTAATCTTACTAGTTTACAACCCTCACTGTGTATTTGAAATTACGGGATGAACTGTACCATGGAATCTAAATGACATGATACATTTATTCACTCCTCTTCTATCATTCTTTAGTTCCTTCTCTATGATGGCCTCTATTTCCATCGCTCAGAAGTACAATAATGTTTGGGCCAAAGATCCATCATTTATTTAGTTGCCTCTGCACTCAACAATTTGAGATTTGTAATAGAAAAAAAATCACATTTGGTTAAAGTGCACAATGTCAGATTTTAATGAAGGCCATTTTTATACATTTGGTTTCACCGTGTAGAAATTACAGCAGTGTTTATACATAGTCCCCCCATTTCAGGGCACCATGATGGTTGGGACACAGCAATGTCATGGAAATGAAAGTGGTCATGTTTAGTATTTTGTTGCATATCCTTTGCATTCAATGGTTGCTTGAAGTCTGCAATTCATAGACATCACCAGTTGCTGGGTGTATCTTTGGGGATTCTCTGCCAGGCCTGTATTGCAGCCTTCTATAGCTTATGCTTGCTTTGGGGGCTAGTCCCCTTTCTTTTTATCTTCAGCATATAAAAGGCATGCTCAGTTGGGTTCAGATTGGGTGATTGACAGCCACTCAAGAATTGACCATTATTTAGCTTTGATAAACTACATTGTTGCTTTACATGTTGCAGCATGTTTGGGATCATTGTTTTTTCTGCAGAATGAACTGCCGGCCAAAGAGTTTCAAGGCAGTTGTTTGAACTTGAGCAGATTGGATGTGTCTATACCCTTCAGAATTCATTATGCTACTGCATCAG
Organism: Raja brachyura; assembly: GCA_963514005.1. The sequence goes on from OY740795.1 coordinate 58,634,849, forward strand.
CAGTGTATGATCAATGAAGATAAGTGAGCCAGTACCTTCAGCAGCCATATATGCCCAGGCCATAACACCCCCACCACCGTGTTTCACAGATGAGGTGGCATGCTTTGAATCTTGGGCAGTTCCTTCACTCCTCCATATTTTGCTCTTGCCATCACTCTAATATAAGTTAATCTTTGTCGCATCTGTCCACAAAAACTTTTTCCAGAACTGTGGTTGCTCTTTCAAGTACTCCTTGTCAAACTGTAATCTGGCCATCCTAATTTTGCAGCTAACCAGTGCTCTGCATCTTGCAGTGTAGTTCAAGTTCATGTTCAAGTTGACATTTATTGTCATCTGCACCAATAAGGGTACAGTGATATTTGAGATACCATACAGCCATACCAAGTGAAAAGAACACAAGACACACAGCCACATAAAATACAATTTAACATAAACATCCACTACAGTGGAATCACCATTCCTCTCTGTGGTGAAAGGCAATAAAGTCCAGTCATCTTCCTCCTCTGTTCACCCATGGTCGAGGCTGAACCCTCCGCACTTGCTGCTGTCGACCATCTGATGTTCAAGCCCTCGCGTCGGGATGATCGAAACTCCAGCATCAGGATAGATCAGAACACTCCACGGCATGGAGCTCCCGAGTCTGCCTCTTCTTACCGGAGACGACAGCTTCACAGTGTAAAAGTCAATATACAATAGGTGCAGGAGTAGGCCATTCGGCCCTTCGAGCCAGCACCAACATTCAATGTAATTATAGCTGATCATCCCCATTCAGTACCCTGTTCCTGCCTTCTCCCCATATCTCCTGACTCCGCTATCTTTAAGAGCCCTATCTAGCTCTCTCTTCAAATTATCCAGACAGACAGCCTCCGACGCTCTGAGGCAGAGAATTCCACAGACTCACAATTCTCTGTGTGAAAAAGGGTTTCCTCATCTCCGTTCTAAATGGCTTACCCCTTATTCTTCAACTGTGCCCCTTGGTTCTGGACTCCCCAACATCGCAAACATGTTTCCTACCTCTAGCGCATACAAACCCTTAATAATCTTATATGTTTCAATAAGATTCACTCTCATCTTTCTAAACCCCAGAGTACGCAAGCCCAGCTGCTACATTCTCTCAGCATATGACAGTCCCTCCATCCCGGGAATTAACCTTGTAAACCTGCACTGCACTCCCTCAATATCAAGAATGTCCTTCCTCACATCAGGGGACCTAAACTGCACACAATACTCCTGGTGTGGTCTCACTAAGGCCCTATACAACAGCATAAGGAACTCTTTGCTCCTATACTCAACTCCTCTTGTTATGAAGGCCAACATGCCATTCGCTTTCTTCACTGCCTGCTGTACCTGCATACTTACTTTCATTGACCGATGAACAAGGACCCCCAGTTCCCGTTGTACTTCCACTTTTCCCAACTTTACACCATTTAGATAATAATCCGCCTTCCTATTTTTACTACCAAAGTGGATAACATCACATTTGTCCACATTAAACTGCACCTGCCATGCCTCTGCCCCACTCACCCAACCTGTCCAAGTCATCCTGCATTCTCATAGTATCCTCCTCATTGATCACAATGCCACCCAGCATTGTGTCATCTGCAAATTTGCTAATGTTACTTTGAATCCCTTCATCCAAATTATTGATGTATATTGTAAATAGCTGCGGTCCCAGCACCGAGCCTTGTGATACCCCAGTAGTCACTGCCTGCCATTCTGAAAGGGACCCGTTAATCCCTACTCATTGGGTCTCGACCCGAAACGTCGCCTATCTCCTTCGCCCATTAGATGCTGCTGCCCCCCGCTGAGTTTCTCCAGGAGAAATTCAGAATCCAGCAGAGGAGGACAAAGGGCTTAATTAGGAAAGGGAAAATAGATTATGAAGGGAAACTGGCAGGGAACATAAAAACTGACTGCAAAAGTTTTTATAGATATGTAAAGAGAAAGAGACTAGTTAAAACAAATGTTGGTCCCTTGCAGTCAGAAACAGGTGAATTGATCATGGGGAACAAGGACATGGCAGACCAATTGAATAACTACTTTGGTTCTGTCTTCACTAAGGAAGACATAAATAATCTGCCGGAAATAGCAGTGGAACGGGGGTCAAATAAGATGGAGGAACTGAGTGAAATCCAGGTTAGCCGGGAGGTGGTGTTGGGTAAATTGAACGGATTGAAGGCCGATAAATCCCCAGGGCCAGATAGTCTGCATCCCAGAGTACTCAAGGAGGTAGCCACAGAAATAGTGGATGCATTAGTGATAATTTTTCAAAATTCCTTAGATTCTGGAGTAGTTCCTGAGGATTGGAGGGTAGCTAATGTAACCCCACTTTTTAAAAAAGGAGGGAGAGAGAAAGCGGGGAATTACAGAGCAGTTAGTCTAACATCGGTAGTGGGGAAACTGCTAGAGTCAGTTATTAAAGATGGGATAGCAGCGCATTTGGAAAGTGGTGAAATCATTGGACAAAGTCAGCATGGATTTACGAAAGGTAAATCATGTCTGACAAATCTGATAGAATTTTTCGAGGATGTAACTAGTAGAGTGGATAAGGGAGAACCAGTGGATGTGTTATATCTAGACTTTCAGAAGGCTTTCGACAAGGTCCCGCATAAGAGATTAGCATACAAACTTAAAGCACACGGTATTGGGGGTTCAGTATTGATGTGGATAGAGAACTGGCTAGCAGACAGGAGGCAAAGGGTAGGAGTAAACGGGTCCTTTTCAGAATGGCAGGCAGTGACTAGTGGGGTGCCGCAAGGCTCAGTGCTGGGACCCCAGCTATTTACAATATATATTAATGATTTGGACGAGGGAATTCAATGCAACATCTCCAAATTTGCAGATGATACCAAGCTGGGGGGTATAGTTAGGTGTGAGGAGGATGCTTGGAGGCTGCAGGGTGATTTGGATAGGCTGAGTGAATGGGCAGATGCATGGCAGATGCAGTACAATGTGGATAAATGTGAGGTTATCCACTTTGGTGGCAAAAACATGAGGGTAGACTATTATCTGAATGGTGGCAGATTAGGTAAGGGGGAGATGCAACGAGACCTGGGTGTCATGGTACACCAGTCATTGAAAGTAGGCATGCAGGTGCAGCAGGCAGTGAAGAAAGCAAATGGTATGTTAGCATTCATAGCGAAAGGATTTGAGTATAGGAGCAGGGAGGTTCTACTGCAGTTGTACAGGGTTTTGGTGAGGCCACACCTGGAGTACTGCGTACAGTTTTGGTCTCCAAATCTGAGGAAAGACATCCTTGCCATAGAGGGGGTACAGAGAAGATTCACCAGACTGATTCCTGGGATGTCAGGACTTTCATATGAGGAAAGATTGGATAGACTCGGTTTGTACTCGATGGAATTTAGAAGATTGAGGGGGGATCTTATAGAAACCTACAAAATTCTTAAGGGGTTGGACAAGCTAGATGCTGGAAGATTGTTCCCGATGTTGGGGGAGTCCAGAACAAGGGGTCACAGTCTAAGGATAAGGGGGAATTCCTTTAGGACCGAAATGAGGAAAACATTCTTTACACAGAGAGTGGTGAGTCTCTGGAATTCTCTGCCACAGAAGGTAGTTGAGGCCAGTTCATTGGCTATATTTAAGAGGGCGTTAGATGTGGCACTTGTGGCTAAAGGGATCAGGGGGTATGGAGAGAAGGCAGGTACGGGATACTGAGTTGGATGATCAGCCATGATCACATTGAATGGCGGTGCAGGCTCGAAGGGCCGAATGGCCTACTCCTGCACCTATTTTCTATGTTTCTATGTTTCTATGTTTTTGTGTAACCCCCAATCCCTGCTCATTGTTTCCTGTCTGCCAACCACTTCTCTATCCATGTCAGCACTCCACCCCCAATATCATGTGCCCTAATGTTGCCCGCTAATATCCTATGTGGGACTTTATCAAATGATTTCTGAAAGTCCAGGTACACTACATTCACTGACTCTCCCTTGTCCATTTTCCTAGGTACATCTTCAAAACATTTCTGAAGATTAGTCAAGCATGATTTCCACTTCGTAAATCTATGCTGACTCTGACCGATCCTGTTACTGCTAACCAAATGTGCAGTTATCTCATATTTTATAATTGACTGCAGCATCTTCCCAACCACCGATGTCAGGCTAATTGGTCTATAATTCCCCGTTTTCTCTCTCCCGCCTTTCTTAAAAAGTGGGATAACATCAGCTACTCTCCAATCCACAGGAACTGATCCTGAGTCTATAGAACATTGGAAAATTATCACAAATCCATCCACAATTCCTAGAGCCACTTCCTTTAGTACCCTGGGATGCAGACCACCAGACCCTGGGGGTTTATCAGCCTTCAGTCCCATCAGTCTATCCAACACCATTTCCTGCCTAATGTGGATTTGCTTCAGTTCCTGTCACCCCAGATCCTCTGGCCACTACTATATCAGGAAGATTGTTTGTCAAATTTGATTCAAATTTGTCAAAGGGATTCAGTTGTACAGAGCCCTAGTGAGACCACACCTGGTGTATTGTGTGCAGTTTTGGTCCCCTAATTTGAGGAAGGACATTCTTGCTGTTGAGGGAGTGCAACGTACAAGGTTAATTCCCGGGATGGCGGGACTGTCATATTCTGAGAGAATGGAGCAGCTGGGCTGGTATACTCTGGAGTTTAGAAGGATGAGAGGGGATCTTATTGAAACATGTAAGATTGTTAAGGGCTTGGACACACTAGGGGCAGGAAACATGTTCCCGAATTTGGGGGAGTCCAGAACCAGGGGCCACAGTTTAAAAATAAGGAGTAAGCCATTTAGAACGGAGATTAGTAAACACTTTTTCTCAGCCATTTAGAACGGAGACGAGGAAACACTTTTTCTCACAGAGAGTGGTGACTCAGTGGAATTCTCTGCCTCAAAGGGTGGTGGAGGCAGGTTCTCTGGATGCTTTCAAGAGAGAGCTAGATAGGGCTCTTAAAAATAGCGGAGTCAGGGGATATGGGGAGAAGGCAGGAATGGGATACTGATTGAGAATGATCAGCCATGATCGCATTGAATGGCAGTGCTGGCGTGAAGGGCCAAATGGCCTACTACTGCACCTATTGTCTATTGTCCCTTTGCGATTAGTAAGTTCACCAGTGCTCTCTTTCTTCTCAATAATGTTCCAAACAGTTGATCTTGGTAAGCGTAAGGTTTGGCTGATGTCTCTAACAGTTTTTATTATTGCTTCTCACTCTCATAGTGCCTATGGTTGCTCCATAGTGTGTGGCAGCCTCGCCGGCAGCTGTTCGTTCCTCAACCTTTTTTTAATTTTTAGTTTGTTAAAAAGTTTTGTTCTGGAGATCTTTTAGTGTTTTTATGTGGAAGATGGGGGGGGGGGGGGGGGGGGGGAGGGGGAAACCATTTTTCCCAGTCCCTACCTGGACAAGGATGCTTCCTTCCTCTGAGCCGCATCTTCGCCCCCTTCTCATGGCCTACCATTCAGATCAGCACCGCCTTTCCTGCCGGAGGCCGGCCAGAACTCCGAGCTGCAGCTTCAGCACTGAGTTACCATCACGGAGCAGGGCGATGCCTTACCCGGGTCACTGTGTGGAGCTCCGGAGTACCGACTTCAACATCGTGGAGCTATGATCTGCGGAGCTCATAGCCGCGGCAGTGTGACTTTAAACACCGTGGAGCCTGGGATTTCTCGCCGAAGTGGCCAGATTTCCAGAGCTGCAGTTTCCTGTAGGAAGCGGCCGTTTTGGAATTCCAAGCCACTGAGAAAGTTCTTCCGATGCTGGAGTTCCTTCATCCGGCGAGAAGGCCTGAAACATCTGAGGAAAGACACCAAATCTGAGGAAAGACATCCTTGCCATAGAGGGGGTACAGAGAAGATTCACCAGACTGATTCCTGGGATGTCAGGACTTTCATATGAGGAAAGATTGGATAGACTCGGTTTGTACTCGATGGAATTTAGAAGATTGAGGGGGGATCTTATAGAAACCTACAAAATTCTTAAGGGGTTGGACAAGCTAGATGCTGGAAGATTGTTCCCGATGTTGGGGGAGTCCAGAACAAGGGGTCACAGTCTAAGGATAAGGGGGAATTCCTTTAGGACCGAAATGAGGAAAACATTCTTTACACAGAGAGTGGTGAGTCTCTGGAATTCTCTGCCACAGAAGGTAGTTGAGGCCAGTTCATTGGCTATATTTAAGAGGGCGTTAGATGTGGCACTTGTGGCTAAAGGGATCAGGGGGTATGGAGAGAAGGCAGGTACGGGATACTGAGTTGGATGATCAGCCATGATCACATTGAATGGCGGTGCAGGCTCGAAGGGCCGAATGGCCTACTCCTGCACCTATTTTCTATGTTTTTGTGTAACATTGGGCCGCCTCCATAGGCCCCGACCACAGGTGAACATAGAGGAAGTGGACTGAACTTTGCTGCCTTCCCTCACAGTGGGAAATGTTGATCCCGCTGTGGGGGGATGCTTTCTATGTTTAATGTTAAATTCTATAATGTTGTGTTTATTTTATTTGTGTGCTGCAATTGCAACTCAAATTTCCCTGCACCAATTGGTGTATGTGACAATAAATGTCCTTTGTCCTTGTCCTTTGACTTTCATTGGCACAATTTCGGTCCTCATGTTGATAAACTGCAATAAAAGTTTACAAAGGTGTTGGAAAGACTGGAGTAAAGACTAGTTACTGAGAGCTCTCTTATGCCCGCATTAAGGAGGCATTTAACACACACATGAGCAATTACAATACAATACAATAATACCTTATTTGCCAACTATGTTTTGCAACATAGGAGGAATTTCATTTGTCAAGTCAGTCATACAAATAAAAAGCAATAGATCACACAAAATACATTTTAACATAAACATCCACCACAATGACTCCTCCACATTCCTCACTGTGATGGAAGGCGAAAAGAAGTTCAATCTTTCCTTCTTTCTCATCCGGTTGGGGGCCTCGAGCCTCCGGTTGATGGGATGATCTTTTTGTCCCGTTATATACAATGTTTACATATTAACATATTCTGTAGTGCTGCTGCAAGTAAGAATTTAATTTCCCGTCCGGGTCATATGACAATAAAACACCCCCTCTATGATTCCCCCTTCCCTCCAACTCTACGCTTGGGGAGTCTGCATCCTGGTGGCATGAACATCGATTTCTCACAATTCTGTTAACCCTTGCTGTCTCCTCCCCTTCCTACCTCTCCCTCAGCCCTCGGGCTCCTCCCCCTTCTATTTCCTTCCTTCTCCCCGCTGCACCCGCTGAGTACAACTAAATTATTATTACCACTCCATTGGTGCATAATATACAAACATAAAAACATAAAAACACAGGGCATAATTTAAAAACAATGTTATAAAACTAGGTATCAAGATAATATATAATAAGTATTGCACGTCGATAGTAAAGTGCGAGGTGGGTAGCACCAAGGAAGAGTGCAGCTTGAATAATACTCAGTGTTTTTTTCATATTGAGTGTGAATATTGCTTTGGGCGGGTGAACCCAGTACAGGGTCATGGACAATGTTGCGCAGGCGCTGGGCGGTTGAACCCAGTACAGGGTCTCGGGAGATGTTGCTCCCGTGTTAAGCAGGTTAAGCAAGACTAGGAAAATATCTGATCCTGCCCTGTGGGATCGATCCATCACTTGTTTGGCACTCCTGACAGCACGTTCAGCCAGCCCGTTTGATTGTGGGTATTTGGAGCTACTGGTGGTATTGCAAAAGTCCCACCGTTTAGCAAAGTCTTTGAAGTACCGGCTGGGAAATTGACTGCCGCTGTCGGAAAGTAATTGATAGGGAGCCCCGTGGACAGAGAAGTGGCGTGCCAGCTTCTGGATTACCACTGCGGAGGTGGGGCTATGGAGTAGATCAATTTCAAACCATCCGGAGTACAATTCGACTGAGACAAGGTATTGTTTGCCATGCCAATCAAAAATGTCAGTTGCCACAGTGACGGGTGTGAAAGACGTGGCTGTTTTGGTTGGTGTGGTGCCAAGCTGTTGCTCACCGAACAGGCCTCTACCTTCTCACGCATATAATCAGTCATTCCAGACCAGAAAAAACATGCTTTCACTCCTTGAGTAGTCGCCTCTGTGCCTGGGTGTCCCCCATGGACGGCATCAAATTAGTTGTTGTGTTGGGAGGCAAGAACTACAGCTTTGTGGTATTTTACGATTATACCATCTTGTAGTACCAGTTTGTGACGAATGGAGAAGAAAGGCCAAATTGAGAGTGTTAGTCTGTTTTGCTTGTCCGGCCTCCCATGCTGTATGACAGAGGAGACTAATTGTAAGGTGTCGTCACCAGCAGTCTGGGCTGCAAGGTCTTCCAAATAGGATGAAGGAATATAGGAGACCATCATGCCAATGAAGCAATCATCATCCGTTGATGGTTTCCCGCAGGTCTTACGTTTAGCTCGCGACAGAGTGTCAGCCAAATGCATGCCTTTGCCACGTTTGTAAATCAGTGCAATGTCATACTTCTGTAGTTGTAACATCATATTGGAGACGTGTTGCAGCAGCGTGTATCGGTTTGTTCAGAATGCTGAACAGTGGTTGATGGTCATTCCGAATTTCAGTGAAATATCAGCCCCACTGCGCCAGCTAATTCACAAATACACTCTGGGATGATCCTGGAATGAAGAAATGCTTGGTCAATTTCAATTGTGACTGTTTTTCCGAAGATAAAATCATTGAATTTCCAGCAACTCCTTTGAAAATGGAGCATAGCGTAGATCTGTGTCAGTCATAGTGCGAGAAGCATAGCCAATGGGTCTGTTGCCGTCACCGTTGTTTTGGAGGCAGGCCGCTCCAAATCCATACTGGGAGGCATCGCAAGTTAGTGTAACAGGCAGTTTAACATTGAAAAAAGTGAGGGTGGGGGCACAAGACATCTGCTGTTTAATACTGTTGAACGCCCTCTGCTGTTGTTCATGCCAGGACCATTCAGTATATTTGTGAGTTAGCTGGCGCAGTGGGGCTGATCATTCAGAATCAGAATTAGAATCAGAATGCCTTTTATTGTCACTATACACGTGTACAGTGAGATTAAAAACTGCTCCTACTCAGTGCAAAAACAAGACAAAAAGGGGGGGGGGGGGATAAGGTGCACAGTTTCTGCAGCGCTATATACATATCTATAAAAAGACAATGGATAATAGAATGGATAATAGGATTCCTATATCCAGCATGGGTTACAGTTACAGTACAAATTACAGTAGGTGGATAGATGGAAGTCCGGGGGTTAGGCTGTGAAGTCAATGCATGTGTGAGTTCAGGGAGATGATGGATTTTGGGAAGAAACTGTTCTTGAGTCTATTTGTCCTTGTGCTGATGCACCTATAGCGCCTCCCTGAGGGTAGCAGGTTGAACAGGCCAAATGCAGGATGGGAGCTGTCCTTGATAATGTTCTTCGCCCTGCTGAGGCAGCGGGAGGTGTAAATGTCCATCAGAGAGGGGAGAGGGCAGCCGATGATCTTCTGTGCTGCCCTGACTACCCTCTGAAGCCTCTCCCTGTCCACCATGGTGCAGCTGCCGTACCATGCTGTAATGCAGTATGTCAACAGGCTCTCAATGGACGAGCGGTAGAAGGTCAGCAGCAGGTTGGAGTCCAGGTTGTGCTTCCTGAGGACCCTCAGGAAGTGCAGCCGCTGCTGAGCCTTCTTGATGACCGCTGTGATGTTGTCTGTCCAGGAGATGTCAGCGGAGATTCACTGACATTCGGAATGAATTTCCCCAACTAGTTTACCATTCCAAGGAATCTCTGCAGGCTGATCACATCGGTAGGTGCTGGCAACTTATTGATTGCAATAGTCTTCGATGGATCGGGTTTGAGACCGTCACTGGTGACCCATGTAGTTCACCTCACTCACCCGGAATTTGTACTTTAGGGGGTTAAACTTGAGGTTGATCTTTTTGGCGCATTCTAGAACCCTCTTTAAGTTTGTGTCGTGTTCTTGGATATTTTGTATTTTGTCCAGCAATGAGAATGTCATCAACTATAATCGAGCATGGGTAATCAGCAAATAGTTGTTCCATGATGCGCTGAAACACTTGCCGTGTTTATGCCGAACGGCATACGTATGAATTTGTAACATGTTCATCCCACTTCAGAGACCATGTTGTGTAATGAGACCTATACACAGGAGTAACAACTCATAGTGTTTATTTTAACACAAGCGGAGGAAACATTACACGCTACCTTCTCCGTAGTCAGCATCAAGTCTGATTGAGAGATGGTGAAGTACCGTTATCAACAGTCCAGGGTGGGGATGAAGATCCGGACTGGGCTTCATATGGAATGTGCAGCATGCAGAATATGTGTGGTGATAGATATAGTAAAGGCAGGATAATATGGTTAATCTACAGTAAGAGACTACAACACGGAGATACCTGAAATCGTATTCTGCCACCTATCCAGTAAAGGGGAGAGGAAATGGGGAGAATGGGTTAAGGGCGAGAGTAAGAAGGTTAAACAGAATATTTAGGAGGTACAGTATAGGGGGAGAGAGTGCGAGGGGCAGGAATAGATAGAGGGGTCATGAATAAAGTAGGGAGTGAAGAGAGGTAGAGTGACAGGGAAGAAGGAGGGGAAGGAAGGATGTTAAATGGAGGCAAACACGAAGGAGGTTGTACGGAGGGAATGGGCGGGAGGATGGTATAGAGGTTCAAATAAGGAGGAAGGTAGAGAGAGGGAATGGCAAGGGCAGGGCAGAGCGAGATAGACAATAGAAAATAGGCGCAGGAGTAGGCCATTTAGCCCTTCGAGCCATTCAATGTGATCCTGGCTGATAATCGCCAACAGTACCCCATTCCTGCCTTCTCCCCATATCCAGACTCCTTAAGGGCCCTATCTAGCTCTCTCTTCAACGTATTCAGATAGCTGGCCTCCACCGCCCTCTGAGGCAGAGAATTGCACAGACTAATGAAGCTCTGTGTAAAAAAGTGTTTACTCATCTCCGTTCTAAATGGCTTACCCCTTATTCTTAAACTGTGGCCCCTGGTTCTGGATTACTCCAACAACGGGAACATGTTTCCTCTGCCTCTCACGTGTCCAAACCCTTAATAATTTTATATGTTTCAATAAGATTCCCTCTCATCCTTCTAATTTCCAGAGTATACAAGCACAGCCGCTCCATTCTCTCAGCATATGACAGTCCCGCCATCCCAGGAATTAACTTTGTGAACCTACGCTGCACTCCCTCAATACCTAAAGATGATTTTACTATCCTCCTTTATAATCTTGACTAGTTTACCTTCGTACCTCACCTTTTCTCCCCGTATTGCCTTTTTAGTTATCTTCTGTTGCTCTTTAAACATTACACAATCCTCTGGCTTCCCGGTCATCATTGCTATGCTATACTTATTCCATATTATGGTCACTACCTCCTAATGGCTCCTTAACCTCAAGTTCCCTTACCAAATCTGGTTCATTACACAACACTAAATCCAGAATTGCCTTATCTCAGGTCGGCTCCAGTACAAGCTGCTCTAGGAATCCATCACAGAGGCACTCCACAAACTCCCTTTCTTGAGGTCCAGTACCAGATAGTTAGAAATTGAGGCTCCGTGGGATAGTGCAGAGAAAGGGTGAGAGAGAAAGATGTGAGAAGAATTCAGAGATGAAAGTTAAAGAGAATGGGGAGGTGAACAGGTGAGCGAGCGACGGGAGACGGGGAAAACGTCCAGACAGGGAGTTAGGTCGAAAGGGTGAATACAGTGAGATAGAGTGCTGGAGAGAGCTGGCAAGAGCGAGTGAAAGAAAATGTGCTCATGATGAATGAGAGAATGAGCATGGGGCAAGATACAAGCCAGGGGTGAGCGAAGAACAAAGGTGAGTGGGGTAAGATAAGGTTGGAGAAATCGAGAGACATAAACTGAGAGTGAAAAGTGAGCGAGATACAGAGTGAGAGGGATAGTGAGTAGGAAAGATGGTGAGTGGGAAAGAGATAGGTAGTGTGAGAGAGGGAATGGCAGGTATTATATATTGGGAGAAGGAGATGAGAGAGATCTAGAAACGAGGCGGGGCGGAGAGTTGGTGAAGACAGATAAAACTATCGAGTGACAGGAGAGAGAGAAATGGAGGAAATTGAAGAGGGGGAATGAAAGAATGGGTGAGGGAGAATGGGAAGGTGGAAGGGAGAAGGGAGGTCAGAGCGCCTGTGTGGGAGGTGATGGTTAGGCAATGGGACAGAAGCGGAGAGAGTGGAGTCAGGGTGATACAGGGAACGCGAGGGGAGATACAGCAAGAGCAGGAGGAGGGGATGGGGTAAGGGAAAGACGACTGGTTGTAGCAGTGGAAAGGTGCAGAGAGAGAGGATAGAGCGGGTCAGAGAGAGCAGTTCAGAGAGTGTGAATAACAAGAAGGAAAGGAGTGCAGGGAGCTGTATCATTTTCTGGTTTGTGAATGTTTTGGACAAGTCTCTGTTGTTCTCTGGGTGTCATGAGACTCTGTGATATTCAGAGTTAATGACGGCAGAGAATTGTATTGTCCGAGGCAAAGCCAGATACATTCTATGTCAGCAAGGAGTGAATGGATGGCGTTGCCGCCGGAAGTTGGTGCTGTGGTTACAGTCAGATCAGCAGCAATCAAAATGAGTGGCGAAGCCGATTGAAGGAGGCGATCTGTTGTACTGATGCCTGACCTGTGGACAAAAGTCGCCATGTCGATCTTCAGACTGCGCACCTGAAGCCCCGACGGTCTCCGTGGATTTTGGGATTGACTTGGTAAGTGAAGCGGATTGAAGGAAATTAGTCAAACAGCATGTTGGAGAGTTGGATCTGATGAAGTTTGAAAGAATATTTCCTTTGCTGGAACAATGCCGGCCTGAAGAAGGGTCTCGACCTGAAACAACGGCTATTCCTTCTCTCCAGAGATGCTGCCTCACCCGCTGAGTTACTCCAGCATTTTGTGTCTACCCACTCCCAATTTCCATCCTCAGTATCGCCACAATTCCCAGTCGTTGGAATTTCGCAATCAATTCAATGAATTATTCACAACGGGGATTGCAATTGGCTGATGTAATGTGTTTTCGAATAATTGCCCAATTTCTATTTTTAATTCTGTTGAAACTGCACTGTCCCAGTGGAGACGCTAAATGGTATAAAATCTCCAGCAGTGATCTGCCCCACAATTTCATTCCGAGAGATTACCAGTACCGCATAAGGACACGTCGATCGGCAGAGAAAATGCTTGAGGAATATTACATTGCCGCGAAAATATTATACGTTGTCATTGCTGTCGTTGGAGTCCCTGGTAAGTAAGCTAAACAATTCAAGTTCTAGAACTCAGTTTGCCAACTGGAGTTGACCTTATTCGTATGATGTTGCAAGTTTCCCAACTGATCGTCGCTGGAGATGAGTTAGTCAATGATATCAATCCATTCTGCTAAATATCCTGACATTGCTGTTATGTTATTATTCTCTAACATTGGAAATTAACCTTTTTCTATACCTGCCGTGACCCATTGGAATGCTATTCTTACCTTCAGTGGGACCTTGCCCAGATTTAACCCAGCGCCCGGGGCAGGCATGGTGTGAATGGGAGGGGATTTAGGTTGCGAAGTTCACTGTGTCTGAGTTATTGATCTAAGTAAACAGCCGGTCCCGTGGACATGTCTCACTATGGTATTTATCGCAGTCGATTACACCAGCTGATGATCACCTGAAACAAATCCCGTGGATTTACCGGCGTGTGTTGTTACCGACCGGAAATCACTGTGGATGAAATCAATTACCGGAGCCACTCTGCTGCCGGGTTCTAAGTTGTCCCTGTCTTTCTTTTGGAACCCTCAGATGCCAAGTTCCGTGAGCCCTGGTTAAACTATGGCCGTTCACGGTTAACTCTACGTAAGCGGCCCCATCAGAGGCTGTGGATCGGGTGAATTATAGAAGGGACCATTCCGCCTATTGTAGCGGATGGCTGCTCATTCGCTCCCCGCTCGTTACCCTGCCCATCGCCTTATCTTTGCTCCCCTGAAACCGGCAGTTCGGGCACAGTCGGAGCCGCCTCTGACAATGTTACACATGTTGATTTTTAGCTGAAAGTCCAACCGGTGTGCAGCCCCGGACAACGTGTTTAGTAAGCGGGAAGCAAGAGGATTGGGTAGTGTTTCAAGATAAACAGAAGACAATTAAAAAGGCAATACGGGGGAATAGATGAGCTTCAAAGGTAAGCTAGCCAAGAATATACAGGACAGTAAAAGCTTCTTTAGGTATGTGAAGAGGAAAACATTAGTTAAGACCAAAGTTGGACCCTTGACGACCAAAAATTTTTAATTTATTATGGGGAACAAAATATCAGATGAGTTGAACAGGTAATTTCGATCCGTCATCACTAAGGAGGACACAATCAATCTTCCTGATGTATTAGGAGCCAGAGGATCTAGGGTGACGGAGAAACGGAAGGAAATCCACATTAGGCAGTAAATATTGTTGGGTAGACTGATGGGACTGAACGCTGATAAATCCCCAGGGCCTGATGGTCCTTAAGACCTTAAGGCAGTGGCTCTAGAAATTGTGAACACATTGGTGATCATTTTCCAATGTTCTATAGATTCAGGATCAGTTCCTGTGGATTGGACGGTAGCTAATGTTATCCCACTTTTTAAGAAAGGCAGGAGAGAGAAAACAGGACAATATAGACCTGTTGACATCGGTGGTGGGGAAGATGCTGGAGTCATAGAAATATAGAAACTAGGTGCAGGAGGTCAGTCGGCCCCGAGCCAGCACCGCCATTTATTGTGATCATGGCTGATCGGCCCCAATCAAAAACACGTGCCTGCCTTCTCCCCATATCCCTTGATGCCCCTAGAGCTCTATCTAATGCCCCAGTCCCACTTAGGAAACCTGAACGGAAACCTCTGGAGACTGTGCCCCAGGCTTTCCATGCGGTTACCGGAGGTTTTTGTCAGTCTCCCTAATGGTGGAAACTGACAAAAAACCTCCGGGAACCGCATGGAAACCTTGGGTGGTGAATAAAGTCTCCAAAGGTTTCCGTTGAGGTTTCCTAAGTGGTACAGGGGCATTACTCTCTCTTAAATCCATCCAGTGATTTGGCCTCCACTGCCCTCTGTGGCAGGGATTTCCACAAATTCACAACTCTCTGAGTGAAAAAGTTTTTTCTCACCTCAGTCTTAAATGGCCTCCCCTTTATTCTAAGACTGTGGCCCCTGGATCTGGACTAGCTCAACATTGGGAACATTTTTTCCTGCATCCTGAGCCAATCATAAAAGATGAAATAGCGGCACATTTGGATACAGTAACAGGATCTGTCCAAGTCAGCATGGATATACGAAGGTGAAATCATGCTTGACTAATGTTCTGGATGTTTTTGTGGATGTAACTCGGGAAATGGACGACAGAGCCATTGGATGTAGTGTACCTGGGCTTTCAGAAAGCATTTGATAAGGTCCCACTTAGGAGATTAGTGTGCAACATTATGGTATATGGTATTGGGGGTAGAGTGCTGACATGGATTGAAAACTGGTTGGCAGTCTAGAAACAAAGAGTAGGGATTAACGGGTCCCTTTCAGAATGGCAGGCAGTGACTATTGGGGTACCGCAAGGCTTGGTGCTGGAACCACAGCTACTTACAACATGCATCATGATTTGGATGATAGGATTCAAAGTAACATTAGTAAATTTGCAGATGACACAAAGCTACGTAGCAGTGTGAACCTTGAGGAGGATGCTGTGAGAATGGGTGGGTGTAGGGTGATGCAGTGTGACTAGGACTGTTTGGGTTAGTAGACAGATGCATGGCAGATGCAGTTTAATGTGGATAAATGTCAAGTTATCCACTATGGCAGCAAAAACAGGAAGGCAGATTATTATCTAAATGGTGTCGAGTTGACAAATGGGGAAGTACAATGGGATCTGGGGGTCCTTGTTCATCAATCAATAAAAGTAAGCATGCAGATACAGCAGGCAGTGAAGAATGCGAAAGACACGATGGCCTCCATAATGAGAGGAGTTGATTATAGGAGCAAAGAGATCGTTCTGCATTTGTACAGGGTCATGGTGAGACCATACCTGGAGTAATGTGTGCAGTTTTCGTCCCCAAATTTGAGAAAGGATAGTCCTGCTGTTGAGGGAGTGCAGCTTAGGTTCACAATGTTAATTACTGGATGGCGGGACTATCATATGCTGAGTGGCTGAGCTTGTATTCTCTGGATTTTAGAATGATGAAAGGGGATCTTATTGAAACATAAAAGATTATTAAGTGTTTGGACAAGCTAGAGGGCGAAAGGGCCTCTAGGTTATTTAGCCATTAGGAGGCAGTGACCATAACATGGTCAGGTTTATTCCACAATTGGAGAGGGAGAAGAGTAGATCGGAGGTGTCAGTGTTGCAGTTGAATAATGGGGACTATGGGGGCCATAGTCCAGGAGCTGGCTATAGCTGACTGGAAAGATACACTAGCAGGGATGACAGTGGAAGAAAATGGTTTTTCTAGGAATAATACAGAAGGTGCAGGTTCAGTTCATTCCTAGGAGGAAGAAAGATTCCAAGAAGATTGGGTAATGTTTACAACAGAAGATAACCAAAAAGACAATACGGGGAGAAAAGATGAGGTACGAAGGTAAGCTAGCCACGAATATAACGCAGGCCAGTAAAAGCTTCTTTAGGTATGTGAAGAGGAAAAAAATAGTTAAGACCAAAGTTGGACCCTTGAAGACCGAAAAAGGTGAATTTATTATGGGGAACAAGGAAATGGCAGATGAGTTGAACATGTACTTTGAATCTGTCTTCACTAAGGAGGACACAAATAATCTTCCTGATGTAGTAGTGGCCAGATAATCTGGTGTGACAGAGGAACTGAAGGAAATCCACATTAGGCAGGAAATGGTGTTGGATAGACTGATGGGTCTGAAGGCTGATAAATCCCCAGGGCCCGATGGTCTGCATACTAGGGTACTTAAGGAAGTGGCTCTAGAAATCGTGGATGCATTGGTGATGGTTTTCCAATGTTCTATAGACTCAGGATCAGTTCCTGTGGATTGGAGGGTAGCTAATGTTATCCCACTTTTTAAGAAAGGCGGGAGAGAGAAAACGGGGAATTTTATTTCGGAGTCACGCGAGTGACTATGTGAAGATCCCGTCCAGCACGCGTGCGCAACATTAGCGTTCATGCAGTGCACCTGCGATGAATGGGAGTTTAAGGCGCTCCCGCTATAATTTGAAAGTCGGGCCGACAGGTAAGTGTTTTTACCGTAGCCGTGAGTATTTTCTCTGTGGTCTGCTTTGTGTTCCAGGAAGAATGAGCAAGACCAGAGGAAAGAAATGTGTAGCTCGCCCCCCCCCCCAGTTCGTCTCCCGTTGAGGGGGGAGCAAGAGGCAGCTGGATTGACTACCGAGCCCAGCACCGCTAGTGCAGCCTGAGCAGTGGGCTGGCTATACATGCAGCCAGAACCGGGCGGTAGTATCCGACGATTCGGATGAAGATGCCTGACCTCTCGAGAGCGGCAAAGGCAGCTGCCTAAGCTGAATGGAACGGCTTATGGAGCAATTGCTCTAGCGAGATCTGCTGAGAGAGCAGCAGCAGACTCACCAAGGGAGCTCAGGCACTCCCGCAGTGCCTTTTACGGCACTGACCATTGCTTCACCTTCTATTGAAGGCAGCATTGGCGACCAGGTCTGGGCTGGTCAAGAAGAGGGGTCGTTGGCTGAAGATGTCCGGAGTAAGCAGGGTGTACAGGATCAGGAAGAGCTGCTGGGTGTGGTCAACCGCTACGGCTTGGTAGTCAATCCTGCCGCCTCTTGCCCCCCCTCCAAAGAATGCTCCTCAACGGGAGACGAACGGGGGAGAGCTACACATTTCTTTCCTCTGGTCTTACTCATTCCACAAGCAGGTCGGCCTTTAGAGCCGAAACTTGCAGCCAGCATTGACCACCAGTCCTCAAAATCCCTACAAGAATGAGTGGTCAATGAGTTGTATTGAATTATATACAGCACCAGAAAATTGTACATCATTGAATGTACCAGCTGTAACCAGCCAAATTTGGGGACATTTGGGGCAGAACATCAGGAACCTGGAGTTGAAGCTTCAGAAAACCCTTAAACTCCTGACAGCAGGAATAACATCATATGCTCGGTCCATAGATGGTGTGGACATCTCCACTAATCAGCAAGATACTTTAGCTCTGCTGTGCACCACTCAATATGAGATTAACAATTTGCGGAAGGAAATCATCAAGCCTGCCCTCAACCCTAAGTTTGCAGGCCTTTGCAAAACACCGGGTTCAGAACCTCCAATTCTGCTCTTTGGAAAGGACCTTCCAAAAAAGGTGAAAGACCTGGAGGAAGAATCCAAGACTTTTGGTCTTGTGAGGGCAGGTTTGGGACCGAGCAGACCTAACAAACCCAGGCGGCAGTACCCCACGGCGTCCACCAGTCGTCGACCACCATATGGGACTGGTGAAAGCTCGGGGTCCGCAAACATTCCCCGTAAGCCTTTTTTAGGCCAGGGCCCAGAGCGGACCCCATGGAAAATACGCCACCCCCAACATCAACATCAACAGCAACATCAACAGCAGCCTCTACAGCCCAGCAGACACCTCATCATCCAGCGAAGATGCAGAAGAAGCACCAGTAACCATGGAGGTAGGTGGGTCTGGTTCCTCTCAACATATGAGCAGTAGGGGCTCTATACCAACAGGGGGGGAGATTGCACTTGTTTATGGATACATGGGAATCCATCACTAATGACAAATATATACTCAGCAGCATTCATGGCTATAAAATTGACTTTGTTCATGAAAACATGCCGCCAGTTCAGCATGTACCCCAAAGGGTATTCACCCTGTCAGTCAAAGAGAAACAAGAGGGTCAAGCTGAACTGATGAGGCTATGAGCAAAAGGTATCATTGAATGAACAAAACATGAATCTTTGGAAGTTGTGTCCAATATTTTCACTAAAACTAAAAAAGATGGTGGATGTCGCATCATCATTGACTTAACTTCTTTAAACAAAACTGTTAAGATGGAAACTTTTGAAATAGCCAGACAATTGATTTCTAGAGGGTACTTTCTGGCAAGCATTGATTTAAAAGTTGCCTGCTACTAAGTACCCATACACAAGGAGCATTGTAAATATCTACAGTTTACCTGGATGAAACAGCTATGGCAATTTAAAGCCTTACCAAATGGGCTAACCTCAGCTCCAAGGTTGTTCACAAAAATCTTAAAACCTGCTTTGGCATCATTAAGGAAACAAAAACATATAATCATGGCATACTTAGACGACAATTTAATAGTAGGGATAACCTTGGAGACAGCCATTTTGGCAGTAGCAGCCACCAAACGTTTGTTTGAAACTTTGGGGTTTGTCATACATCCAGATAAATCCAACTTGACACTGTCCACAACCATGGACTATCTTGGATTTACGATTGACACTATTCGCATGATTGTAACTCTGCCGAAGGGGAAAGCATTAGAGTTGGCACAATCATGCAACAAACTAATGGTTAATCATCAGCCAACCATACGGCAGGTAGCTAGTGTCATTGGGAAAATGGTAGCAGCTTTTCCAGCTGTGCAATTTGGGCCTTTGCACTATCAAAATTTACAAAGAGCAAAAGTGCACGCACTAAAGAAAAACTCATGTCACTTGGGCCGAACTATGAATTTAACTGCTGAATCCATTCCAGAGATACAATGGTGGACAAGGAAAATTAGGCTTAGTTCCAGTCCGATAATAATCACCAACCCAGCATTAACCATTCAAACAGATGCCAGTGCTTTGGGCTGGGGAGCAACTAACATGCAATCCAGCACGGGGGCAGATGGACTAATTTTGAATCATCTTGCCTACAGACACGGGGTATCAACTACTTAGAAATGTTGGGTACGTTTTATGGTTTAAAGGCATATTCATCTAATACGCATCACGCACATGTCCGGTTGCAATTAGATAATACCACGGTGGTGGCTTATATCAACCACAAGGGTGGTGTAAAGTCGATATCATGTGACAATTTGGTCAACCTAATCTGGCAATGGTGTGTCGAAAGACATATTTGGTTATCAGCAACTTACCTGCCAGGTAAGCAAAATACAGTGGCAGACAGCAGGTCACGCAAATTTAAAGATAACATCGAATAGATGTTAAATCCCATAGTATTTGCTGATATTACAAAGCAATATGGCACAACAGATATCGATCTATTTGCATCTGGGCTGAATCACCAGGTACCAATGTATGTCGCTTGGGAACCAGACCCTGAGGCAGCAGCAGTTGATGCATTCATGCTGCATTGGGGGAAAATGTTCTTCAATGCTTTTCCTCCCTTCTGCCTCATCAATCGGGTATTACGCTAGATTCAATTGGATTCCGCTTCAGGAATCGTGATAATATCCGACTGGCCTACACAGCCATGGTTCAAAGTGGCCCTCGACATGGCTGTCGAAACACCGTTGGAATTCCTCAGCAGTCCAGTATTATTAATCCACCCAGTGTCAGGTATTAGTCACCCGTGCCATGACAGAGTCAATCTCCTGGCTTGCAGATTCTAAAAAGACCACTACTGGGCCTGGGACTGTCTGAGGATGCCATCAACATGATGACCGTATCCCAGCGGGAGTCCACCAGGAGACAATACCTGACCAACATAAGGAAGTGGGAACGGTATTGCTCCGAAACAGGAACTACCTACACAACAGCAACAGCTACCAGTGTTGTGGAGTTCCTGGTTGGATTACAACGGGATGGAGTCAGCTACAGCACCTTCAATACCGACAGGAGTGCGTTGTCAGCTTATTTGGTTCCAGCAGCAGGACAACAGGCTTTGGGGTCCCATCCACTGGTGGTCAAACTCATGAGGGGTATTTTTAACACTAATTCCCCCAGACCAAGGTACACTCAGATCTGGGATGTCAGCATTGTGCTGACGTACCTTAGGGGATGGCCACCACCCAGAACAACTTACCCTGAAATCAGTCATGCTCCTGGCACTAGTGTCAGCTCAAAGGGTACAGTCCGTCCACCTTCTGAGGCTGGACAGCATGAAAGAGTCATTGGACTGTATCACATTCCATATTCATGGTCTGGTCAAACAAACTAGACCAGGAACCATGCCTCCAGTCAAGGAGTTACGGGCATATTCATCTGACCCACGGCTGTGTGCCAAGACCCATCTCGCCATATACATAGACACAACATACAACTTTAGAGGGAGAGAAAAAGCCTTATGGATAAGCCACAAGAGGCCCCATGGGCAGATGACGAGTCAAACCATTTCAAGGTGGCTCAAGCAGGTGCTTAAGTCCGCGGGAGGCAACACTAATGTTTACAAATCTCATTCCACCAGGGCTGCATTCACGGCGGCGGCTAGGCGAATGGATGTGCCTATGGACCACATTCTGACCAGAGCAGGATGGTCCTCGGAAAGAACTTTCCAAAGGTTTTATAATAAGCCTCTGGCGGAACCAGCTATGTTTGCAGACAGAACTTTAGAGTCTGCAGATAATATTTAATTTAAGCCCGGGAAAGCTCTCTGTTTTTTATTGTTATTAATAAACCTTTTTTTGTTCACAAACAGGTTATTGTTGAGTGTGATGACATACTTCCTCCCTCAAAGGTCTTCAGACAGTGAGTGAAGCATGAGCTGGTACATGGTTCGGAATCACAGAGTTTTGAAGTCTTCACGTAGTCACTCACGTGACTCCAAAATAAAATAGTAAATTAAATGAGAACTTACCAGTTCGAAGTTTTGATCTGTATTTTATGAGGAGTTACGATGAGGGACTATGTGCCCTCTGCTCCCACCCTCTATTATACAGATCAGCTGGTAATTAAGTTCTTATTTTTTCTTTACTATATTTATTTCAATCGTTGTGTTTTTCCGTGAATCCACGCCGCTGCTTTGAAGAATGTCGCGCATGCGTGCTGGACGGGGTCTTCACATAGTCCCTCATCGCAACTCCTCATAAAATACAGATCAAACTTCGAACTGGTAAGTTCTCATTTCATCTTTTAATTATTTAACTCATTTAACTATTTATTAGACCAGTTAGCCTGATATCGGTGGTGGGGATAGCTGCACATTTGGATAGCAGTAACAGGATCGGTCTGAGTCAGCATGGATTTACGATGGGGATATCATGCTTCACTAATCTTCTGGAATTTTTGAAGATGTAACTAGGAAAATGGACAAGGGAGAGCCAGTGGATGTAGTCCCACATAAGAGATTAGTGGGCAAAATTAGGGCATGTGGTATTGGGGGTAGAGTGCTGACATGGATAGAGAAGTGGTTGGCAGACAGGAAACACAGAGTAGGGATTAACGGGTCCCTTTCAGAATGGCAGGCAGTGACTAGTGGGGTACCGCAAGTCTCGGTGCTGGGACCGCAGCTATTTACAATATACATCATGATTTGGATGATGGGATTCAAAGCAACCTTAGCAAATTTGCAGATGCCACAAAGCTGGGTAGCAGTGTGAACTGTGAGGATGATGCTATGAGAATGCAGGGTGAATTGGACAGGTTGGGGGAGTGGGCAGATGCATGGCAGATGAAGTTTAATGCGGATAAATGTGAGGTTATCCACTTTGGTAGCAAAAACAGGAAGGCAGATTACTATCTAAATGGCGTCAAGTTGGGAAAAGGGGAAATACAACGGGATCTGTGGGTCCTTGTACATCAGTCTATGAAAGTAAGCATGCAGGTACAGCAGGGAGTGAAGAAAGCGAATGGCATGCTGGCCTTTATAACAAGAGGAATCGAATATAGGAGCAAAAGGTCCTTCTGCAGTTGTACAGAGCCCTAGTGAGACCACACCTGGAGTATTGTGTGCAGTTTTGGTCCTCTAATTTGAAGGACATTCTTGCTATTGAGGAAGTGCACCATAGGTTCACAAGGTTAATTCCCGGGATGGCGGGACTGTCATATGCTGAGAGAATGGAGCAGCTGGGCTTGTACACTGGAGTTTAGAAGGATGAGAGGGGATCTCATTGAAACATAAGATTGTTAAGGGCTTGGACACACTAGAGGCAGGAAACATGTTCCCGATGTTGGTGGAGTCCAGATTAGGGGCAACAGTTTACGAATAAGGAGTTAACCATTTGGAATGGAGACGAGGAAACACTTTTGTCTCACAGAGAGTGTTGAGTCTGTGGAATTCTCTGCCTCAGAATTCTCTGCTATCTCTGGATGCTTTCAAGAGAGAGGTAGATAGGGCTTTTAAAAATAGCGGAGCCAAGGGATATGGGGAAAAGGCTGGAACGGGGTACAGATTGGGGATGATCAGCCATGATCACATTGAATGGCGGTGATGGCTCGAAGGCCCAAATGGCCTACTCCTGCACCTATTGTCTATTGTCTAATTAGAATGGAGATGAGGAAACATGTTTTCACGCAGAGTTGTGAGTGTGTGGAATTCTGTGCCTCAGATGGAGGCCGCTTCTCTGGATTCTTTCAAGAGAGAGCTAGAGGGCTCTTTAAGAGAGCACATTCAGGGGATTTGGGGAGAAGGCAGGAACGAGGTAGTGAATGTGGTGGTTCGAATGGCCGAATGGCCTGTTAATGCACCTATTGTCTATAATGCTCAGTGTCCGTCTCCTTCTCTTTCTGCAGCGAATATAGTAGCGATTGTGATCCTGTCCCGAGGAAAGATTGGCCTCTCCACATGCACCACTCGCTATCTGGTAGCCATGGCAGCGGCTGATCTACTGGTGGTTACCATCGAGGTCATTTTGTCCCGGCTCCGATATTTTTACTTCCCGTGGACTTTCCTATTCATTCCACCGACGTGCAGTGTTGTCGTTGTTTTAACGTATATAGCTATAGACTGTTCAGTCTGGTTCACCATCTTTTTCACCTTTGATCGGTTTGTCGCCATTTGTTCCCAAAGGCTGAAAAAAACATATTGCACCGGGAAAACTGCGGCTGCGGTTCTCGCAACAGCCGGCGTCCTGCTCTGTCTGAAAAATCTTCCCCGCTACTTCACACTGCGACCCGCAGTGATCATCGACAATGTCCCCTGGGGCTGTGTCACGATGGATACTTTTTTCACAGACCCCGGGTGGGTGGCATTTGACTGGATCGACACAGTTTTAAATCCACTCCTCCCTTTCTCTGTAATCTTGCTGCTCAACGCTCTGACAGTCCGGCACATTGTGGTGGCCAGTCGGGTGCGTAAGGGGCTGATGGGTCAGAGCAAGGGGGAGAACCGTATTGACCCGGAGATAAGGAGCAGGAGGCGGTCTATCGTTTTGCTCTTCACCATTTCCGGAAGCTTCATACTCCTGTGGCTGACGAAAGTTGTTGAATTCATTTATTATCAGATCACAAGAACTGAGAACAATCTGACACTGTCTGAATGGGTCTTTAACAACATTGGATTTTTGCTGCGAAATCTCAGCTGCTGCACGAACACATTTATTTATGCGGCGACCCAGTCCAAGTTCAGGGAAGAGTTGAAGAGCGCGGTGAGATATCTGGCCACACAGTGCTTCGGCTCTTTATTAAATCCGCGCGCTAAGCACATCCTGAAGACGGCCGCTTCGGGTGCCGGCTCCGGATATTCTCTGCGGGACCATCCATTTACAAATTTGCGGATAGCGCAACCATAGTGGGCCGGGTACAACATAATGATGAGACGGATGATGGGAAGGTGATATAGAACTTCGCAACCCTGTGCCAACTTTCCGTCAATGTCAGCAAGTCACAGTGATCAACTTCAGGAAGTGAAGCGGTAAATATACCCCGGTACTCATTGATGGTGCCGACTAGAGATGGTTGTTAGCTTTAAATTCTTTGGACTAATTATCATCAGAAACGTGTCCTGGACCAGCCATATGGAAGCAACGGCCAAAAATGTTCACTGCACCTTGGTGCACCTTGCAATAGTAATCAAAACTGAGTGTGGCAGTCCCGGGCAGATGATCCCATCGATGGCATCGCTCCCGCCCATCACAGCGAGATCTGTCATATTTTCCCAATCGTCCCATCTCCCTTTGTGGTGAACTCCACCCTGGGACCAATTGTACCATCTCCCTCTGCACTGGGGACCGGTCTGCGGTGAACTCCGCCCTGGGACCAATTGTCTCATCTCCCTCTGCAGTGGGATCCAGTCTGTGGTGAACTCCGCCCTGGGACCAATCGTCCCATCTCCTTCTGCAGTGGGGACCAGTCTGCAGTGAACTCCGCTCTGGGACCAATCATCCCATCTCCTTCTGCAGTGGGGACCAGTCTGCAGTGAACTCCGCTCTGGGACCAATCATTCCATCTCGTTTTGCAGTTCAGATATTGTTTTTTACATTGTCCGTCTGATATAAAAATCCCCAGAATGATGGTCCGATTTCCCACTGTGACTGGTCCGTCTGGTATGTACTTTCCCCGGAAACCACTGGCCCATCTCCCTCCTGGGTCCAGTGCTTGTAATTTCCCCGACGACGGGCGTCATTGAGTACACACCCTGAGATCGAACTCACCCACAATTCAGCAGCTCCTGCTTCACCTCTTGATTTCCAAAGTTAGACAGTTGTCAACACTTTCCGCGTCATTCCACCATCCCCACACCTCGCACAATCCGGGAGATTCCAGAGGTATTGTTGGGTCTGCACAGGAAACAGGTGGCTGGAGGATCCGCAGTCTGTGACTCTGTGGTGGAAGTAGATGTAGCCCAGACTAAAGGTTCAAGGGTATTTTATTGTCACGTGTACCAGTTAAGGTACAGTTCAACTCTATTTACCATAGTCATACCTGCTCCACGATGTTAATTCCTGCACGCTCCCGCGATTTGAGCTCCCCAACCCGATCCCCAGCAAGAGGCCGCCAGCTCCTCGATGTAAGGTCGCAGTGCGGACGGAGATACGATATGGAAGAATATCGCATCACTGTTGATGTAAGAGATTTTTAAAAGTACTCCTAACCCCCCCCCCCCCCCCCACACACACACACACACACACACACAAAACTAAAGAACACTAAAACATAAATTTCCCACATATTAAAATACCGATAGAAAAGAAAATGACGAGACAGACTGTTTGCGAGGCAGCCACTAGCAGCGGTTTCTCCAACGTACAGTTCTGGTCATTGCAAATCACCCACCTGTGGTGGACAGAGGGAGAGGCATAGATGTGGAGGGGAGAAAGGGTGCAGTGCGATGGCGAGAGGTGGAGAGAAGAGTAGGGAGGTAGTGGTGTGATGGGGAGAGAGCGAGAAGAGAATGGGAGCCGTGTGGTGGGAGAGAAGGAGAAATAGAGGACGAAGACGGGTCGTGTCATTGGGAGAGAGGATGATGGCAGAAGAGATGAGTGTGAGTAGAGAGGGGGAGGAGAAGGAGGGAGAGGGAAAGGAGTGATGGGGAGAGAGGGAAGACAAAGAGGGAGCAGTGTCGGGGGAAGAAGGGCAGTGGAGTGGTGAGAGGGAGCAGTGCGGTGGGGAGAGTAGGTGTGAGGACAAGGATGGGGCGGTGCGGTGGGGAGAGTAGGTGTGAGGACAAGGATGGGGCGGTGCGGTGGGGAGAGTAGGAGACTAATGCGAATGGTCAGTGGGGAGCGTAGTAGGGAGACGGGGGTCGGAGGAGACAGAGGGGAGGATGAGTGAGGGGGAGAGAAAGCAGTAGCAGTGAGGGAAGGAGGGTCAGAACTGTGGAGAGATAAGAGGGACGGATGGGAGTGGAGAAGGAAGGAGTGAGGAGAAGGTCAGACATGTGTGGAGAGACTGGGCACGAGGAGAGGGGGGGAGCGTTCTGAGATGTGTGAGGTGGCTGGGATGTCGGGGGACACAGGACCAGAATAGAGGGAATAGAGGGTTGACGAGGGAGAGGGAGGACCGGAGGAGTGAGCGTTGTTGCGTTGGAGTGGGGGATAGATGGTCAGTGGGGTAAATGGAGAGACGAAGAGTGGAGGTGAAAGACTGCCGTGGGGGGCAGAGAGATGAGGAAATTAGGGTCAATATATTGGGGAGATAGAGAACTGGAGGGGAGGATGGGTGTGAGGGCCTATATTGAGTTTAGTTTATTGTCACATTTACCAAGGTGCAGTCAAAAGGTTGGGTTGCGGGCTAACCAGTCAGCAGAAAGAGATTGAATAATTGCAATTGAACCATCCACAGTACAAATATGTGTTATGAGGAATACCGTTAACATCATTCACTGTAAGGGGAAGTTCAGTAAAGTCCAATTAACAATGGTCCGAATGTCTCCAAAGAGGAAGAGAGTAGCTCAGGACCACTCTAGCGTTGGTGGTAAAATGGTTTGGTTGCCCGATAAACGCACGCCACTCGCTGAATCGGGGGGCGTGTGTTTTCACACTTCTGTACCTCTTACCTGATGAGAGAGGGGAGAAGGGGGATTGCCTGGGCTGATTGTTCCTTGATTATGCTAATAGCCTTGCCGAGGCATCGCAATGTGTAAATGGAGTCAATGGAAGGGTTGGTGGTTTGTGTGACTGACTGGGCTGCGTCCATAATTCTCTGCAATGTCTTGCGGATTTAGATGGAGCTGTTCCCAAAACCTGCTGTGATGTATCCTGATAAAATGCTCCGTAGAAATTGGTGAGAGTTGTTGGGGACATGCCGAACTTCCTAGGCAT
Organism: Raja brachyura; assembly: GCA_963514005.1. The sequence continues at coordinate 58,662,357 of OY740795.1, forward strand.
TATGAGCAATAGAGGCACTGGTGTGCTTTTTTCGCTGCTACTTCAATATGAATATTCCGGGCCATTTTGCTGGTTATATTTACTCCAAGGAATATGAAGCAATCAACCATCACTACTTTGGCACCATCAATATATACATGTACCACTATACGTGTACCACATCGCATCTTGCAGTAGATCACTCCTTTGACTTGCTGACATTGAGAGAAAGGTTATTGTCTTGATACCATTTCACGATGTACTTAGTTTCAGGGATTAGGGAGAGAGGCGGGCAGATTGGGGGAGAGGAAGGGTCAGAGGCACGAAGGGGTGAGAGAGGGCTGGTGGGGGTGAGAGGCAATAGATTGGGGGAGAGAGAGAGAGAGACAGAAGTGTGCAGGAGGGAGGGCCAGGGGAGTGAAGAAAGAGGGCTGGATGAGTAGGTAATTAGAGGGCCAGGGAGTGGGGCTGGTGAAGATATGGCAAGAGAGCAACTGTGGGGGGGGGGGGGGGGGGGGGGTGGGAGATAGTCAGAAAAGTTGTCAGGGAGCACCCGGAGAAATAAAGAGACAGAGAGCCTGAGGTGCGGGAAGAAGGCCAAGAGGAGAGGGGGATGGAGGCTGTAAGAAGGGGAGAGCGGGATGGTGGGGTAGAGATAGGGATAGAGGAGGGGGGAGAGTGAGCCGGAGCAGATGAAACGATGGGGTAGGATGAGGAAGACTGCCGATGGAGGCCAAACAGAGGTCTGGAGCTGTGTGGGTGTGAGGGATGATGACGTGGGGGGAAGAACCACAGTGTAGTGGGGGGGATGAAGGAAAAATATTTATTAGACAGAGGACCAGATCTGCGAGAGAGAGAGAGGCAGGGAACACGTATGTGCCTTCATGGGCCCATAGCCCCAATGGTATTGTAATCTCAGTCACCTCGGCCGACGCCAGAAGATTCTTCATGAGGGTGAATCCTCGGAAAGCGTTAGTACCTGATGGATGTAGATTAACAATATTCGCCTACCTTTACTATATCTATCACCACACATATTATGCATGCTGCACATTCCATATTGAGTCCAGTCCGGATCTTCATTACTAACACGGACTATTTTTCACGGCACTTCTCCATCTCACGGTCAGACATATGCTGAGAGAATGGAGCAGCTGCACTTGTACACTCTGGAATTTACAAGGATGAGAGGAGATCTCATTGAAACGTATAAGATTGTTAAGGGCTTGGATACGCTGATGTTGGGGGAGTCCAGAATCAGGGGCCACAGTTTAAGAATAAGTAGTAAGCTATTTAGAACGGAGACAAGGAAACACTTTTTTCTCACGGATAGTGGTGTCTGTGGAATTCTCTGCCTCAGAGGGCAGTGGAGGCAGGTTCTGCGGATGCTTTCAAGAGAGAGCCAGATGGGCTCTTAAAAATAGCGGAGTCAGTGGATATGGGGAGAAGGCAGGAACGGGGTACTGATTGGGGATGATCAGCCATGATCACATTGAATGGCGGTGCTGGCTCGAAGGGGCAAATGGCCTACTCCTGCACCTATTGTCTATTTACTACAGAGACGATAGCTTGTGTTACAATAAAGGACTATAAGATGTTACTCCTGTGTATGGGTCTCATTGCACAACATGGTGTCACAAAGTTTGAACCCCTTATTCGTCACTGCATTGACCAGATATGAACATGGTTCGGGAACTGTTCCAGTAACTCAGTTGAATAATGGCTCTGTCCCACGGTACGAGTATATTCCAAGAGCTCTCTCGAGTTTAAAAAATAATCAAACTGTAATAATCAAATTGTAAGCACGGAAAATGAACGTAGCGGCTACGTCGGAGCTTGGGGATGTCTCATAGGGCGCATAAGGATAACGGCAGGTACTCGGGAAGACTCGCTAATGGCAGGTAAGCTCGAGAACACTCGTGAAGATTTTTCAACATGTTGAAAAATGTCCACGAGAGCCCCGAATACCGCCGAGCGGCCATTACCGTAAATCTCCAAGTTCGAATCAGGGCAAGCTTGGGAGAGCTCTTGGAATGAACTCGTACCGTGGGACAGGGCCATAAGGAACCATAAGGAACCTGAACCATCAGCGACACTTTTTTTCTAAAGATGTTGCCTGACCTGTTGAGTTATTCCTGGGATTTGTGCCTAACCTAGGTACTGCTCCCTTGAGGAGGCACATATCTGTGAGCTATAGTAGTCCTGTGAATATCCCTCATCCACACCATCTTGTACATGGATTTTAATGCTTGCACTTCAAGCATTTTTGATCAGTGAACCATTAAAAATATCTTTACGCTAGATATTACCTTTGATGAAACAAGCAGACAAGTTCTTTGTCCTTTTTGACATTCCTCTTTGTGCAATTTTGTAACGATAGTCAGCAGTTTTAAGTAAATGGGTGACTATTTGCCGCCCCGATTACGGGAGCCTCGATCGCTCCGTTGTGGGGGCTTTGATCGCCAACTGCGAGAGCTTCAATCGCGCCGACTGCGGGTGTTTCGATTGCCCCGGCCGCGGGACAAAAGGAGGAAGATGGTAAAAGTTATTCGCCTTCCATCACAGTGGGGAATATGTGGGCACCGAAAACAGAATGGACGAGCTACATACCCTGGTGTGGACTTGGAGGGGTGGCCGTGAGTGCAGTGATCCTGGAGTCTGGTGCGAGTGTGGACGGCTTTCTGACTTTGGGCTGACAGGGACTGCAGAGAGAGTACAGCGGTCGGTGAAGGAGTGTGTGTGTGGTCCGGACATTGAACTGATGGCTGTGGGTCTCTGCTTATGCTGGGTGCCCTAGGTATTCTCACACGCCGCTGTGGCGACTGTTTATGTTTAATCTTTATGTAGTTTTGTGTCATGTTGCTTTTTTGGTATGACTGTGTGGTAAATCAAATTTCACTGTACCTCAGTACATGTGACAATAAAGGGCCATTAAACCATTCAATGCAAATTAATGATTTCATAGAAACATAGAAAATAGGTGCAGGAGCCTGCACCGCCATTCAATATGATCATGGCTGATCATCCAACTCAGTATCCTGTACCTGCCTTCTCTCCATACCCCCTGATCCCTATAGCCACAAGGGCCACATCTAACTCCCTCTTAAATATAGCCAATTAACTGGCCTCAACTACCTTCTGTGGCAGAGAATTCCACAGATTCACCACTCTCTGTGTGAAAAATGATTTTCTCATCTCGGTCCTAAAAGACTTCACCCTTATCCTTAAACTGTGACCACTTGTTCTGGAGTTCCCCAACATCGGGAACAATCTTCCTGCATCTAGCCTGTCCAACCCCTTAAGAATGTTGTAAGTCTCTATAAGATCCCCCCTCAATCTTCTAAATTCCAGCGAGTACAAGCTGAGTCTATCCAGTCTTTCTTCATATGGAAGTCCTGCCATCCCAGGAATCAGTCTGGTGAACCTTCTCTGTACTCCCTCTATGGCAAGAATGTCTTTCCTCAGATTAGGAGACCAAAACTGTACGTAATGCTCCAGGTGTGGCCTCACCAAGACTCTGTACAACTGTAGTATAACCTCCCTGCTCTTGTACTCAAATCCGTTTGCTATGAATGCCAACATACCATTCGCTTTCTTCACTGCCTACTGCACCTGCATGCCTACTTTCAATGACTGGTGTACCATGACACCGAGGTCTCGTTGCATCTCCCCTTTTCCTAATCGGCCACCATTCAGATAATAGTCTACCCTCCTGTTTTTGCCACCAAAGTGGATAACCTCACATTTATCCACATCCAAAGTGGATAACCTCACCTTTATCCACTGATTTAATTCATGATCATTTTAATTTTAATGTCTTAATACCAAGGTGGAATTGAAGACCTAACTATTGGTGCAGTTGATTTACAAATGTTGAGAGTGTGAGATTTCCATTCTATGTTGCCCAGATTTATCACTGTTAGGAACTATTAATCACATGTTAACTTCCCCAGTTTTTGGAAAACCTCATGGAAACACTCAGTGGAAACAAAGAGGCACTATTAGAAAAGACACGACTCGTGGATGTACTGGAGAAAAAGCTTGAAGGGAAGAATCAGGAGCTGGCGGTAAGGAAATCATTGTTTCCTGCTGTGTGAATCTCTATTACAGGGAAAGATCTCTGCAACCAGCTAATGGATTCTGTTGTAACTGGCAGTGAAATAAAAATAGGAGGGAGCCTGTTGGAATAAATCTGTAAATATGAAAAAATGTGAAGATTTTCTTTTGTATAAATCTTCCCATTCTTTTTTTCTAAATCAACCCTTTTATGATCAGTTATAGTGCAGAGTCACAGTTGATGTGGAGCCTTGCAGCATTGTCATTCTGGTTATGACAGGTTGTTGGCATTGCTGATCTGTGCCACCAGTTTTTTTCAGCCGTGACCATGATCAGAAGAGATCTCCTATTTAAAAAGCCAACAACAAAGTTAAAAGTCAAACTTTATTGTCATTTAGAAATACATCGATATATGCAATTCCAAACGAAATTCCGTTGCATTTGGCTCCCCGTGCAACACGATAATTAACAGAAGGGTAAAATGGAAAAAAATGGATGAAAGGATAAAGGGATAAAATAGACAATGGTGGCAGCCCATTACATGGCATTCAGGAGTCTGATGGCTCGTGGGAAGAAGCTGTTGCAGAACCTTGATGTTCTGCTCCTTATGCTACGATATCTTTTGCCCGAGGGCAGCAGAGTGAACAGTCCGTGATGGAGATGTGTGGGGTCTTTTATAATACTGCTGGCCTTAGACACGCAACGTTTGGTAGCAATATCCCCGATTGAGGGGAGAGAAGTCCCAATGATTTTTTCCGCTGTCTCCCCACTCTCTTCACGGACTTCCAGTCGGAGGCTTTAAAGTCCCCAAACCAGACAGAGATACAGCTGGTCAAAATACTCTCCATGGTGCCCCTGTAGTAAGTGGTGAGGATGGGATGGGGGAGGTGAGCTCTTCTCATCCGGTGCAGAAAGTGCAACCGCTGCTGCGCTCTCTTAACTGTTGATGAGATGTTATTTGACCAGGTCAGACTGTTAGTGATCTGCATCCCCAGGTACTCTTCAGTTCCCCAGGAACAAATGAACTCTTGATTCTAATGCAACAATGTCGCTACTGATTATATCTTTCTTCTATCTATTCTATTCCATATATATTAATAAAACTCTCATCTTGACCACTTTGTGTGTGTGTTGTAATTAAATTTGAGCAAAAACGATCCCGCTCTGATTATGTTGGGGAATGGGACCAGGCCTCCTGTGTGATCTAGTTGTTCTTCATTTTCCCATCCACTAGTGGGAGAGTCTAGGGCTAGATTTCATAGCCTCAGATTTAAAGGACGTTACTTTGGGAAGGAGATTAGCAGGAATTTCTTTCATCAGAAATAAACGGTTCCCCATTTAATGCATTAGCATTTTTGTTTCTCTGACAACAGCATGCGAGTTTGGAACTATGTTTGTCAAAGTGTAGACAATGCAGGCTCGTAGAATATTTTCAAGACAGAGGGGATCGATTCATGATAAACTGGGTGAATGTATACCTTAGGTCAGTGACAATCTTAATGAAATGCAGAACAGACCTGATGGACTGAATAGGTATTCCTGCAGAATGTGAAAACAGACAACTGCAGATGCTGGTTTATACCAAAGATAGAAGTGCTGGAGTAACTCAGTTGAATAAGGATCCTGACCTGAAACATCATCCATCCTTTTTTTCTAAAGATGTTGCCTGACCTGTTGAGTTATTCCTGGAATTTGTGTCTATCTTCGGTACTGCTCCCTTGAGGAGGCACATATCTGTGAGCTGTAGTAGTCCTGTGAATATTCCTCATCCACACCATCTTGTACATGGATTTTAATGCTTGCACTTCAAGCGTTTTTGATCAGTGAACCATTAAAAATATCTTTACGCTAGATATTACGGCTGATGAAACAAGCAGACAAGTTCTTTGTCCTTTTTGACATTTCACTGTATGCAATTTTGTAACGATAGTCAGCATTTTTAAGTAAACGGGTGACTAAAGACCACCGGGTGGCGCCGTAAGTGGCAGCCTCGCCAACAGCTTGTCTCGTCCCTTTCTTCTTTTATTTGTTTTTATTCTGTTTTATTTGTATGTGTTAGCGTAACTTTAGTTTTGTATTATGTGGGGGGTGGGGGTGGGGGAAATGGGAAACTTTTTTAATCTCTTCCCTCGACAGAGGTGCGACTTTTTCCGTATTGCATCTCCGCCGGCATTGTGGCCTAACATTGTGGCCTAACATTGTGGAGCTGGAGGTAGCTTTCTTAGGGATCAAAGTCGGGAGCTCAAAACGCAGGAGCTTTTGACCGCCCCGATTGCGGGAGCCTCGATCGCTCCGTTGTGGGGGCTTTGATCGCCGACTGCGAGAGCTTCGATCGCCCCGACTGCAGGTGTTTCGATTGTCCCGACCGCGCGGGAAAAGGAGGAAGATGGTAAAAGTTATTCGCCTTCCATCACAGTGGGGAATATGTGGTCGCGCAAAAACACAAAGGACGAGCTACCTACCCTGGTGTGGACTCGGAGGGATGGCCGTGAGTGCAGTGATCCTGGAGTCTGGTGCGAGTGTGGACGGCTTTCTGAATTTGGGCTGACAGGGACTGCAGAGAGAGTACAGCGGTCGGTGAAGGAGCGTGTGTGTGGCCCGGACATTGAACTGATGGCTGTGGGTCTCTGCTTATGCTGGGTGCCCTAGGGATTCTCACATGCCGCTGTGGTGACTGTTTATGTTTAATCTTTATGTAGTTTTGTGTCTTGTTGCTTTTTTGGTATGACTGTGTGGTAAATCAAATTTCACTGTACCTCAGTACACGTGACAATAATGGACCATTAAACCATTGAATGCGAATTAATGATTTCATCCCCTGATTTCATTAATGATCATTTTAATTTTAATGTCTCAATACCAAGGTGGAATGGAAGACCTAACTATTGGTGCAGTTGAATTACAAATGTTGCGTGTGTGTGATTTCCATTCTATGTTGCCCAAATTTATCACTGTTAGGAACTATTAATCACTTGTTAACTTCCTCAGCTTTTGGAAAACCTCAAGGAAAAGCTCCGTAAAAACGAAGAGGCACTATCAGAAAAGACACAACTTGTTGTTGTGCTGGAGAAAAAGCTTGAAGGGAAGAATCAGGAGCTAGCGGTAAGGAAATCATTGTTTCCTGCTGTGTGAATCTCTATTACAGGGAAAGATCTCTGCAACCAGCTAAGGGATTCTGTTGTAACTGGCAGTGAAATAAAAATAGGAGGGAGCCTAAATCTTCCCATTCATTTTTTCTAAATCAACCCTTTTATGATCAGTTATAGTGCAGAGTCACAGTTGATGTGGAGCCTTGCAGCATTGTCATTCTGGTTATGACGGGTTGTTGGCATTGCTGATCTGTGCCACCAGTTTTTTTCAGCCGTGACCATGATCAGAAGAGATCTGCTATTGATGATGCCAACACATGAGCTCTTGATTATAATGCAACAGTGTCACTATTGTTTATATCTATCTTTTATCTATTCTATTCTATATGTTTTACTGAAACTCTCATCGTGACCACTTCCTGTCTGCGTTGTAATTAAATTGGAGCAAAAAAACCTGCTCTGTGCTACAATTTTTCGCCATTTTCATCTGCTTAAATCAAATACGTTTTGTTCTGATCGATGAAATAGTACAAAAGTTATGAAGGTTTTGAAGGTTCCACCTCCCCACACTCCACAGCCCCCCCTCGCCCATATCCTCCCACCAGCCCCTCCCCCACACCCCCTCCCCTCCCTCCCCCACACCTTCCCTCCCCCACACCTTCCCTCCCCCACACCTTCCCTCCCCACACCTTGCCCTCCCCCACACCTTGCCCTCCCCCACACCCCCCAGTCCCCACCCCCCCCTTGTAAAAGTCCCTTGTGCCTGGTGACGATTAAGTGAATATTAATCTGTTTGCCATTTACCTAGAATTAAATGACTTTATCTTATAAAAAAAGGAAAGTTGATGGTATGTTATTCCGTGAGTTGTTGAAGCATTGTGGGAACCAAATTTTTTTTTTACAGTTAGTTATATACATTGTAGATTTTTAATCTGGGCTCAACTGCATGAAGGAGTGCTTGCCGACATTTCACTGCTCACTCCATTCTGTGTAGAACCCCTTTCTGAAGAGTAAGTGACATGGGATAGATGTGAGCCTGCAGGAAAATTCAATCTTAAAATAGTGGTGGTAGAATGTTGCTGTCGGCAATGGCACATTAAAAGTATTTTTAATGCTAAAATTATTTAGAGAAACAGGCCCTTCAGCCCAACTTGCCCACACTGACCAACAAGCCCCATCTACACTAGTCTTGCCTGCCTATAGAGTCATAAAGCAAAATATTTAATCTCAAATTTGAATGGTGACTATTTTACTGACCAATAGAAATCCCTTGGCTATAATTGACACTAAACTTATTTCTACCCAGATTGTACCTTCTCGGCAGGAGCTGCTGGAGCTCAAAGACATCGCGGTTGACTTGGAAGAGGAGAACAAACAGTTACACCTGAAAGTGAACTGGGTACAACACGTCGAGGCACAAAATGGTGTGTGTATGGCATATGACTTTAATTGAGTAAGAAGGAACTGGGGATGCTAGTTTACACCGAAGATAGACACAAAATACTGGAGTCAGCAGGTCAGGCAGCATCTCTGGAGAAAAGAATAGGTGATGTTTCGGATCAAGACCCTTCATCAGACTGAGTTAGGGAGGGGGAAATTAGAGGTATGGGGAGGTACTGAACAAAGCAGAGCCTGCATCGATGACTCGGGGAGGGTGGAGCTGACAATGGTCCATTGTTGGCTGGGGATGAGGTGATAATGAAGGAATACAAATGGTGAAATTAGCAAGAGGACTAGGGTGGGGGAGAGACGGAGAGAGAGAGAATGAAAGGGTTATTTGGTTAGAGACCCTTCATTCTCTTGTGTAAGAAGGAACTGCAGTTGCTGGTTAAAACCGAAGATAGACACACAAAGCTGGAATAAGTCAGCGGGACAGGCAACGTCTCTGGAGAGAAAGAACGGGTGACATTTCGGGCTGTGACCCTTCTTCATTCTCATTATTTAAATGGTGATATGTGTTTTCTTACAGAGAATCTTCAAGCAAAATTGGAACAATATGAAAAGCAACTACAGAAAATGCAAGCAGATTTAGAACTAGCGACCAAGGGAGCAACTTCCCAGGTTTGGAGAATTTGTGCTGTATTTAATTCCTTCATGCAGAATCTTAATTCCAAGTATGTGCATTCTGCACAGATTCAACAGTCTCAAGTATCCTGCTAATTAATATTACAATGTATTTCATGTTGCTTATTCAGATTTATTTTTTTAAATGGGTCATTTAAGTAAGTTTTTATTTTGCTCTTTTCTATTATCATCCTTACTTTTGGCTTGATGCTTGCATCTGAGGGGTGCTATTTGCTTCCACACCAGATGGTTCTGTATGCATTACCATACACCTTGGACATGGAGAAAGTCTACTGAATTAGCTAGTGTGGTTGGGGAAGCAACAGGGTAGTTCCAGACTTTTTAATCTATTTTGGGTAATTTTACCTATTAATATTATACGGTCATAAGGAATAGGAGTAGAATTAGGTCATTCGGCCCATCATGTCTACCCCACAATTCAATCATGGCTGATCAAATACTCCTTCCTAACCCCAGTCTCCTGCCTTCTCCTCTAACCTCTGACACCTGTACTAATCAAGAATCTATCTATGCCTGAAAAATATCCACTGACTTGGCCTCTACAGCCATCTGTGGCAAAGAATTCCACAGATTCACCACCTTCTGGCTAAAGAAATTTCACCTCATCTCCTCCCTAAAAGAACATCCTTTAATTCTGATTATGTGGAACTGGGCTGAAAGATGGCAGATGGAGTTTAATGCTGATAAATGTGAGGTGCTACACCTTGGCAGGACAAATCAAAATAGGACGTACATGGTAAACGGTAGGGAATTGAAGAATACAGTTGAACAGAGGGATCTGGGAATAACCGTGCATAGTTCCTTGAAGGTGGAATCTCATATAGATAGGGTGGTAAAGAAAGCTTTTGGTATGCTAGCCTTTATAAATCAGAGCATTGAGTATAGAAGCTGGGATGTAATGTTAAAATTGTACAAGGCGTTGGTGAGACCAAATCTGGAGTATGGTGTGCAGTTTTGGTCACCCAATTATAGGAAGGATGTCAACAAAATAGAGAGGGTACAGAGGAGATTTACTAGAATGTTGCCTGGGTTTCAACAGCTAAGTTACAGAGATAGGTTGAATAAGTTAGGCCTTTATTCTCTGGAGCGCAGAAGGTTAAGGGGGGACTTGATAGAGGTCTTTAAAATGATGAGAGGGATAGACAGAGTTAATGTGGACAAGCTTTTCCCTTTGAGAATAGGGAAGATTCAAACACGAGGACATGACTTTAGAATTAAGGGACAGAGGTTTAGGGGTAACATGAGGGGGAACTTCTTTACTCAGAGAGTGGTAGCGGTGTGGAATGAGCTTCCAGTGGAAGTGGTGGCGGCAGGTTCGTTGGTATCATTTAAAAATAAATTGGATAGGCATATGGATGAGAAGGGTATGGAGGGTTATGGTATGAGTGCAGGCAGGTGGGACTAAGAGAAAAAAGTTGTTCGGCACGGACTTGAAGGGCCGAGATGGCCTGTTTCCGTGCTGTAATTGTTATATGGTTATATGTTATATGGTTATATGTTATATGGTTAACTCTAAACATTTATTGGCAGGACAGATTTCTGAGGTTAGAGCGTGTCCTATGCTTGAGCCTATATTCTCCATATTTTAGAAGAAGATAAGGTGAAAGGAAGGAGCAGGTGTGAAGAAAGGTGTGTTTGACTGATAGGCTGATAGGATATTTTCCGTAATGGGAGAGTCAAGACCTAAAGGGCATAGCCTCAGGATAAGGAGCTGCAATAGACAATAGGTGCAGGAGTTGGCCATTCGGCCCTTCCATCCAGCACCGCCATTCAATATGATCCCCTGACTCCACTATCTTTAAGAGTTCTTTCTAGCTTGCTCCGGAAAATATCCAGGGAACTGGCCGCCACCTCCATCTGAGGTAGAGAATTCCACAGTCTCACAACTCTCTGTGAAAAGGTGTTTCCATGTCTCCGTTCCAAATGGCTTACCCCTTATTCTTAAACTGTGGCCCCGGTTCTGGACTTCCCCAACATCAGGAACATGTTTCCTGCCTCTAGTGTGTCCAAGCCATTAATAATCTTATGCGTTTCAATAAGACCCCCTCCCATCCTTCTAAACTCCAGAGTATACAACCTAGCCGCTCCATTCTCTCAGCATATGACAGTCCTACCATCCCGGGAATTAACCTTGTTAAACCTACGCTGCACTCCCTCAATAGCAAGAATGGACTTCCTCAAATTAGGACACCAAAACTGTACACAGTTCTCCAGGTGTGGTCTCACTAGGGCCCTAAACAATTGCAGAAGGACCTCTTTGTTCCTATACTTAACTCCTCTTGTTGTGAAGGCAAACATGCCATTTGCTTTCTTCACCGCCTGCTGTACATGCACGTTTACTTTCATTGACTGATGAACAAGGACCCCCAGATCCCGTTGTACTTTCCCTTTTCCCAACTTGACACCATTTAGATAATAATCTGCCTTCCAGTTTTTGCTACCAAAATGGATAACCTCACATTTATCCACATTAAACTGCATCTGCCATGCATCTGCCCACTCACCCAAACTGTCCAAGTCACCCTGCATTCTCATAGCATCCTCCTTACAATTCACACTGCCACCCAGCTTTGTGTCATCTGCAAATTTGCTAATGTTACGTTGAACCCCTTCATCTAAATCATTGATGTATATTGTAAGTAGCTGCACAGAGCCTTGCAGTACCCCACTAGCCACTATCTGCCATTCTGAAAGGGACCCGTTATTCCCTACTCTTTGTTACCTGTCTGCCAACCAATTTTCTAGCCGTGTAAGCACTCTCGATGAAATACCATGTGCCCTAATTTTGCCCACTAATCTATCAAATTTGACCCTATTTAATGGTTTCTGAAAGTCCAGGTACACTACATCCCTTGTCCATTTTCCCAGTTACATCCTCAAAAGATTCTTGAAGATTAGTCAAGCATGATTTCTCCTTCGTAAATCCATGCTAACTTGGACCGATCCTGTTACTTCTATCCAAGCATGCTGCTATTTCATCTTCTATAATAAACTCCAGCATCTTCCCCACCATCAATGGCAGGTTAACTGGTCTATAATTCCCTGTTTTCTCTCTCCCGCCTTTCTTATAAAGTGGGATAACATTAGCTACCCTCTAATCCACAGGAACTGATCCTGAATCTATAGAACATTGGACAATTAACACCAATGTGTCCATGATTTCTAGAGCCATTTTCTTAAGTACCCTGGGATGCAGATCATCAGGCCCTGGGGATTCATCAGCCTTCAGTCCCATCAGTCTACCCAACACCATTTCCTGGCTAATGTGGATTTCCTTCAGTTCCTCCGTCTCCCCAGATCCTCTGGCCACTAGTACATCAGGAAGATTGTTTGTGTCCTCCTCAGTGAAGATGGATCCAAAGTACTAGACATTTCTCCTCTGACGGTTGAGAATCTTTTGAATTCTTTACCCTCCGTAGCTGTGGATGGACAACCATTCAGTATATTCAAGGGTTAGCCAGCTAGAATTTTACTCTGCAGGAAAATTGAGGGTTATGGGGATTAGGTAAATGTTTAGATCAAAGATCTAATCAGCCATGATCACTTGATAGAACAAATAAGGCTCAAGGGCTGATTTTATGTAATAAAAGTTTCCAATTATCCAATTCTACAACTTGCAATTCCAGTGACATGTAACAATATGTCTTGAAGGTGGACATTAAAAGGAACGTCAGTGCTTCATTGACCATAGGTCCATTTATCTTAAAGACAATTAAAATTTTTACTTATATCTGAAAATCACTGAAATCATCCAATCATTTCCAGCAGAGAATAAAAAAGGATAAACTTTTACAAACTATTTTTTTCACCATGAAGTTCACTTTTTAATGCTGATCACACCTCTGGTCCTCTTGCTGAATAACTCTAGCCCACAAATCAGCTTGCTATTTTGTGAATCAAATATGTCCGGGAGGCAAACATACAGAATCATTACTCTTGTATCATACCTAAGCACTTCTGTTTCTTATGGCATAAGCATCTAATTGGCCAGTTAGATGAGTGGATAATGTTGCTTTGTGTGTAATGTGTCGGTAGACAAGTGAATCTGAATCTGCAGAGGAACTGCACAGCCGCCTGATGAAGTGGCGAGAAATGGATTATATACCAACACCGAGCCATGACATCGATGAGAGGACTGTCATGGAATTAAGAATGAGACAACTTGAGGAAGAAAGAGAAGGTAAATTGCGGTGCTCTCTGGTTCTCACTTGGAACAAATCATGCAGTTTACTTTGTTTAATTTAAAATATTTAAGAAGTGAATGACTTGATTAGTGATCTTGATTACTTGAAAGTCGAGTGCACCTCTATTTAGGGATCTGTTTGTTGTCCATATTTCAGTCAAGACAAAGGCTACTGTCCACTTTTTAAAGCTGTAATTCTAACGTTTTTACTTTCAGCATCAAAATCCATGCTGACAATAGTTTTGGTTTTGTCCAGCTTTATTTACATTGGTAATTGCAAAGGTAGCACACTTACCCTTTTGTCCAAATGGCCACAACACAGGCTTCACTCAGTTTATTCATGGATTTGCAGGTTCTCCTAAAGAAATACTGAAATAATAACAATACATAAATCAGTATTGGTATTAGTTGTCTCTGGAATACCAGTGATGTAAATTTAGCTCTGTTACTGCAAGCTTTTAAAATTTAAAGCCACCCAGCCAGCTGCAAGGTGTTTTAGCCCAGTCAGAAACTAACACCTTAACTTGGGGAAGCCACAAGGTAGCGATGGTCACTAGGGTCCAATCAATCTATATTGTGTCTGTGTCCATGCTGTCTTTCTGAATGACGTTTCATCCGGTGGCACAAAACTGATTGAGGATAACTGGTTCTTTCCTGGCTGCTCTGATCCAGATTTGATCTCAGAACTGCAGCAGCTGGAGGATGAACTGGGGGAACTTCAGAGACGAGGACAGGATCAAGGATGAACAAAGCAGAACCACAGCTGGCCAAAAGCTTACGGTATGTGCTCAGTCTGACTTTCAGTTTAAACTTTGATTTTATATATATGTGGAAATGTAATGCTTGAGTTCACTCGACATTTTACGCTGCTATTAATTTTAAGCATTACCAAGGTTGAATAAAATCGTTTTCTGTTTGGAGGGGGGGGGGGCAGCACAGTGGCACAGTGGTAGAGTTGCTGCCTTACAGCACCAGACACCCGGGTTCAATCCTGACCACCGGTGCTGTCTGTACCGAGTTTGTACCTTCTCCCCGTGACCACGTGGGTTTTCTCCGGGTGCTACTGTTTCCTCCAACGCTCCAAAGGCGTACAGTTTGCAGGTTAATTGACTTTGGTAAAAATTGTAAATTATCCCTAGTGTGCAGGATAGTGTCCGGGTTGATCGCTGGTCGGCCTGGACTCATTGGGCCGAAGGGCCTGTTTCCCTGCTGCATCTCGAAAGTCTAAAGCCTTCAGTAGTTTTGAGAAGGTAAATATATACTTGGATTTGCTAAACTGAAAAAACCTTTAACTCAATTTTCAGTGCCATTATACGTTGGGCAGAGATGGATGGCCTAATACAAGGAGAAAGCATTATATCAGGCACATGTTCAATTTCTAATATTAAAAGTAAAATGACATCAATAGAGACAGAAGTATACTTTTGGATATCACTGACAAAATCTGGAAAGTACAGCAATATTTGTCATTTTACCGAATTTACCCCTTTGTATATAAACATTTGAACAGTTCAAATTAAAGATCAGTTTTGGACATGATGGGCAAAATGACGGCTTCTGGGGTTGTGACAATCTGATCAATTTTAACTCCCATTTTTCATGTTTGGTGTTAATAGTCATTGGGTTCCATCCAGTACGCACAGTATCTCTGTCTCTGTTACTGCCGATAATGTACGGATCTGTATTTTTCAAGGGAAGTATTTAAAATACATCAAAGCAAATTAGTAGAGCGTTTGTGAATTCATTTTAGCTTGATACCAAGTAACTACATTTGGGAAATTTAAGGGGTTGATGATACAGCAACTTTGTTGTTCTGTGGTACATCTTATTGTGAATTCATGTGCAAGGAAGTAAACGTTTCTATTATTATTTAGGATACTATTATTTATGAGGGAATAAAACTTTTAAGTCACAAACAGAAGAACATTCTCGTGTATTATACCTTTTGGCCAAAGTACAGCAAGTGAAGATGTAAACAACTGAGCAATAGTTGAGCTGTTTGACTTCTCCAATAATTCCATGTCAACAAATACTCCTCTGATGGTCAATCCAGTGTACGATTACCACATTGGCAACATATCTCCCCACAGCATTGGTTGTCTCGTCTATTGAGATCCATATCTTGTTGCATGCAACTGCACCTCTAATTTTCTGCACAACAATGTTGAAGTTGCTGTCAACATAATTTTTCTGTAATGATGGATCGCTTGGAATATGTTCCTCTGTGTATTTCTCTAAAAAAACCTCTGAGATTTGTTTTTCAATCTCCACTGTGGAATTCCAGCATCAATGAATGCCTTGCACAGAACACTTGAAATCTCAGATTTGCGACTGGAGGCAGCAGTAAATGTAGTGAGGAGACAAGCTTGGGTATTTCGCTTGGGTACTCTACACCCCAGCAGTATCAACATTCTCTAATTTTATATAGCCCTTGTCTTCTCCCTCCTCCCCATCCCCCTTCTCAGCTCTAATTCTAGTCCTACAGTCTCCACTTCTTCCTTTCTTTTTACCTCCCCCCCCCCCCCCCGCCCACATCAGTCTGAAGAAGGGTCTCGACACGAATTGTCGCTTACAGATGCTTTCCTCCATAGATGCTTTCCTCCATTTTTCTCTACCTTCGATTTTTCCAGCATCTGCAGTTCTTTCTTAAATAGATCTTGGAGAAGGCAGGCAGTGGCACAAACAAATGAATGACTGACTGTGGAGTCCCCGGTTTCGCCCCGGTGGTGGAAGTTTTCTTGTAAGTTATACTATGTTAAAACGTTAATAATAAAATTAATATTAACGTGTTGACATAGAAAACATCTGGTGAAGGTCATGACTTGCAGGGCCAACTTGACCAGAAAACTGATAGAGTTGTGTTGTTGCAGAAACAAATGCATTGAATATTGATAAAGAAAGTCTTCAGAATGAGAATAAAGAACTTTACACATCTTTAAGTAGGTGGACTGCTGAGCGCAGTCAACTGCAGGGGAAGGTGAATGAGAATGAACTCGCAACACATCTTGTGCTGGATCAGGCACAGGCATACAATACTGAAAATTGGAGGCTTAAAGGGCCAGTCCCACCAGCATGCAACTCGATGCGATTAGCGCGACCTAACGTGGTCGCTTGAGCCATCCGGCGTCACGGGGCCGGTCCCACTTCGATCGCCGGAGCCGTGCGGAATTGTGCGGAGTTCGTCCCGAGTTCGTCCCGACGCCGCGCGGGGCTCCGAAAAACTGACAATGTCCAAAAATCCCGCGCGGCAACGGTTTGTCGGCTCGCAGTCGCCGCGACATTTACACACCGCCCGGACATCGTGCCTCCGTGAAACTATTTGTAAGTGCCTCCGTGACCCTCTATGTGTGTGGCTCCGTGGCCCTGTATGTGTGTGTGTCTCGTGCCCCTCTCTGTGTGCCCCTCTCAGTCCTGGCAAACTTACCTTGGACTTGCTTCAAGTTCGCCTCGCTTTGCGCCGCGTTGCGCCACTCACCCAACCTCCGCGCGGCCCCTACTGCCGGTTTAGTTGCGCTTGCCGCATGCAGGCGCATGCTGGTGGGACCGGCCCTGTACAGGGGATCACCCGACCTCCGCGCGGCCCCCGCTGCCGGTTTGATCGCGTTCATCGCATATAGTTGCGTGCTGGTGGGACAGGCCCTTAAAGCAGAACTTGAAAAGATGAAGTCTGCATTTTAAAGTCAAGTTTGTGAATTTACAAGCCTTCAGGATCGATTGTCACTAAAAGAGGTGTTGATAACCTCATTAAACAACGATTTAAATGATTTAAATGCTGCCACTGCGAAGCTTACATTGGCACTAGAAGAGAACCAGATGTCATTGAATCAGCAAGCAAATTTACTGCAACAGCTCCAAGCCAAAACTTGGGCAGTTGGGCCAATATATGCAGATGATTTCAAGGTTGCAACATCAGGAGCAAGTTCTGGTGTGTGAAGCAGGTCAGCTCAAGCAGACTCTGCAAGAGCAAGATAAATCCCTGCAACGGCAGAGAGATGAGCTTGGACATCTCCAGAAGAAAGCTGCAGAACACCAAGCCCTGGAAATGCAATCCATGCAAAACATGGAAACCATTTCCAAACTTCAAAGTCAATTCCAAGGCTGGACCTTGTAAACTCACAAACTGAAGCACAGCATCGAGGAGAGAAACTTGCTGCTGGCCTGTAAAGTGAAAGATTGTGTCAAACTCAGAACGGTTCATTCTGAAATGGACGACTCCATTTCACACCTTAGAGCGCAATTGGCAGCTGCCAGTTCTGAAGCTGAGAGGTTGAAATGTGTTCTTAAGGAAAAGGAATTGTCTCTCTCAAATAAAGAAGCACACAACAGCTTGCAAAGAGGAGGAGAGGCAGAGGCTTCTCTCCGAAGCTGATCGTATATCCACAGAGAAACATAACCTAAACGTTGCCTGTGAAAGCCTGAAGCATACACTGGACATCCTAACTTATGAGAAGCAACAATATTCTCAACAGTTGGATTCACTGAAAAACTCCCAGATGGCAGAATTGTCAGAGTGGAAGTCAAAGCACGATGAATTAAAGCACGAATATGAATCCCTTTTGCAACCCTACGAAAATATCTGCAATGAGATGGATAAGTTGAGGCAAATAGTTGAGACAGCAGGAGGTGATGTTCAAGCTCCGCGATCTAGAAGCCAAACGACAAAACATGGAGAGGCAGCTTGAGGAAGCTGGTGCCGAAAATGACAAAATAAAGGACAAAATGAGGAAGTTTACAAAATCCAAGCAGCAGCAAGTTCAGGATCTTGAGGAAGAGATTGAAAGAATTAGCAGCGAGTTACAAACTACTACCACAAAGCCGAGTCACGCCAGCAAATTGTCTATCCAGTACAATCAGCTCCAGGAGGAAAGCAAATCACTGAAGCAAATTTGTCATCATCTTAAAGCAGAGTTTGACAAAACCCAAAAAGAGGGGGAGCTTCTGCTGAATGAATTTAATTCCTCCCTATTCATCATTGTGGAGTTGCAGAGTGAGGATGATTCTTATCAGGCTGATTTTAATGAACCACTGTCATTAGAATCCCAATCTCTGGAGGACCAGCCTGTGCTGAAGGAAGGAAAGGTTCACACTACAGGGCAAGTAGGACCATTGTTGTCTCAGAGGCTTAGACAATTAGAGTTGCCCGCACTGCCAGGACACGTGAAAAAAAACAATATCATTTCACAGCTTGAACAAGAAATAAAAGCTTGCCGGCAGGAGACTATGAATTTGTATGAAAAAGTCAAAATTTTAGAGGATGACAAATCTCTTCTCCAGAACTTGAAAATTTCCAGGAAATGTCTGAAAAGGTCAAAAATGAGAGAGAGTATTTGGAGGCAGAATTACTTAAAAATGTCGACAAGATAGATCAGTTAACTGAAGCATGGAAGGCACTTCATATGCAAAAGAATTCACTTGTCAATGAATTGGACAGCTTCAGAGGAGAGAAACATCATCTGATCAAAGAAAAAGAGGGCCAGGAAATAATACTGGTGATAGAATTTGAAGTGCGACTTTGGTCTGCTCGGAGGGGTAATACCTCGTCCAAAGGTGAGACCAAGAAGCTTTGAGAACTGTTAAAAGAGAAGCACCAGGAAATAATTATTTTGCAGAAGGACTGCATCAAACCAGGAGCTCATTTTGGACAGAGGGATGTGTCAAAACATCGGAATCTACCTGTGATGAAATGAGCAAGAGACTAGAGTCTATGACTGCAAAAGCTTTCGAGTCTGAAAGGCAAGTCAAACTTGTTCAAGAAGAACTTGCATCTTATAAAGTCTTGCTCCAAGACACTAGAACTGAAACTGAAGGTGCTCGAATGCAATGCTTAGGGTTCACAGAAGATCTTCGGAAGAACAAAGAGAAGACAAAAGCTCAAATTACTCAGAAGGAGAAGGAACAACTTGAGATTTTAGATCAACAGAAAACAATTCATCAGAAAGAAATATTGAGATATCAGGATCAACTGGATTTGCTGGAACAGAACAAAGACAGAGTGGTTGCAGCAACCTTGGAAATTGAGAGCCATTTCCCAGCAGCCGAAGCTAATGTTGAGCAGTAAGGATGCAGAGTTCTCAAAGCTTGTCTCATCAAAAGACAGTGACATTTCTGACTATCTAGTGGAAATCCAGCAGCAACATAGAAAGCAAATAACTGACTACGAAAATAATTTGAGGATTCTCCAACAAGATAACCAGAAAGGAGCCTGAGCCATGAAAGAGCTAGGGGTCCAACTTGTTACGGTTAGGAAGAAAAAGACAAAGCTGTTAGCCAGACGGGTGCCTTCACAAAATCGATGGCCTCCTTGCAAGATGACCGAGACCACATCTGATCAGAATACGTGGAGCTGGAACAATGGCATCTCGACATACATTGCCAGAAAGACAGCATCATTCAGGAGAGTGCAGCTGAAAACAATGAACTGAAGCAAGAGATCGGAAATGTTCTCAACCAGATGGATGACCTTAATTCTGACAACGCACTGCTAAAAGCACAGTTGGTTCAGCGCAGGGAGGAGCTAAACCAGGTCCTGTCTTCGAAGGATAATCAGTTGAAGCAAAAGCAACAACAGCAAATTAAGAATCTTGAGAATGAGAAATACCTCTTCAAAGAGCAATGGAAAGTTGCACAAGGACCTGTTAAACATAGTAATGAAAGCCTAGAGTCCTTCCAAGAAGAAAATCTGCGAATTTTGGAACAGCTTACACTCAAGGTTACACTCAGGTCACCTTCCAAAAAGAAGAGGATAAAACCGAAACAAATGAGAGGCAATTAATTCAAGAGCTTCACCAACAACTTAAAACTAAAACTCTGGAATGCGAAGAACTCATAAAAGAAAACTAATATTAGAAGAGCTGACTTAAAAGAATTGAAAATATATGAACTGAATTTGCAAATCTGGCTGAAGTAAAGGCGGGAGTTAAAATGTCTGAAAGTGTTGATGGAATAACGCAGGAGAAACCTGAAGTATAGTTGGTGAGGTTGTCTGTGATGAAGCAAAGACTTTTGGATGTTATTAATGAGAACAGGAAGTTGCTTCTAGGGCAGAATCTTTTGAGAAAAAGTTGTTGGCAATACAGACGGAGAGAGACAGATGTCTTGAGGATATTCGGACACTTCAAGTAAGGCAAAAATGATCTCAAGGGAGAAATTAATGTTTTTTAAGCACAAATCTTAGAAGTGACTTTTTAAAAGAGCACTTTCATTTACTAATGACATGCACGGAAACAAGCCCTTGCATCAATTAATCAATTGAGCAGGATACTTAATCTCAAGGTACTAAAGATGAAACCATGACATTGCTCATTGATGGGACTTGTTCCTCCGGATGCATATGATGACTAAATATTTGTGGTTTTATATTTTAATTTACAAGATTCCAAGATGGACACAGCAAAAATATGTTGTAATCTTGTTTTGCATTCATGTGTGGATAAAGATTCAGCACTGTTTTCATTTTGCAGGAAAAGGAAGAACTGGAAAACCTTCAGGAATCAAAACAGCAGAAGCCCACAGAGCAAGATCCGTCCTCCTGCAAGAATGAATTGGCTGAACTAGGGTTTGGTTCTACTTGGACTGGGATATCAGTTGCATTTCTATTGTGCCATACGATCAAATGGGAATATCCCTTGATGCTTTGGTCAGCTAACTAAGTTTGATGTGTTGATGATGGTAGCAAACACGGCAGTCAATTTTCATAGGGAGGTGTCGTAGAGCCACAAATGATTCAACTCCTCGACGAAGGAGAATCCGTCTGGTTAAAGGAGGAGGACATTCAGTTTCGAATGGCTGGACGGCTTTAGTTTGTTTTAGATTAGTTTAGTTTAGAGCGAATCAAAATCCAAGCTGACTACAAAAACACATTTGGGATTGTTTCAGTTCAATAGACTCCCATTTAGCAGAACATCAGACCCAGGGATTTTTCAAGGGTTTATGACACTAATTCTAGAGGGAATTGAAGGTGTGGTGTGTTACTTGGATGACATCCTCATCTCAGCCCCTGGCAGGCAGACACATGATGAAAGTGTGACACATGACACATATGAAAATATGTTCCCAATGTTGGGAGAGTCCAGAACCAGGGGCCACAGTCTTAGAGTAAAGGGGACGTCATTTAAGACTGAGGTGAGAAAAAACCTTTTCACCTAGAGAGTTGTGAATTCCCTGCCACAGAGGGCAGTGGAGGCCAAATCACTGGATGGATTTAAGAGAGAGTTAGATAGAGCTCTATGGGCTAGCGGAGTCAAGGGATATGGGGAGAAGGCAGGCACGGGTTATTGATAGGGGACAATCAGCCATGATCACAATGAATGGCGGTGCTGGCTCAAAGGGCTGAATTGTCTCCTCCTGCACCTATTTTCTATGTTTCTATGTTGCTATGAAAGGTTGGAAGTGATACTCATATGCCTTGAGACACACAGTGTAAGAGTGAAGGCACAAAAGTGTGAGTTCTTTCTGAACTCGGTAGAGAACTTGGGTCACAAGATAGACAAGGATGGTCTACACCCCACCAAGGGTAAAGTTGATGCGGTCAAGAACACGCCCACTCCCAGAAACATATCTGAGATACAATGCTTTTTGGGATAAGTGCATTATTGTGGGAAGTACGTGCCAAGTCTGTCCACCTGTTTACATTCCTTGAACAAGCTCTTGAGAACAGTTCCATGGAAGTGGACACGTGAATGTGACCAAGTTTCAAATTATGTAAAGCTCAGTTGGCAGAGAGTACAATACTTGTTCATTACGATGTAAATAATCCAATGAAATTAGCATGTGGTGCTTCACCACATGGTGTTGGTGCTGTGATCTCTCGTGCTAGAGAATGGAGAGGAGAGGCCTATAGCATTTGCATCTGGAACTCAGTCGCAGTGAGAGAAATTATGCGCAAATAGAGCGAGAGGATCTTGGATTAATTTTTGGAGTTAGGAAGGTTTCACAAATACTTGTAAGGTGGAAGGTTTGTAATGGAGACACATCACCAGCTATTGACATTGATCATAAATCCAAAAGCACACATACCAACTCTGGCGGCAGACAGAATGCAAAGATGGGCATTGATATTGTCTACATACCAGTATCAGCAATGCTGACGCCATATCTAGATTACCTTTGGAATCGGAGGTTACCCCAAACCAGAGAGAATGTGTTTTATTTCTCTCATGTAGATGAGTTACCTGTCACAGAGTGCAGGAATATGTTACAAATGGATGGCCAAGCAAATTGCCAGATTCAGACCATTTTTTGTACGTAGGAATGAACTCTCAGTAGACCAAGGGTGTGTCATGTGGGGAGCGAGAGTTGTAATCCCAGAAAGATACGGAGTAAAATTGCTGTAAGATCTTCATGATCAGCATTTGGGAAAGTGTCGAACAAAGAGTCTAGCTAGAAGCTATCTCTGGTGGCCTGGTGCTGAGTTAGATGGACAACAATTGTTCATTGTGATTGATAGTCACTCCAAGTGGGTTGAGGTGTTTCCAATGAACAAAATGACTTCCAGGAAAACGATAGACACTTGGCGAGGATTGTTTGCATCCTATGGATTTCCAGAGGAAATTGTGTCTGATAACGGACCTCGATTCTGTTCACAAGAGTTTGCACAATTCATGAAATGGAATGGTGTAAAACACACTAGAGTTACTCCATACCATTCCGCTTCAAATGGAGCAGCAGAACACACAGTGCAAATTTTGAAGCGTATATTAGACAAACAACTGCTGGATCCAAATCGAAAGAAAAGATAGTTGTCTCTGTTTCACAAACTGGCTAACTTGAGATGATGAACTAAGGAGAGGTTCTGTAGAGGAAGCATTGTTTGTAGTTGAATTGAGTCACTGAGTAGAATGTAGGTGCTTGTTTGCTACCATGGTAAAGCACACGGTATTGGGGGCTCAGTATTGATGTGTATAGAGAACTGGCTGGCAGGCAGGAAGCAAAGAGTCGGAGTAAACGGGTCCTTTCCAGAATGGCCGGCAGTGACTAGTGGGGTACCGCAAGGCTCAGTGCTGGGACCCCAGCTATTTACAATATATAGAGGGAATTGAATGCAACATCTCCAAGTTTGCAGATCACACGAAGCTGGGGGGCAGTGTTAGCTGTGAGGAGGATGCTAGGAGGCTGCAAGGTGACTTGGATAGGTTGGGTGAGTGGACAAATGCATGGCAGATGCAGTATAATGTGCATAAATGTGAGGTTATCCACTTTGGTGGCAAGAACGGGAAAGTAGACTGAATAGTGGCCGATTAGGAAAAGGGGAGATGCAACGAGACCTAGGTGTCATGGTATACCAGTCATTGAAAGTAGGCATGCAGGTGCAGCAGGCAGTGAAGAAAGTGAATGGTATGTTAGCATTCATAGCAAAAGGATTTGAGTATAGGAGCAGGCAAGTTCTCCAGCAGTTGTACAGGACCTTGGTGAGATAACACCTGGAGTATTGCGTACAGTTTTGGTCTCCTAATCTGAGGAAAGGCATTCTTGCCATAGAGGGAGTACAGAGAAGGTTCACCAGACTGATTCCTGGGATGGCAGGACTTTCATATGAAGAAAGACTGGACAGAGTCGGCTTGTACTCGATAGAATTTAGAAGATTGAGAGGGGATCTTATGGAAACTTACAAAATTCTTTAGGGGTTGGACAGGCTAAATGCAGAAAGATGTTGGGGATGTCCAGAACAAGGGGTCACAGTTTAAGGATAAGGGGGAAGTCTTTTAGGATCGAGATGAGAATTTTCGTTTTCACACAGAGAGTGGTGAATCTTTGGAATTCTCTGCCACAGAACGTAGTTGAGGCCAGTTCATTGTCTATATTTAAGAGGGGATTAGATGTGGCCCTTGTGGCTAAGGGGATCAGGGGGTATGGAGAGAAGGCAGGAACAGGATACTGAGTTGGATGATCAGCCATGATCATATTGAATGGCAGTGCTGGCTCGAAGGGCCAAATGGCCTACTCCTGCACCTAATTTCTATGTCTCTCTGTCTATGTTTCTATGGTAATAAAATGGCACATCCATTTCGCCCATCACTTTTAGCAACCTAAGAAAAATAAGATGTCATTCGTCTTTGGATGCACTAATGACATCTTATTCTTCCAAGGTTGTTAAAATACACATGTTAGTTACTTACGGCTTTAGACTGTAGAGATACAGCGTGGAAACAGGCCCCTCATCCTACTGAGTCTGCGCCGACCAGCAATCATCCCGTACACTAGCGCAATCCTACACACTAGGGAGAGATTACAATTTTAACCAGGCCAAATAGCCTACAAACACTCACGTCTTTGGGATGTGGGAGGAAACCAGGATACCTGGAGGAAACCTACGCAGTCACAGGGAGAAGATGCTAACTCCACACAAACAGCACCTACAGTCAGCATTGAACCTGGTTCTCTGGCGCTGTAAGGCAGCAATGCTACCCCCACTGTTACTTGATAGAATCTGAAGAACCATGTGTCCACAATGTGGATGGAATTAGAGAATTCTGCTTGTAGTAGCACTGGACGATTTAGCCACTTAATGCTCCCCCCTTTCCTCGTTGACATGCGCCTTTGAATTGTTTAAAATATATATATTATTATTGAGTCTTTTTTACCACTTTTTAAGGGAATACAACCTAAGTTATAATTTGCTGAGTAAAAAATAATTTCTCCTCCTCTTCCCCTGGCATTTTTGCGAGTTTCTATACCTTGCTTCCTCCAATTCAAGAAATGGTATTTCCTCTTCTGCTCCATCAAACCGCTTGTAGAGAAATCCAACTGCTTCAAAGTCCTTGGAGAAGATTCCTTGAAAGCCGTGTGTCTTCCCAGCCCTTGGTATGTGTGACATTTCATTGAGAAGGTGGGGTTACTGTGTTACTGTTTACACTGCTGTTTTCTTTCCAGGCGTGAACCTCTTTGTGTCAGACCAGCGCCCAGGGAGCACACCATTCAATTGGCATCAGACGAGGAATGTGAGGAGACTTTGAAGATAGATCCCAGTTAACAGGCGATGGCGGAACAGAAGGTGTGTATTGCCAATCAATTCTTCGTTTTCTAGTTTTAATGTAATTTCCTGACATTTTACACTGTATCTTGACCCCCACCCCCACCCCAGGAAACTGGGCAACTCTGGAAAACCTGCTTCCATGTACTAAAGGGCCTGTCCTGCCAGCATGTGATTCCATGCGGTGAGCGCGACCTAACGTGGTCGCTTGAGCCGTCCGGCCTCGTGGGGCCGGTCCCACTTTGATCGCCGGAGCCGTGCAGAGTGGTGCGTAGTGGTGCGGAGCGGGTCCCGACATCGCGTGGGGCTCCGAAAAACTGACTGTGTTCAAAAAATCCGTGCGGTAACGGCTTGTCGGCCCGCAGTTGCCTCAACGCATTATGCACCGCCTCGACGTCATGCCTGCGTGCCCCTCTCTATATGTGCCTCCGTGACCCTCTCTGTGTGTGCCTCCGTGCCCCTCTCTATATGTGCCTCCGTGACCCTCTCTGTGTGTCCCTCCGTGCCCCTCTCTGTGTGTCCCTCTCTGTCCTTGAGAACTTACCTTGCGGACTTCGATCCAACTTCGCGCCACTTTGCGCCGTGTCGCATCAATCACCCGACCTCCGCGCGGCCCCCGCTGCCGGTTTCGTTGCGCTCGCCGCATGCAGGCGCATGCTGGTGGGACCGGCCCTGTACAGGGATCACCCCCACTTCCAGTTTGGTCGCGCTCACCGCATGGAGTCGGTTGCTGGTAGGACAGGCCCTTTACTAACTAATAAATAGGATACATAGTACATTGGTTTGGAGTGGGTGATTCAGGCAGATGATACAGAAAACATGGCCTGGTTTCTTTGTCCATCCTCGAGGTCTGCACGTGGTGCCCCTCCCCTCACCTAGCAACTCCTCCTCTCCTGGGAGGCATGAAGTGCTTGAATTAGTCTCCAGGCTCAAGTCACACTCACACAAATCGGTTTTCAAATGCATATCTCTAATCTCTCTGTTTCCGTGATGAAAGAGCGCAGTGAATACAAGCCTGGGTGTAAGCCAAATCTCAAAATAAATGTAATAAATTTAGTTATCTCATCTTAACCAAAAGAAGATCTGAAATGTAGAGGACACCTTTCTTGGAATACAGAGAGCAAGAGAAAACAGCTGATGAAGGTTCATCTTTCCCCACCTTCATCATGCTGTATAGTGTAAGAATGGATACTTCACCCATCACCAAGGAATCCAAGACTAACCATGGAAGCACTGTCACTTTCTGATTGACTGCGACAGAGGATTGTTTAGAATCTAGACTTCCTGTCCAATAGTTCACCAAGAAATCTACATTGCTTGTTTGCTCATAGAATAGTGCATTCATTTGGACCATAGTATTGAAGCCGCTACCACCCATATGTACATTATAATGCAGATCTTTGTAACATGATCAATAAATACAAATCTTCACATCTGTACCTTGGTATTTTAGCAATTAGTTTAATCCTGAAAGAACAAATGAGTTGTGGTTCATAAGTGATAGGATAAGAATTAGGCCATTTGGCCCATCAAGTCAACTCCGCGATTCAATCATGGCTGATCTATCTCTCCTTCATAACCCCATTCTCCTGCCTTCTCCCCATAACCACTGACACCTGTATTAGGTTGATGTTAGTTAGCTATTGACCTCTGTTTCTGTTTTGCAGGCGAAGAGTCGAGTGCATTTCTTCAAGCGCTTCTTTAAGGCTCGAATCTGATGACTTCCTGCTACTTGGTCTTGGCGTACTTTGCGACACCACATTTGCTTGTTTTCTTGTGCCTGACGACACCTTTGTAGACGCATTAC
This sequence comes from Raja brachyura, assembly GCA_963514005.1. The sequence goes on from OY740795.1 coordinate 58,689,524, forward strand.
AGATGGGAGTGACACCTACTGATCACAAGTGTATTAACTTAATGTACGAAATGTATTGTCCAAATCGTTTATGGTTGTTAAGTGACAATGTAAACTGGGCTGAAATTTGTGATTTGTGTTTTCATGAGTCGTGAAGCCTGTTCCCAGCTGGTTCTCCATGCTCCTAGTGTGTTGAAACCGGAGCCACAGAGGGTTGCTGTGTGACGGGAGAAGGGGCGACGAGATGACAGGCATTGAGGTCCCAGTTGCTGTGAGTCCTGGGCGAGGTGGTGCAAAGGATGTTTGGCATCCGATGGGGCCTTGCACACCAGCCTGTGGGTGAAGTAGTCTCTGCGAAGCTTGGCGGGTGCGATACCTGCGAGCACCGGCGGAAGATCCGTCTGAGTAGGACGTAGGCAGCCGGTGATGATCCGCATGGTGTCGTTGAGGATGGCGTCTAGCTTGCTAGTATGAGTGCTGCTGCACCATGCTGGGGCGGTGTATTCAGAGGCTCTGTACACGAGTTCAAGAGCACTGGTTCGGAGAGTAGATGTCCTGGCGCCCCATGAAGATCCGGCCAAGCAATGCAGGAGGTTGTTCCGCACCGAGATTTTAGCACGGAGAGCAAGGTGTTGCTTGTAGGTCAGCTGCCGATCTAGTTTCACACCGATGTATGTAGGAAATGGGTTATAGGGTAGGGGTGACCCATCGAGGGTGACGGTTAGCTGGCGTTGAGCTTCCTTGTTGGTCAGGTGAAAGGCCGTTGTGGTGGTTTTTGCCACACTCAGTTTTAATCTCCAGGTCTGAATGCAGCCCGCGAAAAGTTCCATATCTACTGAAAGCACATCCTCCACGTTTGACCAACACCTGTCTGAATGCAGTAGGGCCAGGTCATCTCCGTATCCATACTGGCGCGAGGCCGTGCGTGGCAGATCGCTGATGAAGAGATTGAAGAGCATGGGAGCCAGCACTGAGCCTTAGGGGACTCCGTTTCTTAGGCGTTGAGGTCGGCTAGATTGTCCGTCGCTGGTCTTGAGTACAAAACTGCGGTTGGCCAGGATGTTAGCAAGGAACCGCACTAAATGGCAGTCAGGAATGGTGTGGAGGAGGGTCACATCAGGCCCTGGTGCTACACTGTATCATAGGCGGCGGTGAGGTCCACCAGTGTGACGACCGCCTTGCCAACCTTTTCTAGACTGTCTTCGATGTCATTGGTCAGCTTGACTATTTGGTGGGTAGTTCAGCGTCCCATACAAAAGCTTGTACAGGACACAGAGGAGTGAGATGGACCGATAGTTCCTTGGGTCATTCACACGCTTGTTTGGTTTTGGTAGCGCGATGACAGTGGCTTTCCGCCAGATCTTCGGAATGGACTGACCAATGAGGCAAGAGTAGTAGAACTCACGGAGCCAGACCTGGCGTTTAGGACGGCAGTGTTTCAGGAATTCTAGGTGGATGTTATCAGGAGCCTGGGCTTTTCCGCACTTCGATCAGTGAGGCGATTGAAAGTCTTCCGAGTCACCCTACTGGTGTGTGTGAAGTTGATTCCTTGGACTGTCTCTTCCCACCGCTCTCTGCGCTTCTTGTCGAGCCAGGTTGTCAGTTCCGAAGCCTTGGAGGCAGCCTCTTCGCCAGGTTCAGCGTCCAGGAATGCATCGTAGCATGCGTCACACTCTTCGTCCCATGTGGGGATGTACCGGCAATGAAAGCCGCGAGGAATGGAACTCTTCGCTGCCCTGATGAGGAGTTTGCAGAAGGCTGAGTAAGCTTTGTACAGATTGGTGGAGGTGGGGGTGGGAAGGCTGTCGATCCAGAAGTCCACCAGTCTTGTGAACTGGTCCCACCTGGCCTTGTGGAAATTCCAACTCTTCAAAGGTTTGGTTTGGACCGGCTCGATGGGGTTGTCCGGGCTAATCAGAGATGGGCGATGTTGTGATTTCGGGAAGTGATCCAGGATGATACGGTGTGGGGATGGTCCATTCAGGTTTGCAAAAGGCAAGTCAGGGTTGGTAGTGGTGTTCCAGCTGCCAGAGTGGAAGCTGTCCAGTTGTTTTAGGTCGTACAGGAGTTGAACGGCAGTAGCTGAGGCCCAGTCTTCTAGTGCAGCTCCATCTGAGTTAGTTGAACGGTAGCCCCAGGTGGTGCTGTGGCAGTTAAAGACTCCGACGTAGATGCAGGGTGAACCAAAGGTGGGGATGGAGTCTTTGTGGAGCTTGGTAGAAGGTGGCTTGTATACATTGATGACCGTGTCACCTTCGACTTGTGTTGCTGCCCATTCCACGTCGGAGTCAGGAGGGGACACTGCAATCGCTTTCCATTTTGCTGTGTTCCTTACAAAAGTGGCAATTCCGTGGGTGTCGCTCTCGGTGTCGGCGGCCAGGGTATAACCAGGGATCTTCAGATGGAAGCTAGCACTTTTGTGAGTCTCTTGGGGCAGGATTGCAATGTCTTTGTGGGTCTGTAGCAGATGTTCAATGATGGTGGCCTTGGCCTTGGTGAGGTCTTCCGCATTCAGCTGCAGCAGGGTGATGCCATCTGGTTCATCATCTGTAGGTGCCCGCACTAAAAAGGGCACACACTCCTGGTTGGCGCCGAGCTGCAGCGGCTGAGGTTGCATTAGGGCTGCAAGCTCTTGTCATTCGTTGTTACTTGTGCTGGTGTCTCTGTTTGTTGTCGTTTACCTGACTGAGGTCAGTTGACGGCTCACCACGGGGAGGTCGACAACATGAGCCCCATGTGTTATATAAAACGGTTATGTACGTTTATACACAACAAAAACCGGCTTGTTCAGCGTGTAGTTGGGGGTCGACGATTGGATCGAGCCGGGCCAGGAGACGCCGTTCGAGGAGCTTGTACGGGACACAGAGGATTGAGATGGGCCGATAGTTCTTTGGGGCGTCCACACGCTTGTTTGGTTTTGGTAGCGCAATGACGGTGGCTTTCAGCCAGATCTTCGGAACGGACTTACCAATGAGGCAAGAGGACTGGAACTCACGGAGCCAGCACTGGCATTTAGGACCGCAGTGTTTCAGGATTTCTGGGCTTTTCCGCATTTCAATTGAGTGATGAAAGGAGAGAGTTCTGCAGAGGAAAGGCTGCTGACAGGAGCCCATCAGCGCCTGGACCTTTCCAAAGATTAGTGGTTTCCTGTTTGACAGAACGAGTATGATTCTTGTCCGCGTTTTTGAAGTGGCCGTTGGCCAGGGGCTGGTGAGATTTGGAGTTGGCCGTGACAGGACAATGCTTTGGGCAGGTACTTTGAGCAGAGTTGGGAGCGATCCCTTTTGTGAGTCTCTTGGAGCAGGATAGCAATTACTTTGTGGGTCTGTACCAGATGTTCAATGATGGTGGTCTTGGCCGTGGTGAGGTTTTCCGCATTCAGCTGCAGCAGGGTGATGCCATCCGGTTCAACATCTGTAGGTGCCTGCCCTAAAAAGGGCACACGCTCCTGGTTGGCGCCGAGCTGCGGCGACGGAGGTCAGTTGACAGTGTTCACCACGGGGAGGTCGACAACATGAGCCCTATGTGTTACATAAAACAGTTATATAGAAGCTCTAAATGCAAAATGATGTTTATTTATGAGGTGTTAACCAATGTTATTTAACTCTGATCCTTGGGAGTTAGGATGTCAGAGAGAGATTATATTGAGAGATTATATTTCTGCTTGGAAATGCATTTGTACATTTAAAGTGGTGCTGCAGATTTGAGGAAAGTCCTGAGCACACTAGAATATAATTTATCTATTACTCTCGCCTTCGTTATGTTGCCATTATGGTACAATTTAGAACTGCACTTTTGGAAATTATTTTGTTTGACATTAAGTTTTTATTAAAAGTTAAAATAAATCACATTCTTCTTGACTATTTTATCACCTGTATTTATATTTGAGTGAAAATCGCGACCAAAAGATGGGCTGAAATAGTGTTACATGTTTAATTATGCCATCATGTCATTGCCATAATGTGTCCACCATAGTAGCTACCAAGGGTATTTAGCTGCATCTTGACCCGCTGCACTTCTATGGCCACCAGCATTAAGGATGTCGCACCCCAGTCACTCCTCCCCTCTTCCATCAGGCAAGAGGTATTGAAGTTTGTGAACACACACCTCCAGATTGAGAGACAGTTTCTTTCCAGCTGTTATCAGGCAACTGAACCATCCTACCAACAATTAGAGAGCAGTCGTGAGATACTTTCTACCTCATTGGAGACTCTCGGACTATCTTTAATCGGACTTTATCTTGCAGTAAGGATTATTCACATGATTCCCTTTAACATGCATCTGTACACTGTGGATGGCTCGATTGTAATCATGTATTGTCTTTCCGCTGACGGGTTTGCATGCAACAAAAGCTTTACACTTGACAAAAAACTAAACTAACTAACTGGTATTCAGTTGGAACTTGACTCTCCACAATGGGTGTAATTTCTAGTACAGACAAGTTTCAAGCAAGTTGTGGGCGTTGGACTTTATTTCAGTCTTTTAATTATTGTCCCACTGATGTATCAAATATATGGTTTTGCTGGCAAGGCATTGATTACAAAGAACACTACAGCACTGGACCTGGCTCTTCAGCCCAACCTCTGTGCCGAACATGATGCCAAGACATACCCTTATTAACCTGCATATAATTCATCTCCCTCCAATCACTGTATAACCAAATGCTCATCGACAAGTCTCTTACTTGCACAATTGTACCGGCCTGCACCCCCAGCAAGCGCCAGGAGCTCCCACACATCTCCTTTAAACTTTACCCCCTATCACCTTAAAGATGGGAGAGATAGATCAGCCATGATTGAATGGCGGAGTAGACATGATGGGCTGAATAGCCTAATTCTACTCTTATCACTTATGACCTCAAAGCTAAGAATTCCTTTATGTAATATTTTCACCCTGGGAAGTAGGTTCGGACTGTCATACCTCATCTATGTCTCGCACATAATTTTATTTACTTCTAACCAGTCACCCGCATCATCTGACTTTCCAGAGAAAACAATCTAAGTGTCCAAACTTTCCCTGTAGCTAATAACCTGTAATCCAGGCATTATTCTGGTGACCGCCTCTCCACCCTTCCCAAAGCTTCCAAATCCTTCTTGGAATGGGACAACCAGAACTGCAGGCAAAGCTGTAAATGAGAAATGAGTCTGAAGAATGGTCCCAACCCAAAATGTCGTGCATTGCTTTTCCCCAGAGATGCTGCCTGACCCACTGAGTTACTGCAGCTTTTAGAGTTTGACTTCAAATGCAGCATAACCAAAGTGCTATAAAACTGCATCATGACTTCCGGGCTCTTTTACCCAATGCCTGGGGTAGGAGATTGTAAAGAAATAAAGAACTGCAGATGCTGGTTAAGACACAAAAGGACAAAGTGCTGGAGTAACTCAGCAGGTCAGGCAGCAGAACATGCACAGGTGACGTTTCAGGTTGAAATCCCTTTATTGGTGTACAAATCCTTGTGAATGTATCCTGCTTGTGTAGTAAGCTATATTCACAGAAGGCACCAAAATTCTTGGCATGCTGAAGAACCAAGAGGCCAGTAAAAATGAGGAAGTAAGAGAATATGTTAATAATAAAAGGTATTGTATTGGTCCATGAGTCTGAAACCTGATACACCTTAAACATCTGATGATCTATATCCCATTCTGTTTAAACATAACCCATTAACCGTAACTATTTATGTGAATGGGAAGGTGCCTTATTACTAGAGTAATCAAGTCTTGCAGCGGAGAAACGGCCTCTTCGGCCCAACCTGCCCACACCGGCCAACATGCCGCCTCTGCACTGGTCCCACCTGCCTGCATTTTGCCAATATCCCTCTAAACTTGTCCGATCCATCAACCTGTCTAAATGTTTCTTAACGTTGTGATAGCACCTGCCTCAACTACCTCCTCCGACAACTTGTTCCATTCACCCACCATACTTTGTGTGAAAAATTTACACTACAAACTATAATTCTTTTTTTACTTTAGATATGTAAACATTATAATGTTGTAAAATCATGTACAGCACTGTAGTGCAGCTGGTAGAGAGCTGCTGCCTTACTGATCCAGCAAAGTGGCTTCAGTCCTGACCTCTGATGCAGTCTCTGTGGAGGTTGTATATTATCTCTGTGACTTTATTGGTTCCTCACAGTGCTCCAGCTTACCCCCCGTCTCGTAAAGATGCGGAGCGTGATAGGTTAGTTGGTTCTGTAGAAGGAAGTGTAGATGCTAGTTTAAGCCAAAGATAGACACAAAAAGCTGGAGTAACTCAGTGGGTCAGACAGCATCTCTGGAGAGAAGGAACAGTGATGCTTCGGGTCTATAGAAGGGTCTCGACCTGAAAAGGTATCTATTCCTTTTCTCCAGAGACACTGTGTGACCCGCTGAGTTACTCCAGTTTTTTTGTGTGTATCTTAGGTTAGTGGTTGATAGATAAATGGGTGGAACTGGGGAAGTTAATAGGAATGTGGGGAGAATAAAAGATGGGGTTCGTGTGTAAATGATTGGCTGATGACCAGTGGTACTAATCCTCAGTGCCCTACTTCCTTATTGTGTGTCCCTTTAACTCTGTCATTAGTTCCAATTGGGAGCAACTTTCACTGAAAAGACTGCGTTCCCTTTTACTGGTACCATGCACTTTGTAAGCCTCAGATTTCTGACAACACTTGATCTTGCGATTCAACTTCAAGAATAATCCAAGGTAGATATTTAATTAAGTCGAGAGTTTCAGGGAGCACTTATCAAACTGTTGGTGGAAGTGAATGACTGGGACGCATGTTGGATACTTTTTATTTTGCACTTGCAATCATGATTTAAGATTTTTTGTCTGAAGTTGGTTACCTCTGCAAATGTAATTAAAGCGGGGTCTATGAATGACAATGTAGACAGAAAGAGAAGGAAATATGTAGTTTTAGTATCTTTGAGAGGGGAAAGAGTCACGACAGGGATCATTGAATTAGAAAAGAAATGAAATTGATCTAGAAAATACCACCAAGATATTTGTTGGGAGTTCATGATCACCGTTTACTGAACCATTGTTGGCGGATTTAGTAAATGGCTGAAACTTTGTAGGGCGTAAGGTGTGAAGAATTTAGGTTAGTTTATTGTCGTGTGTACTGAGGTACAGGGATTGTTGCGTGCTAATCAGTCAGCGGAAAGAAGGTTAGTAAGCGGGGAAATAAAACAATGAGTGTTTGTGAGGACAGACAGCACTGAATGAATGGTTACAGAGAATATTTTAAAAGGCTAATGGAATATTGTTCTTTTATCTCAAGACTTCTGAAGCCGATGGAAAAGTTACCATTAACAAAGCTTGGTTTGCCATTGTTCAGTGTACTGTTCAGTATGTGCTTAGCCTTGTGGGGAGTGTAGCGGCAGATTTTTCAGATCTTTCGAGTAATTAGCACCCTAGCCGCTAATTGGATGAGAATGGATAAGGGGAATATCTTCGATACGCATGCAAGCTGCCTCAGAGACCTTCCGAGCTTCTTCATTGATAAAACTCCAACACACAGTCTTTTGATGAATATTTACTTTATTGTCAGTCGAAAACAGTAAGATACATCCAAGGTTTTGCTACTGCAATCTTCTTTAAACTCCAGCTTATTACTTTAGATATTAGAAAGCTCCTCGTGTCTCCGTAACAATGACATGGTCGAAGGATTAACCTTCTCCATCGTCTGTCCAAACTAATCTAAAACTTAAACTTCTGCGCAAGCAGTTAAGCTGCAAACACGCCCAAAAACACGGCATAAATCCCACCCACATTACAACGGGCAGTCTAAAATTTAAAGTCACATGCCATCCACAATGACACGCAAAACAGGCCAAATGGCCACTACATACCGGCCCCTAATTGTTCCGAATAAATAATGAGGCAATTACTAATAAACATCAAAAAAGTGGCCATAAAGGCTTAACATATATCAAAAGCAAAAGGTTAGAGATTCAAACCCTGTTGCTTCTCAAAAATCAAACCTCGGTCTCCGCATGACAGGCGGGGATACTAACCACTATACTACCGAGGAAAAAATAGCATGCACTATAAATCTGCAATCACAATTCTTTATCAACTCCTCCACCTTCACTTTCGCCTTCTAGAAGCAAGCACAACTTGGTTATTGGTCTTATTAAAACATTATTTTTTGTTTTCAGTTGCACCATACACACCAAACCCTGAACATCAGGCATGATTTCTAGTATTCTTCCCATCAACCAAGAACCTCGAGATGCTGTAGAGTCAGCTACCAACACTATGTCACCTGGAGCAAAGTTCCTTTTAATCCTTAGCCATTGTTGTCGTTATTGGATTAAAGGCAAATACTCTTGTATCCATCTCCTCCAAAACAGATTTGCCATATATTGTACTTGTTTCCATCTACGTTTCATATACAAATGCTCTTTTACAAAAAGCCCAGGTGGTAGTGTTGGATTGCTTTTCAGCAGAAGAGTATGATTTGGTGTAAGTACTTCCAGGTCATTTGGGTCATTAGAACTTTTCGTAATTGGTCGATCATTTAAAATCGCCTCAATTTCACAAAACAGAGTTTGTAACCCTACATCAGGATTCTCCTCCAGGATACTTTCTGTTATTTGTCTCCTTTGCCGAATCGTCAGCAACAATCTTGTTTTTATTTTGAGAACCCAGGCTCCCGATGTTCTCAATTTATTCCAAGATGAAAAGTGGGTCATTAAATTGTTCACGGTATCATATGAGGTTTTTGCAATCACATTCACCGAAATGTTTTGTTTGATTTCCGGATCATTTGTAGAGATTTCAAATCCGAGTTCAAGCTTTGGCCATTCTCTGCTGGGTTCACAAAGAAACTTTGGTCCATTGATCCATCTCTTGTTATGAAGAAAGCAATTTGCAGTTAGTCCCCTAGAGGCTTCGTCCGCAGGATTTTCTTTTGTATTAACATATCTCCATTGAGAAACATTAGTAGCTCCCCGTACAAAGGAGACTCTATTTTCACTTTCCATTGGCAAGTTGTCTTCATCTAAATTCAACTCCTTGGTTTCTTCCACTGTCATCTGGTGGAATGCTTTCCAAAACAGCACGATTGTTGCTGATCCACTTGGTTAGTAGAAATCCTCCCTTATTGCAGAGAGAGGTCAGGTGTTTCACCATTTGAATTGCCTCTAACCCAGCAGATGTGAATTTTAGGCAATCGTACACGTAAAACTTATTTATCAAAGTGGAAATTACCTCCTCTGGGAAATAATCTTTATTATCCTCTGTGGTTTTCCTTAAAGCGTAATTCGCACAACTTGGAGATGACACTGCTCCAAAGAGATGTACTTTCATCCGGTAAGCAACAAGATCTTGCTGCACATCCCCTTCAGGCCACCATAAGAATCGCAGATAATCAATATGTTTACTAGCGACTTTCACTTGATGAAACATTGACGTGATATCAGCCATCAAAGCAATCGGTTCTTGCCTAAATTTGATGAGAACTCCAATGAGTGAGTTGGCAAGGTCTGGACCTTGCAGTAGTTCACTGTTAAGCGATGTCCCTTTAAAAACTGCAGCGCAGTCAAAGACCACCCTCAATGTCCCTTTGTTCGAGTGATACACCCCATGGTGCGGAATGTACCAGAGCTCTCCATCATCTCGATATAATTGATTCGTTGGTATCTTTTCGGCATAATCATTATTAATCATATTCTGTAAGAAGGATGTATATTCCTCTTGAAATTTCGTGTTCTTAACAAACTTGCGTTTCAAATTCTGAATACGCTGTTCAGCCATATGACGATTATTTGGCAAATTAACACTTTCTTGCTTGAAAGGTAAGTCCAAATGATAATGTCCATTTTACATCTTAACTGAATGGTTCATAATATACAAGATTTTAATTCTTCTCGAGACATTTCTTCAGATTCATGGCTGGTACTTTCATTGAAGTCATGATTATATTGCTTCATTAACAGCTTTTCCAATTCACCTGTAGATACTTGGTTAACAGCAACAGCATGGCAATTCATTTTGCTGGTGCTTTCCTTATTCTTACACAAGGAACCATAGATAACCCACCCTAGTAGTGTCTTCACAGCAGACGGCCCATCCCCTTGGCTCCTAATGGTCTGTGCAGGCTCTAATGCTCTTGGATTCGTTCCAATCTCGAGTATGTCAATATCAGAATTTATCTTTGATATTTTGATCTCCTTCAGGTAAGGCCATTGCTGTAAGTCTTCACATCTGGGTACATTTCCACGACCAACAGGCATTGTTTCATGTGTAAAAACTTCTGAAATTGGAATAAAATGATCTTCATTCAAACTGGCTATCTCCATATTTGTAATCCAATAACTAGGGTACTCTTTCTCTTTATTCATGGTACGCATTTGAATTTTAACTTTCTCCCCAGTAATGTCCAGCCTTCTCATCAAATTCTCTGTACAAAAAGTAGCTGAACTTCCGTGATCCAGAAATGCATATGTTTGCAACACCACATTAGTTTCCCTATTTCTCACGTGTACTGGTAAAATAGAGACAATGCATGCTTCCTCCCCGGCTCCAATATGAGCAGTTCCTTGAGGTGCGGTGATAGCATTAATAGCCGTTAACTCCTTCTTCCGCTCAGTAAGATCTGGCTCTTTCTTTACAGTATGAAGCAAATCAGGATGATTCTGCTTACATTTGTCACAAATTATTGGGCACTTACACTTACCACTTACCTTCTTTAAACATCCATAGCAGATTCCATTCCCTTTTAAAAAGTCCATCTTTTCTTCATATTTCTTTTCTTAAATTTACGACACCATCTTATGGTGTGACCTACTTCATCACAAAATGGACAAAATTCTTTCTTAATAGTTGGTGCATCCTCTGTCGTACCACCCAACGTCTTCTTAGGTATTATAGTGGTATCAAAATTGCTTTTCTTAGGCCCTGTGTTTTGTTTAGTTTTGGCATAGGTAGAACCTTTATAAGTTGCAAGTGGTTTGGCTTCTTCAATAATCCCGTTGCATGAGTCTGACATGTACCCTACTTCTCTTTCTAAAAATTCCACCAGCCTGGCTACTTGTTTGCTCTTATCTCGTATTTCACCCGCCCTAACTCTCCACTTTTCTCTCATTCTTCTGGGCAACTTGTTAATAATGATTCTCATATTACTTGCAAGATTCATTTCATCCATGTAGCCAAGATTTTTCATCGAGCTGCAACATCTTCTCAGAAATATTGCATAATCACTCAATTTTTCCACGTCTTCTGGCTTAATTTCTTTCCAAGCATGGGCCTTCTCAATGTATGCGTTCGTAATCCTCTGTTCATCACCAAAACGTTCCGTTAGTAATCTTCTTGCCGTTCTATAGCCCTGGTCGCCTGGCTCCATCTGACCACTTTCTACAACCACCTTCACACTTCCTTTTGTGTACTTCACCAGAAATCGCAAGCACTCTTTTTCATCCTTAACTTTCATCTCTAATACCTCCTCTAATGCCCTTACGAAAGTTTCATACTCCAAAGGATCTCCACCAAACGTAGGAATTTCTACTGGTGGTAGAATGAGAGAGGTATTTTGTCTTGCTATAATCTCGTTGAATTCAGATTGCCTATTCAACAGTGCCAATAAACGAACCAGATTCCCTTCTCCTTGGTCCACCTGTTCATAAACAGGTCTTGGCTCAAACAGACTTGTTTGAGCCCGTGCCCTAGGCCTTGGAAAAGCGTGATCCATTGGTCCATCTCGAGTTTGTACGGATGCTCCCATAGTAGCTAGTTTCGGTCTAGCACCCAATTGCTGAGATGAAGGTTCACTCAACCTATTTAGGTTTGCCAATCCAAGGTATCCGGTGGACCTTGACTGTGGAATCGATCCAACTGCCAATCACTATATAACAAACCATATAACCATATAACAATTACAGCACAGAAACAGGCCTTCTCGGCACTTCCAGTCCGTGCCGACCATTTATTTTCCCCTAGTCCCATCCACCTGCACTCAGACCATACCCCTCCATTCCCTTCCCGTCCATTTACCTATCCACTTTACTTTTAAATGTTAAAATCAAAGGTTTAAACCAATGTAAACCTTTCGAAAGACCTCTAAGCATCTCTAAACACCTATAACCCCCTCTAAGCCCCTCTAAGCCTCTCTAAGCCCATCTAAGCGCTTCTAACTCTCTCTAAAGCCTCTAAACTCCTCTAACCCCATCAAAGCCCCTCTAAACCCATGTAAACCCCGCAAAATCCCTTGAAACCCCTCCAAACCATATTAAACCCCATCTAACCCCCCAAACCCCTCCAGACACCTCTAAAACCCTTTAAACCCCTCTAAACCCATCTGAACCCCTCTAAACCCCTCTAAACACCTCGAACACCCCTCTAAACCCTCTAAAGACCTCTAAACCAATCTAAGAACTTCAAAACAGCTCTAAACCACTCTAACACCCTCTGAACCGCCCTGAACCCATCTGAACCCCTCTAAACCACTACAATACCTCCAAACCACCCCAAACACCTGTGAACCCCTCTGAACCCCTCTGAACACTTGTAACTCCCCATAAACTCATCTAATTCCCTCTGAACCACTCTGAACCCCTCAAAACAACTATAAATCCCTCTAAACACATCTAAATCCCTCGAAACTACCCAAAATCCTCCTGAACTACAAACCCATCTAAACCCTCTAAACCTCTCTTATCCCCTCTAGACCCCACGAAACCCCTCTAAATTCCTCGGATCCCCTCGAAATCACACAAAACTCCTCTAAACCCCTCGACACCCATCTGAACACCTCTGAAACCCTCTAAACCACTCTAAACCCCTATGAACCCATTAAATAAAGTCTAGCCCCTCTGAACCAGTCTAAACCCCTCTAATAGAAACATAGAAACATAGAAAATAGGTGCAGGAGTAGGCCATTCGGCCCTTCGAGCCTGCACCGCCATTCAATGTGATCATGGCTGATCATCCAACTCAGTATCCCGTACCTGCCTTCTCTCCATACCCCCTGATCCCTTTAGCCACAAGTGCCACATCTAACGCCCTCTTAAATAAAGCCAATGAACTGGCCTCAACTACCTTCTGTGGCAGAGAATTCCAGAGACTCACCACTCTCTGTGTAAAGAATGTTCTCCTCATTTCGGTCCTAAAGGAATTCCCCCTTATCCTTAGACTGTGACCCCTTGTTCTGGACTCCCCCAACATCGGGAACAATCTTCCAGCATCTAGCTTGTCCAACCCCTTAAGAATTTTGTAAGTTTCTATAAGATCCCCCCTCAATCTTCTAAATTCCAGCGAGTACAAGCCGAGTCTATCCAATCTTTCCTCATATGAAAGTCCTGACATCCCAGGAATCAGTCTGGTGAATCTTCTCTGTACCCCCTCTATGGCAAGGATGTCTTTCCTCAGATTTGGAGACCAAAACTGTACGCAATACTCCAGGTGTGGCCTCACCAAGACCCTGTACAACTGCAGTAGAACCTCCCTGCTCCTATACTCAAATCCTTTCGCTATGAATGCTAACATACCATTTGCTTTCTTCACTGCCTGCTGCACCTGCATGCCTACTTTCAATGACTGGTGTACCATGACACCCAGGTCTCGTTGCATCTCCCCCTTACCTAATCTGCCACCATTCAGATAATAGTCTACCCTCGTGTTTTTGCCACCAAAGTGGATAACCTCACATTTATCCACATTATACTGCATCTGCCATGCATCTACCCATTCACTCAGCCTATCCAAATCACCCTGCAGCCTGCAAGCATCCTCCTCACACCTAACTATACCCCCCAGCTTGGTATCATCTGCAAATTTGGAGATGTTGCATTGAATTCCCTCGTCCAAATCATTAATATATATTGTAAATAGCTGGGGTCCCAGCACTGAGCCTTGCAGCACCCCACTAGTCACTGCCTGCCATTCTGAAAAGGACCCGTTTACTCCTACCCTTTGCCTCCTGTCTGCTAGCCAGTTCTCTATCCACATCAATACTGAACCCCCAATACCGTGTGCTTTAAGTTTGTATGCTAATCTCTTATGCGGGACCTTGTCGAAAGCCTTCTGAAAGTCTAGATATAACACATCCACTGGTTCTCCCTTATCCACTCTACTAGTTACATCCTCAAAAAATTCTATCAGATTTGTCAGACATGATTTACCTTTCGTAAATCCATGCTGACTTTGTCCAATGATTTCACCACTTTCCAAATGCGCTGCTATCCCATCTTTAATAACTGACTCTAGCAGTTTCCCCACTACCGATGTTAGACTAACTGGTCTGTAATTCCCCGCTTTCTCTCTCCCTCCTTTTTTAAAAAGTGGGGTTACATTAGCTACCCTGGGGTTACATTAGCTACCCAATATCTTCAAAAACTCTCGACACCACACAACACCCCCTCTGAACACCTCAAACCCAGTACAAGCCCATCTGAACCCCTCCGATCCATCCTAAACCCATCTAAACATATCTAAACCTCCGTAAACCCATATGAACCCCTCTGAACCCCTCTTAACACCTGTAACTCCCCCTGAACACCTGTAACTCCCCATGAACACCTCTAAATACCTCTGAGAACCCCTGAACCCCTCTAAACGCCTCAAAACCACTCTAATCCCAGCTGAACCTCAGTCAATCACTCTGAACCCATCTGAATCTAAACCCCTCGAAACTACCCTAAATACTTCTGACTAACTACACATTTATCTAAACCCCTCTGAACCCCTCTTAACCCCCCTAAATCACTCTAATCCCTTCAAAACCTCTCGAAGCCACACAAAACCCCTCTAAACCCCTCGAAAGCCCTATGAACTCCTCTAAACACCTCTAAACACATCTAATTCAATCGAAACCCCTTCAAACCTCTGAACCGCTCTGAGCCGCTCTAAACCCCTCTAAGCCCATGTAAACATCAATAAACACCCCAGAACCCCTGTGAACACCTCCAAACCACCTCCAAACGCCTCTAAACCGCTCTAAACACCTCTAAGCCCATCTGAACCCCTCTGAACCCCGATAAACCACTCTAACTCCTCCAAACCCCCGTAGACCCCTTTCATCCCTTCTGAAACCCAGTCACCACATCTAAACCACTCTAAACCCCCTGTAAACGGCTCGGAACCCATCTAAACCCCCGGTAAAGCATTTTAATCTGCGCTAAATCCCTCTAACCCCCTCTGAACCTCTCTAATCCCCACTAACCATATAACCATATAACCATATAACGCTAACAACACGGAAACAGGCCCTCTCGGCCCTTCCATTCCATGCCGAATATTTATTTTCCCCTAGTCCCATTTACCTGCACTCAGACCATACCCCTCCATTCCCTTCCCGTCCATATACCTATCCACTTTACTTTTAAATGTTAAAATCAAACCTGTCTCCACCACGTCTGCTGGAAGCACATTCCACACAGCCACCATTCTCCGAGTAAGAAGTTCCCCTTCATGTTACCCCTAAACTTTTGTCCCTTAATTCTCATGTCATGCCCTCTTGTTTGAATCTTCCCTACCCTCAATGCTGCAACCCAGGCAACATTCCACTAAATCTCCTCTGTACTCTCTTGATTTTGTTGACATCCTTCCTATAATTGGGCGACCAAATTGTACACCATACTCCAGAATTGGTCTCACAAATGCCTCGTACAATTTTAACATTACTTCCCTATATTCAATGCTCTGATTTATAAAGGCCAGCACAACAAAAGCTTTCTTTACCACCCTATCTACATGCGATTCCACCTTCAGGGAACTATGCAGTTATTCCTATATCCCTCTGTTCCACAGCATTCCTCAATTCCCTACCATCTACCATGTACGTCCTATTTTGATTTGTCCTGCCAAGATGTAGCATCTCACACTTATCAGCATTAAACTCCATCTGCCATCTTTCAGCCCACTCTTCCAAATGACCTAAATCTCTCTGTAGACTTTGAAAATCTACTTCATTATCCACAACACCACCTTTCTTGGTCTCATCTACATACATACTTATCCAATTTTCCACCCCATCATCCAGATCATTGATGTACATGGCAAACAACAGTTGTCTCAACACAGTTCCCTGAGGCACCCCGCTGATGATCGGCTTCCAACCTGACAAACAGCCATCCACCATTACTCTCTGGCATCTCCCATTCAGCCGCTGTTGAATCCGTCTTGTTACTCCGCCATTAACACCCAAAGATTCAACCTTCTTAACCAACCTTCCATGGGGAACCTTGTCAAAGGCCTTGTTGAAATCCACATAGACAACATCCACTGCTTTACCCTCATCAATTTCCCTAGTAACCACTTCAAAAAATTCAAGAAGGTTTGTCAAACATGACCTTCCAGGCACAAATCCATGTTGACTGTTCCTGATCAGACCCTGTTTATCCAGATGCTTATATATATTATCTCCAAGTATCCTTTCCATTAATTTGCCCACCACTGACGTCAAACTAACAGGTCTATAATTGCTAGGTTTATTCTTTGAACCTTTTTTAAACAATGGAACAACATGCGCAGTACGCCAATCCTCCGGCACTATTCCCGTTTCTAATGACATTTGAAATATTTCTGTCATAGCCCCTGCTATTTCTACACTAACTTCCCTCAATGTCCTATGGAATATCTTGTCAGGACCTGGAGACTTATCCACTTTTATATTTTTCAAAAGTGTCAGTACTTCCTCCTCTTTGAATCTCATAGTTTTGATACCTACTCTACTTTTTCCCTTACCTCACAGAGTTCAATATCCTTCTCCTTGGTGAATACTGAAGAAAATAAATTGTTCAATATCTCCCCCATCTCTTTTGGATCTGCAGATAGCTGTCCATTCTGGCTCTCTAATGGTCCAAATTTATCCCTCGTTATCCTTTTGCTATTAATATAGCCGTAGAAACCCTTTGGATTTACTTTCACCATTCCTGCCAAAGCAACCTCATATCTTCTTTTAGATTTTCTAATTTATTTCTTAAGTTTCTTTTTACACTCGTTATACTCCTCTAGCACCTCATTTACTCCATGCCTCCTATAATTATTGTAGATATCTCTCTTTTTTCGAACCAAGTGTCCAATTTTCCTTGAAATCCATGGCTCTTTCCAATTTTTACTATTTCCTTTCAACCGAACAGGGACATAAAGATTCTGTACTCTTACAATTTCCCATTTAAATGTCCTCCATTTCGCTTCGACATCCTTCCCATAAAACAAAATGTCCCAATTCACTCCTTTTAAATCCTTACGCATTCCCTCAAAGTTAGCCTTTCTCCAATCAAAAATCTCAACCCTTGGTCCTGTTCTGATTCTCTCCATAATTATATTGAAACTAATGGTATTGAGATCACTGGTCCCGAAGTGCTCACCAACGAATACCTCCGTCACCTGACCTACCTCATTTCCTAACAGGAGGTCCAGCACTGCCCCTTCTCTGGTCGATACCTCTATGTATTGCTGCAAAAAACTATCCTGCACACATTTAATAAACTCCAAACCATCCAGCCCATTTACAGAACGTGTTTCCCAGTCTATTTTGGACAATTGAAATCTCCCACAATCACTACCTTGTGCTTACTACTAATATCTGCTATCTCCTTACATATTTGCTCTTCCACTTCTCGCTCCCCTCTAAGCGCCTCTAAACTTGTCTAAACATCTCTAAACCCCTGTAACCTACTCTCAAACCACTCTAAACCCATCTAAACCCCCCTGAAACCCCATGAACACATCTAACCCATCCAAACCCCTCCGAACTCCTTTCAAACCCTCTAAATTCCTCTAAACACGTTTGAAGCCTTCTGAACCGCTCTAAATCCCTCTCAACAGCTCTAACCTCATTTAAATCCCTCTAAACTAATAGAAACCCCTCTAAACCCATCTCACCCTCTCTAAACCTTTCTAACACACTCTAACCTCATCTAAACCCCTCGAAACCCCTCGTAACCCTTCGAAACCTCTCTCAACCACTCTACATCCTTCGAAACCCCTCTAAACCCCTCTAAACCCCTCTAAACCCTTCTAAGCACCTCTTAGCCCATCTGAACCCCTCTACACGCCTCCAATACAATCTAACCCACTCTGTCCATCTAAACACTCTAAACCCCTCGAAACTCCTTGAACCCCCTCGACACCCCTCAGCCCCTCGAAACGCTTTGAAGCCCCTCTTAACCCCTCTAAACCCCCTCTAAACCCATCTAACCCCCTCTAAACCCCTACAAATCCATCTAAAAAAACAATATAACCTCTATAAACCCCCTCAAAATGCACAAAATCCCCTCAAATCCCCTCAAATGTCCAGACTTAAGAATAGCTTCGCACAAGAAGCTGATTTCAACTGAAGACGGACTCAAAATGCGAGAGTAACCAAGCGTGACAGACAGCATCTGTGGAGAAAGGGGTCTCAAAAAGGAAGAGTGCGAGTCCGCTCTGAAAAGCGATCCCCACACATTATCGATGTCCTACCGACACTGGGGACCATTTACATTTAAACCTGTATATCAACAAACCTGTGTGTTTTTGGAGTTTTGGAGGAAACCGAATATGTCGTAAAAAATCCACGCAGTCAGGGGGGGAACGTACAAATTCCATACAAACAGCACGCATGATCGGGATTGAACCCGCGTCACTGGAGCTGTAAGGCAGCAACTCTACCACTGTGCCAAGGTGCTGGATAGCTTTTAAGTAATTAAGTAAGTTTATTGGCCAAGTGTTCACGAACAAGGAATTTGCCTTGGTGCTCCGCCCACAAGTAACAACATGACATACAGTGACAGTCACGAATGTCACAGAAAACACTAAACATTAATAATAATAAGACATTAATGATAAAACACCATTGATCAAGCATGTGAACCAACAAAATACCAAATCAAAGGGAGGCTACACATTTTTGGCTGTTGAGCAACTACTCGTGGATAAAAACTGTTTTTATGTCTGGCTGTGGTAGCTTTGACAGTCCGGAGTCGCCTTCCAGAAGGAAGTGATTCAAAACGTTTGTGGCCAGGGTGAGAGGGGTCAGAGATGATCTTGCCCGCTCGCTTCCTGACCCTTGCAGTGTACAGTTCATCAATGGGGGTAAGGTTGCAGCCAATAACCTTCTCTGCTGATCGGCCGATTCGCTGCAGCCTCCAGGTGTCGTGCTCGGTGGCCGAGCCAAACCAGACTATGATGGAGAAGGTGAGATCAGACTCTACGATGGCCGTGTAGAATTGGACCATTGTTGCCTGTGGCAGATTGTGCTTCCTCAGCTACCGCAGGAAGTACATCCTCTGTTGTGCCATTTTGACAGTGGAGTTGATGGTAGGCCCCCACTTAATGTCCTTGGAGATTATGGTTCCCAGGAACTTAAAATACTCCATAGGTGTGCTGTGGTGTTGTTGATGGTGAGTGGGGTGAGGGGAGGGGGAGCTTTCCTAAAGTTGTAATCAATTCCTTGAACTGAGAAACACGAGTATAATATGTGTAGTTACAAAAAGCTGGAGTAACTGCGGGGTAGGCAGCATATCTGGAGAAAATCCAACCGGTCACGGGGAGGAGGTTTAAACCATGCAGACGATGGTCGGAATCGAACATGGGTGTCTGAACCTGTGAGGCAACAACTCTACCGCTGCGCCACTGTTTACTGGCGCCCTCCCCTGATGTCCGATTTACTGGTGCCATCCCCTAAATCCCCATTTACTGGTGCCCTTCCCCAATTCACCATTCAATGCTGCGCTCCCCTAATGCCCATTTATTAGTGCCCTCCTCTAATCCCCCATTTACTGAGGGATGTAAACATGTCTAAATCACCTTTAGCACCAGGCACCATTTACACATGTAAACATGTCTAAATCACCTTTAACACGATGCCCGCAGCTTGTGCGCCGTGCTCGTAGTTTGCAGACGAGATCCGCAGCTTTCGCACCAGGCTTGCACATTTAGCATCACGCTCGCACTTTTCGCACCAGGCTTGTACATTTAGCATCACGCTCGCACTTTTTGCACCAGTCTCGCGATTTTCGCATCAGACTCGCACTTTTTGCACCAGTCTCGCGATTTTCGCACCAGGATCGCACTGTTCGGAACAGGATCGCTCTTTTCGCAGCAGGCTCGCAGTTTTCGTGCAAGGCTCGCACTTTTCGAATCATTCTGAACCCCTCTAAACCCATCTAAACCCTCTAAACCCCTCTTATCCCCTCTAAATCGGCCGAAACTCCTCTAGATTCCTCGAAACCCCTCGAAACCCCTCGAAACCATACACAACTCCTCTAAACCCCTTGAAACCCATCTGAACACCTCTGAACACCTCTAAACCGTTCTAAACCATTCCAAACCCCCATGAACCCATTAAAACAGTCTAGCCCCCTCTATACCAGTCTAAACCCTTCTAGTATCTTCAAAATCTCTCGAAACCACACAGCACCACCTTTAAATCCCTCTAACCCAGTACAAGCCCATCTGAACCCCTCCGATCTGTCCTAAACACCTCTAAACGTCCATAAACCCCTATGAAGCCCTCTGAACTCCTCTGAACACCTGTAACTCACCATAAACCCCTATAATTCCCTCTGGACCACTCTGAACCCCTCAAAACGCGTCAAAACAAGTCTAAACCCCATCTAAACACTAAACCCCTCGAAACTACCCATAACCCTTCTGAACAACTACAAACCTATCTAAACCCTCTAAACCCCTCTTATCCCCTCTACACCCCCCGAAACCCCACTAAATTCCTCGAAACCCCTCGAAATCACACAAAACTCCTCTAAACCCATCTGAACACCTCTAAACATCCCTAAACCACTGTAAAACCCTATGAACCCCTTAAAACAGTCTAGCCCCTCTAAACATGCCTAAACCCCTCTAGTATCTTCAAAACTTCTCTAAACCCTTCTGAAACCCTCTAAACTCCTTGAAACCCCTCGAAAACCCTCTAACCCGATATAAACCCTCTAATCCCCGCAAAAACCCCTCTAAACGTTTCTGAACACCCTTAAACCCATCTAATCCCCACTAAACACGTTTCATATCGTCTGAACACCTCTGGACCACTCTAACTTTCTCTCAACCCCTATAACCACTCCAATCCACTCTAAACCCCTGTAAACCCCTCTGAACTCCCCCCCTCCCTGAAAACCTCTAAACCCCTCCATCCCCCTCGGAACCCCTTTAAACCCCTTTAAACCCCTCTAAATTCATCTAAAACCCCTCCGAACCTTTCTGAACCCGTATGCCCCCCTGTAAACCGCTCTAAACACCTGGCAACCATTCTACCCCATCTAAAGTCCTCCAGTCCCCTCTAAACAGCTTAAAACCCCTCTGAATCACTCTAAACACCTCTAAAACGATCTAATCCCCGATATCCCCTGCCTGTCATGCGGGGACCGAGGTTTGATTTTTGAGAAGCAACAGGGTTTCAATCTCTAACCTTTTGCTTTTGATATATGTTAAGCCTTTATGGCCACTTTTTTGATGTTTATTAGTAATTGCCTCATTATTTATTCGGGGCCGGTATGTAGTGGCCATTTGGCCTGTTTTGCGTGTCATTGTGGATGGCATGTGACTTTAAATTTTAGACTGCCCGTTGTAATGTGGGTGGGATTTATGCCGTGTTTTTGGGCGTGTTTGCAGCTTAACTGCTTGCGCAGAAGTTTAAGTTTTAGATTAGTTTGGACAGACGATGGAGAAGGTTAATCCTTCGACCATGTCATTGTTACGGAGACACGAGGAGCTTTCTAATATCTAAAGTAATAAGCTGGAGTTTAAAGAAGATTGCAGTAGCAAAACCTTGGATGTATCTTACTGTTTTCGACTGACAATAAAGGAAATATTCATCAAAAGACTGTGTGTTGGAGTTTTATCAATGAAGAAGCTCGGAAGGTCTCTGAGGCAGCTTGCATGCGTATCGAAGATATTCCCCTTATCCATTCTCATCCAATTAGCGGCTAGGGTGCTAATTACTCGAAAGATCTGAAAAATCTGCCGCTACACTCCCCACAAGGCTAAGCACATACTGAACAGTACACTGAACAATGGCAAACCAAGCTTTGTTAATGGTAACTTTTCCATCGGCTTCAGAAGTCTTGAGATAAAAGAACAATATTCCATTAGCCTTTTAAAATATTCTCTGTAACCATTCATTCAGTGCTGTCTGTCCTCACAAACACTCATTGTTTTATTTCCCCGCTTACTAACCTTCTTTCCGCTGACTGATTAGCACGCAACAATCCCTGTACCTCAGTACACACGACAATAAACTAACCTAAATTCTTCACACCTTATGCCCTACAAAGTTTCAGCCATTTACTAAATCCGCCAACAATAAACGTTCAGTAAACAGTGATCATGAACTCTTAACAAATATCTTGGTGGTATTTTCTAGATCAATTTCATTTCTTTTCTAATTCAATGATCCCTGTCGTGACTCTTTCCCCTCTCAAAGATACTAAAACTACATATTTCCTTCTCTTTCTGTCTACATTGTCATTCATAGACCCCGCTTTAATTACATTTGCAGAGGTAACCAACTTCAGACAAAAAATCTTAAATCATTATTGCAAGTGCAAAATAAAAAGTATCCAACATGCGTCCCAGTCATTCACTTCCACCAACAGTTTGATAAATGCTCCCTGAACCTCTCGACTTAATTAAATATCTACCTTGGATTATTCTTGAAGTTGAATCACAAGATCAAGTGTTGTCAGAAATCTGAGGCTTACAAAGTGCATGGTACCAGTAAAAGGGAACGCAGTCTTTTCAGTGAAAGTTGCTCCCAATTGGAACTAATGACAGAGTTAAAGGGACACACAATAAGGAAGTAGGGCACTGAGGAATAGTACCACTGATCATCAGCCAATCATTTACACACGAACCCCATCTTTTATTCTCCCCACATTCCTATTAACTTCCCCAGTTCCACCCATTTATCTATCAACCACTAACCTAAGATACACACAAAAAAACTGGAGTAACTCAGCGGGTCACACAGTGTCTCTGGAGAAAAGGAATAGATACCTTTTCAGGTCGAGACCCTTCTATAGACCCGAAGCATCACTGTTCCTTCTCTCCAGAGATGCTGTCTGACCCACTGAGTTACTCCAGCTTTTTGTGTCTATCTTTGGCTTAAACTAGCATCTACACTTCCTTCTACAGAACCAACTAACCTATCACGCTCCGCATCTTTACGAGACGGGGGGTAAGCTGGAGCACTGGGAGGAACCAATAAAGTCACAGAGATAATATACAACCTCCACAGAGACTGCATCAGAGGTCAGGACTGAAGCCACTTTGCTGGATCAGTAAGGCAGCAGCTCTCTACCAGCTGCACTACAGTGCTGTTCATGATTTTACAATATTATAATGTTTACATATCTAAAGTTAAAAAAAAATGTATAGTTTGTAGTGTAAATTTTTCACACAAAGTATGGTGGGTGAATGGAACAAGTTGTCGGAGGAGGTAGTTGAGGCAGGTGCTATCACAACGTTAAGAAACATTTAGACAGGTTGATGGATCGGACAAGTTTAGAGGGATAGGGGAAAAATGCAGGCAGGTGGGACCAGTGCAGAGGCGGCATGTTGGCCGGTGTGGGCAGGTTGGGTCGAAGAGGCCGTTTCTCCGCTGCAAGACTTGATTACTCTAGTAATAAGGCACCTTCCCATTCACATAAATAGTTACGGTTAATGGGTTATGTTTAAACAGAATGGGATATAGATCATCAGATGTTTAAGGTGTATCAGGTTTCAGACTCATGGACCAATACAATACCTTTTATTATTAACATATTCTCTTACTTCCTCATTTTTACTGGCCTCTTGGTTCTTCAGCATGCCAAGGATTTTGGTGCCTTCTGTGAATATAGCTTACTACACAAGCAGGATACATTCACAAGGATTTGTACACCAATAATAGGATTTCAACCTGAAACGTCACCTGTGCATGTTCTGCTGCCTGACCTGCTGAGTTACTCCAGCACTTTGTCCTTTTGTGTCTTAACCAGCATCTGCAGTTCTTTATTTCTTTACAATCTCCTACCCCAGGCATTGGGTAAAAGAGCCCGGAAGTCATGATGCAGTTTTATAGCACTTTGGTTATGCTGCATTTGAAGTCAAACTCTAAAAGCTGCAGTAACTCAGTGGGTCAGGCAGCATCTCTGGGGAAAAGCAATGCACGACATTTTGGGTTGAGACCATTCTTCAGACTCATTTCTCATTTACAGCTTTGCCTGCAGTTCTGGTTGTCCCATTCCAAGAAGGATTTGGAAGCTTTGGGAAGGGTGGAGAGGCGGTCACCAGAATAATGCCTGGATTACAGGGTATTAGCTACAGGGAAAGTTTGGACACTTAGATTGTTTTCTCTGGAAAGTCAGATGATGCGGGTGACTGGTTAGAAGTAAATAAAATTATGTGCGAGACATAGATGAGGTATGACAGTCCGAACCTACTTCCCAGGGTGAAAATATTACATAAAGGAATTCTTAGCTTTGAGGTCATAAGTGATAAGAGTAGAATTAGGCCATTCAGCCCATCATGTCTACTCCGCCATTCAATCATGGCTGATCTATCTCTCCCATCTTTAAGGTGATAGGGGGTAAAGTTTAAAGGAGATGTGTGGGAGCTCCTGGCGCTTGCTGGGGGTGCAGGCCGGTACAATTGTGCAAGTAAGAGACTTGTCGATGAGCATTTGGTTATACAGTGATTGGAGGGATATGAATTATATGCAGGTTAATAAGGGTATGTCTTGGCATCATGTTCGGCACAGAGGTTGGGCTGAAGAGCCAGGTCCAGTGCTGTAGTGTTCTTTGTAATCAATGCCTTGCCAGCAAAACCATATATTTGGTAACTCAGCGGGACAATAATTAAAAGACTGAAATAAAGTCCAACGCCCACAACTTGCTTGAAACTTGTCTGTACCAAGATTACACCCATTGTGGAGAGTCAAGTTCCAACTGAATACCAGTTAGTTAGTTTAGTTTATTGTCAAGTGTAAAGCTTTTGTTGCATGCAAACCCGTCAGCGGAAAGACAATTCATGATTACAATCGAGCCATCCACAGTGTACAGATGCATGTTAAAGGGAATCATGTGAATAATCTTTACTGCAAGATAAAGTCCGATTAAAGATAGTCCGAGAGTCTCCAATGAGGTAGAAAGTATCTCAGGACTGCTCTCTAATTGTTGGTAGGATGGTTCAGTTGCCTGATAACAGTTGGAAAGAAACTGTCTCTCAATCTGGAGGTGTGTGTTTACAAACTTCAATACCTCTTACCTGATGGAAGAGGGGAGGAGTGACTGGGGTGCGACATCCTTAATGCTGGTGGCCATAGAAGTGCAGTGGGTCAAGATGCAGCTAAATACCCTTGGTAGCTACTATGGTGGACACATTATGGCAATGACATTATGGCATAATTAAACATGTAACACTATTTCAGCCCATCTTTTGGTCGCGATTTTCACTCAAATATAAATACAGGTGATAAAATAGTCAAGACAAATGTGATTTATTTTAACTTTTAATAAAAACTTAATGTCAAACAAAATAATTTCCAAAGGTGCAGTTCTAAATTGTACCCTAATGGCAACATAACGAAGGTGAGAGTAATAGATAAATTATATTCTAGTGTGCTCAGGACTTTCCTCAAATCTGCAGCACCACTTTAAATGTACAAATGCATTTCCAAGCAGAAATATAATCTCTCAATATAATCTCTCTCTGACATCCTAACTCCCAAGGATCAGAGTTAAATAACATTGGTTAACACCTCATAAATAAACATCATTTTGCATTTAGAGCTTCTATATAACTGTTTTATGTAACACATAGGGCTCATGTTGTCGACCTCCCCGTGGTGAACACTGTCAACTGACCTCCGTCGCCGCAGCTCGGCGCCAACCAGGAGCGTGTGCCCTTTTTAGGGCAGGCACCTACAGATGTTGAACCGGATGGCATCACCCTGCTGCAGCTGAATGCAGAAAACCTCACCACGGCCAAGACCACCATCATTGAACATCTGCTACAGACCCACAAAGTCATTGCTATCCTGCTCCAAGAGACTCACAAAAGTGCTAGCTCCCATCACCGGTCGAAGTACCTGCCCAAAGCATTGTCCTGTCACGACCAACTCCATCACCCACCAGCCCCTGGCCAACGGCCACTTCAAAAACGCGGACAAGAATCATACTCGTTCTGTCAAACAGGAAACCACTAATCTTTGGAAAGGTCCAGGCGCTGATGGGCTCCTGTCAGCAGCCTTTCCTCTGCAGAACTCTCTCCTTTCATCACTCAATTGAAATGCGGAAAAGCCCAGAAATCCTGAAACACTGCGGTCCTAAATGCCAGTGCTGGCTCCGTGAGTTCCAGTCCTCTTGCCTCATTGGTAAGTCCGTTCCGAAGATCTCGCTGCAAGCCACCGTCATTGCACTACCAAAACCAAACAAGCGTGTGGACGCACCAAAGAACTATCGGCCCATCTCAATCCTCTGTGTCCCGT
Organism: Raja brachyura; assembly: GCA_963514005.1. Next base: position 58,715,886 of record OY740795.1, read on the forward strand.
ACAAGCTCCTCGAACGGCGTCTCCTGGCCCGGCTCGATCCAATCGTCGACCCCCAACTACACACTGAACAAGCCGTTTTTTGTTGTGTATAAACGTACATAACCGTTTTATATAACACATGGGGCTCATGTTGTTGGCCTCCCTGTGGTGAGCCCTGTCAACTGACCTCAGTCAGGCAAACGACAACAAACAGAGACAGCAGCACAAATAACAACGAATGACAAGAGCTTGCAGCCCTAATGCAACCTCAGTCGCCGCAGCTCGGCGCCAACCAGGAGCGTGTGCCCTTTTTAGGGCGGGCACCTACAGATGTTGAACCGGATGGCAGCACCCTGCTGCAGCTGAATGCAGAAAAACCTCACCAAGGCCAAGGCCACCATCATTGAACATCTGCTACAGACCCACAAAGTCATTGCAATCCTGCCCCAAGAGACTCACAAAAGTGCTAGCTCCCATCTGAAGATCCCTGGTTATACCCTGGCCGCCGACACCGAGAGCGACACCCACGGGATCGCCACTTTTGTAAGGAACACAGCAAAATGGAAAGCGATTGCAGTGTCCCCTCCAGACTCCGACGTGGAATGGGCAGCAACACAAGTCGAAGGTGACACGGTCATCAATGTATACAAGCCACCTTCTACCAAGCTCCACAAAGACTCCATCCCCACCTTTGGTTCACCCTGCATCTACGTCGGAGTCTTTAACTGCCACAGCACCACCTGGGGCTACCGTTCAACTAATTCAGATGGAGCTGCACTAGAAGACTGGGCCTCAGCTACTGCCATTCAACTCCTGTACGACCTAAAACTGGACAGCTTCCACTCTGGCAGCTGGAACACCACTACCAACCCTGACTTGCCTTTTGCAAACCTGAATGGACCATCCTCACACCGTATCACCCTGGATCACTTCCCGAAATCACATCGCCCATCTTTGATTAGCCCGGACAACCCCATCGAGCCGGTCCCAACCAAACCTTTGAAGAGTTGGAATTTCCACAAGGCCAGGTGGGACCAGTTCACAAGACTTGTGGACTTCTGGATCGACAGCCTTCCCACCCCCACCTCCACCAATCTATACAAAGCTTACTCAGCCTTCTGCAAACTCCTCATCAGGGCCGCGAAGAGTTTCATTCCTCGCGGCTTTCATTGCCGGTACATCCCCACATGGGACGAAGAGTGTGACGCATGCTATGACGCATTCCTGGACGCTGAACCTGGCGAAGAGGCTTCCTCCAAGGCTTCGGAACTGACAACCTGCCTCGACAAGAAGCGCAGAGAGCGGTGGGAAGAGACAGTCCAAGGAATCGACTTCACACACACCAATAAGGTGCCTTGGAAGACTTTCAATCGTCTCACTGATCGAAGTGCGGAAAAGCCCAGGCCCCTGAAAACATCCACCTAGAATTCCTGAAACACTGCCGTCCTAAACGCCAGGTCTGGCTCCGTGAGTTCTACTACTCTTGCCTCATTGGTCAGTCCATTCCGAAGATCTGGCGGAAAGCCACTGTCATCGCGCTACCAAAACCAAACAAGCGTGTGAATGACCCAAGGAACTATCGGTCCATCTCACTCCTCTGTGTCCTGTACAAGCTTTTGTACGGGACGCTACACTACCCACCAAATAGTCAAGCTGACCAATGACATCGAAGACAGTCTAGAAAAGGTTGGCAAGGCGGTCGTCACACTGGTGGACCTCACCGCCGCCTATGATACAGTGTAGCACCAGGGCCTGATGTGATGCTCCTCCACACCATTCCTGACTGCCATTTAGTGCGGTTCCTTGCTAACATCCTGGCCAACCGCAGTTTTGTACTCAAGACCAGCGACGGACAATCTAGCCGACCTCAACGCCTAAGAAACGGAGTCCCCTAAGGCTCAGTGCTGGCTCCCATGCTCTTCAATCTCTTCATCAGCGATCTGCCACGCACGACCTCGCCCCAGTATGGATACGGAGATGACCTGGCCCTACTGTATTCGGACAGAAGTTGGCCAAACGTGGAGGATGTGCTTTCAGTAGATATGGAACTTTTCGCGGGCTGCATTCAGACCTGGAGATTAAAACTGAGCGTGGCAAAAACTACCACAACGGCCTTTCACCTGAACAACAAGGAAGCTCAACGCCAGCTAACCGTCACCCTCAATGGGTCATCCCTACCCTATAACCCATTTCCTACATACATCGGTGTGAAACTAGATCGGCAACTGACCTACAAGCAACACCTTGCTCTCCGTGCTAAAGTCTGGGTGTGGAACAACCTCCTGCATTGCTTGGCCGGATCTTCATGGGGCGCCAGGACATCTACTCTCCGAACCAGTGATCTTGAACTCGTGAACAGAGCCGCTGAATACACCGCCCCAGCATGGTGCAGCAGCACTCATACTAGCAAGCTAGACGCCATCCTCAACGACACCATGCGGATCATCACCGGCTGCCTATTTCCTACTCAGATGGATCTTCCGCCGGTGCTCGCAGGTATCGCACCCGCCAAGCTTCGCAGAGACTACTTCACCCACAGGCTGGTGTGCAAGGCCCCATCGGATGCTAAACATCCTTTGCACCACCTCGCCCAGGACTCAGAGCAACTGGGACCTCAATGCCTGTCATCTCGTCGCCCCTTCTCCCGTCACGCAGCAACCCTCTGTGGCTCCGGTTTCAACACACTAGGAGCATGGAGAACCAGCTGGGAACAGGCTTCACGACTCATGAAAACACAAATCACAACTTTCAGCCCAGTTTACAATGTCACTTAACAACCATAAACGATTTGGACAATACATTTCGTACATTAAGTTAATACACTTGTGATCAGTAGGTGTCACTCCCATCTGTAATGCGTCTACAAAGGTGTCGCCAGGCACAAGAAAACAAGCAAATGTGGTGTCGCAAAGTACGCCAAGACCAAGTAGCAGGAAGTCATCAGATTCGAGCCTTAAAGAAGCGCTTGAAGAAATGCACTCGACTCTTCGCCTGCAAAACAGAAACAGAGGTCAATAGCTAACTAACATCAACCTAATACAGGTGCCAGTGGTTATGGGGAGAAGGCAGAAGAATGTGGTTACGAAGGAGAGATAGATCAGCCATGATTGAATCTCAGAGTTGACTTGATGGGCCAAACGGCCTAATTCTTATCCTATCACTTATGAACCTCAACTCATTTGTTCTTTCAGGATTAAACTAATTGGTAAAATACCAAGGTACAGATGTGAAGATTTGTATTTATTGATCATGTTACAAAGATCTGCATTATAATGTACATATGGGTGGTAGCGGCTTCAATACTATGGTCCAAATGAATGCACTATTCTATGAGCAAACAAGCAATGTAGATTTCTTGGTGAACTATTGGACAGGAGGTCTTGATTCTAAACAATCCTCTGTCGCAGTCAATCAGAAAGTGACAGTGCTTCCATGGTTAGTCTTGGATTCCTTGGTGATGGGTGAAGTATCCATTCTTACACTATACAGCATGATGAAGGTGGGGAAAGATGAACCTTCATCAGCTGTTTTCTCTTGCTCTCTGTATTCCAAGAAAGGTGTCCTCTACATTTCAGATCTTCTTTTGGTTAAGATGAGATAACTAAATTTATTACATTTATTTTGAGATTTGGCTTACACCTAGGCTTGTATTCACTGCGCTCTTTCATCACGGAAACAGAGAGATTAGAGATATGCATTTGAAAACCGATTTGTGTGAGTGCGACAAGAGCCTGGAGACTAATTCAAGCACTTCATGCCTCCCAGGAGAGGAGGAGTTGCTAGGTGAGGGGAGGGGCACCACGTGCAGACCTCGAGGATGGACAAAGAAACCAGGCCATGTTTTCTGTATCATCTGCCTGAATCACCCACTCCAAACCAATGTACTATGTATCCTATTTATTAGTTAGTAAAGGGCCTGTCCTACCAGCATCCGACTCCATGCGGTGAGCGCGACCAAACTGGAAGTGGGGGTGATCCCTGTACAGGGCCGGTCCCACCAGCATGCGCCTGCATGCGGCGAGTGCAACGAAACTGGCAGCGGGGGCCGCGCAGAGGTCGGGTGATTGATGCGACACGGCGCAAAGTGGCGCGAAGTTGGATCGAAGTCCGCAAGGTAAGTTCTCAAGGACAGAGAGGGACACACAGAGAGGGGCACGGAGGCACACACAGAGAGGGTCACGGAGGCATGACGTCGAGGCGGTGCATAATGCGTTGAGGCAACTGCGGGCCGACAAGCCGTTACCGCACGGATTTTTTGAACACAGTCAGTTTTTCAGAGCCCCGCGCGATGTCGGGACCCGCTCCGCACCACTACGCATGGCTCCGGCGATCAAAGTGGGACCGGCCCCACGAGGCCGGACGGCTCAAGCGACCACGTTAGGTCGCGCTCACCGCATGGAATCACATGCTGGCAGGACAGGCCCTTTAGTACATGGAAGCAGGTTTTCCAGAGTTGTCCAGTTTCCTGGGGTGGGGGTGGGGGTCAAGATACAGTGTAAAATGTCAGGAAATTACATTAAAACTAGAAAACGAAGAATTGATTGGCAATACACACCTTCTGTTCCGCCATCGCCTGTTAACTGGGATCTATCTTCAAAGTCTCCTCACTTTCCTCGTCTGATGCCAATTGAATGGTGTGCTCCCTGGGCGCTGGCCTGACAGAAAGAGGTTCACGCCTGGAAAGAAAACAGCAGTGTAAACAGTAACACAGTAACCCCACCTTCTCAATGAAATGTCACACATACCAAGGGCTGGGAAGACACACGGCTTTCAAGGAATCTTCTCCAAGGACTTTGAAGCAGTTGGATTTCTCTACAAGCGGTTTGATGGAGCAGAAGAGGAAATACCATTTCTTGAATTGGAGGAAGCAAGGTATACAAACTCGCAAAAATGCCAGGGGAAGAGGAGGAGAAATTATTTTTTACTCAGCAAATTATGCCTTAGGTTGTATTCCCTTAAAAAGTGGTAAAAAAGACTCAATAATAATAAATATATTTTAAACAATTCAAAGGCGCATGTCAACGAGGAAAGGGGGGGAGCATTAAGTGGCTAAATCGTCCAGTGCTACTACAAGCAGAATTCTCTAATTCCATCCACATTGTGTACACATGGTTCTTCAGATTCTATCAAGTAACAGTGGGGGCAGCATTGCTGCCTTACAGCGCCAGAGAACCAGGTTCAATCCTGACTGTAGGTGCTGTTTGTGTGGAGTTAGCATCTTCTCCCTGTGACTGCGTAGGTTTCCTCCAGGTATCCTGGTTTCCTCCCACATCCCAAAGACGTGAGGGTTTGTAGGCTATTTGGCCTGGTTAAATTTGTAATCTCTCCCTAGTGTGTAGGATTGCGCTAGTGTACGGGATGATTGCTGGTCGGCGCAGACTCAGTAGGATGAGGGGCCTGTTTCCACGCTGTATCTCTACAGTCTAAAGCCGTAAGTAACTAACATGTGTATTTTAACAACCTTGGAAGAATAAGATGTCATTAGTGCATCCAAAGACGAATGACATCTTATTTTTCTTAGGTTGCTAAAAGTGATGGGCGAAATGGATGTGCCATTTTATTACCATAGAAACATAGACAGAGAGACATAGAAATTAGGTGCAGGAGTAGGCCATTCGGCCCTTCGAGGCAGCACTGCCATTCAATATGATCATGGCTGATCATCCAACTCAGTATCCTGTTCCTGCCTTCTCTCCATACCACTGATCCCCTTAGCCTCAAGGGCCATATCTAATCCCCTCTTAAATATAGCAAATGAACTGGCCTCAACTACGTTCTGTGGCATAGAATTCCACAGATTCACCACTCTCTGTGTGAAAAAGAAAATTCTCATCTCGGTCCTAAAAGACTTTATCCTTAAACTGTGACCCCTTGTTCTGGACATCCCCAACATCTTCCTGCATTTAGCCTGTCCAACCCCTTAAGAATTTTGTAAGTTTCCATATGATCCCCTCTCATTCTTCTAAATTCTATCGAGTACAAGCCGACTCTGTCCAGTCTTTCTTCATATGAAACTCCTGCCATCCCAGGAATCAGTCTGGTGAACCTTCTCTGCACTCCCTCTATGGCAAGAATGCCTTTCCTCAGATTAGGAGACCAAAACTGTACGCAATACTCCAGGTGTTGTCTCACCAAGGTCCTGTACAACTGCTGGAGTACCTGCCTGCTCCTATACTCAAATCCTTTTGCTATGAATGCTAACATACCATTCACTTTCTTCACTGCCTGCTGCACCTGCATGCCTGCTTTCAATGACTGGTGTACCATGACACCTAGGTCTCGTTGCATCTCCCCTTTTCCTAATCGGCCACTATTCAGTCTACTTTCCCGTTCTTGCCACCAAAGTGGATAACCTCACATTTATGCACATTATACTGCATCTGCCATGCATTTGTCCACTCACCCAACCTATCCAAGTCACCTTGCAGCCTCCTAGCATCCTCCTCACAGCTAACACTGCCCCCCAGCTTCGTGTGATCCGCAAACTTGGAGATGTTGCATTCAATTCCCTCTATATATTGTAAATAGCTGGGGTCCCAGCACTGAGCCTTGCGGTACCCCACTAGTCACTGCCGGCCATTCTGGAAAGGACCCGTTTACTCCGACTCTTTGCTTCCTGCCTGCCAGCCAGTTCTCTATCCACATCAATACTGAACCCCCAATACCGTGTGCTTTACCATGGTAGCAAACAAGCACCTACATTCTACTCAGTGACTCAATTCAACTACAAACAATGCTTCCTCTACAGAACCTCTCCTTAGTTCATCATCTCAAGTTAGCCAGTTTGTGAAACAGAGACAACTATCTTTTCTTTCGATTTGGATCCAGCAGTTGTTTGTCTAATATACGCTTCAAAATACGCTGCTCCATTTGAAGCGGAATGGTATGGAGTAACTCTAGTGTGTTTTACACCATTCCATTTCATGAATTGTGCAAATTCTTGTGAACAGAATCGAGGTCCGTTATCAGACACAATTTCCTCTGGAAATCCATAGGACGCAAACAATCCTCGCCTAGTGTCTATCGTTTTGCTGGAAGTCATTTTGTTCATTGGAAACACCTCAACCCACTTGGAGTGACTATCAATCACAATGAACAATTGTTGTCCATCTAACTCAGCACCAGGCCACCAGAGATAGCTTCTAGCTGGACTCTTTGTTCAATACTTTCCCAAATGCTGATCATGAAGATCTTACAGCAATTTTACTCCGTATCTTTCTGGGATTACAACTCTCGCTCCCCACATGACACACCCTTGGTCTACTGAGAGTTCATTCCTACGTACAAAAAATGGTCTGAATCTGGCAATTTGCTTGGCCATCCATTTGTAACATATTCCTGCACTCTGTGACAGGTAACTCATCTACATGAGAGAAATAAAACACGTTCTCTCTGGTTTGGGGTAACCTCCGATTCCAAAGGTAATCTAGATATGGCGTCAGCATTGCTGATACTGGTATGTAGACAATATCAATGCCCATCTTTGCATTCTGTGTGCCGCCAGAGTTGGTATGTGTGCTTTTGGATTTATGATCAATGTCAATGGCTGGTGATGTGTCTCCATTACAAACCTTCCACCTTACAAGTATTTGTGAAACCTTCCTAACTCCAAAAATTAATCCAAGATCCTCTCGCTCTATTTGCGCATAATTTCTCTCACTGCGACTGAGTGTTCCAGATGCAAATGCTATAGGCCTCTCCTCTCCTTTCTCTAGCACGAGAGATCACAGCACCAACACCATATGGTGAAGCACCACATGCTAACTTCATTGGATTATTTACATCGTAATGAACAAGTATTGTACTCTCTGCCAACTGAGCTTTACATAATTTGAAACTTGGTCACATTCACGTGTCCACTTCCATGGAACTGTTCTCAAGAGCTTGTTCAAGGAATGTAAACAGGTGGACAGACTTGGCACGTACTTCCCACAATAATGCACTTATCCCAAAAAGCATTGTATCTCAGATATGTTTCTGGGAGTGGGCGTGTTCTTGACCGCATCAACTTTACCCTTGGTGGGGTGTAGACCATCCTTGTCTATCTTGTGACCCAAGTTCTCTACCGAGTTCAGAAAGAACTCACACTTTTGTGCCTTCACTCTTACACTGTGTGTCTCAAGGCATATGAGTATCACTTCCAACCTTTCATAGCAACATAGAAACATAGAAAATAGGTGCAGGAGGAGACAATTCAGCCCTTTGAGCCAGCACCGCCATTCATTGTGATCATGGCTGATCATCCCCTATCAATAACCCGTGCCTGCCTTCTCCCCATATCCCTTGACTCCACTAGCCCGTAGAGCTCTATCTAACTCTCTCTTAAATCTATCCAGTGATTTGACCTCCACTGCCCTCTGTGGCAGGGAATTCCATAAATTCACAACTCTCTGGGTGGAAAGGTTTTTTCTCACCTCAGTCTTAAATGACCTCCCATATAACCATATAACAATTACAGCACGGAAACAGGCCATCTTGGCCCTTCAAGTCCGTGCCGAACAACTTTTTTCCCTTAGTCCCACCTGCCTGCACTCATACCATAACCCTCCATACCCTTCTCATCCATATGCCTATCCAATTTATTTTTAAATGATACCAACGAACCTGCCGCCACCACTTCCACTGGAAGCTCATTCCACACCGCTACCACTCTCTGAGTAAAGAAGTTCCCCCTCATGTTACCCCTAAACCTCTGTCCCTTAATTCTAAAGTCATGTCCTCGTGTTTGAATCTTCCCTATTCTCAAAGGGAAAAGCTTGTCCCCATTAACTCTGTCTATCCCTCTCATCATTTTAAAGACCTCTATCAAGTCCCCCCTTAACCTTCTGCGCTCCAGAGAATAAAGACCTAACTTATTTAACCTATCTCTGTAACTTAGCTGTTGAAACCCAGGCAACATTCTAGTAAATCTCCTCTGTACCCTCTCTATTTTGTTGACATCCTTCCTATAATTGGGCGACCAAAACTGCACACCATACTCCAGATTTGGTCTCACCAACGCCTTGTACAATTTTAACATTACATCCCACCTTCTATACTCAATGCTCTGATTTATAAAGGCTAGCATACCAAAAGCTTTCTTTCAGCCCATCTTTCCAACTGGCCTAAATCACTCTGTAGACTTTGGAAATCCTCTTCATTATCCACAACACCCCCTACCTTGGTATCATCTGCATACTTACTAATGCAATTTACCACCCCTTCATCCAGATCATTGATGTACATGACAAACAACAAAGGACCCAACACAGATCCCTGAGGCACCCCACTAGTCACCTGCCTCCAACCCGACAAACAGCCATCCACCATTACTCTCTGGCTTCTCCCATTCACCCACTGTTGAATCCATCTTGCTATTCCTGCATTTATACCCAACAGTTGAACCTTCTTAACCAACCTTCCATGAGGAACCTTGTCAAAGGCCTTACTGAAGTCCATATAGACAACATCCACTGCTTTACCCTCGTCAATTTCCCTAGTAACCTCTTAAAAAAATTCAAGAAGATTAGTCAAACATGACCTTCCAGGCATAAATCCATGTTGACTGTTCCTAATTCGACCCTCTTTATCCAGATACTTATATATATTATCTCTAAGTATCTTTTCCATTAATTTGCCCACCACTGAAGTCAAACTAACCGGTCTATAATTGCTAGGTTTACTTTTAGAACCCTTTTTAAACAATGGAACAACATGCGCAGTACGCCAATCCTCGGGGACTATTCCCGTTTCTAATGACATTTGAAATATTTCTGTCATAGCCCCGGCTATTTCTACACTAACTTCCCTCAATATCCTAGGGAATATCCTGTCAGGACCTGGAGATTTATCCACTTTTATATTTTTCAAAAGTGCCAGTACTTCTTTTACTTTGAAACTCATAGTATCCATAGCTACTCTACTAGTTTCCCTTACCTCACATAATTCAATATCCTTCTCCTTGGTGAATACCGAAGAAAAGAAATTGTTCAATATCTCCCCCATCTCTTTTGGCTCTGCAGATAGCTGTCCACTCGGTCTCTCCAATGGACCAATTTTATCCCTTGTTATCCTTTTGCTATTAATATAGCTGTAGAAACCCTTTGGATTTACTTTCACCTTACTTGCCAAAGCAACCTCATATCTTCTTTTAGCTTTTCTAATTTCTTTCTTAAGATTCTTTTTACATTCCTTATACTCCTCAAGCACCTCATTTACTTCATGCTGCTTATAATTATTGTAGATCTCCCTTTTTTTCCGAACAAGATGTCCAATTTCCCTTGAAAACCAGGGCTCTTTCCAATTTTTACTGGTTCCTTTCAACCGAACAGGAACATAAAGATTTTGTACTCTTAAAATTTCCCCTTTAAATGTCCTCCATTTCTCCTCTACATCTTTCCCATAAAACAAAATGTCCCAGTTCACTCCTTTTAAATCATATCGCATCTCGTTAAAGTTAGCCTTTCTCCAATCAAAAATCTCAACCCTAGGCCCAGTTCTGTCCTTCTCCATAATTATATTGAAACTAATGGTATTGTGATCACTGGACCCGAAGTGCTCCCCTACACATACCTCCGCCACCTGTCCCGTCTCATTTCCTAACAGGAGGTCCAGCACTGCCCCTCCTCTAGTAGGCACCTCTATGTATTGCTGCAAAAAACTATCCTGCACACATTTTACAAACTCCCCTTTACTCTAAGATTGTGGCCCCTGGTTCTGGACTCTCCCAACATTGGGAACATATTTTCATATGTGTCATGTGTCACACTTTCATCATGTGTCTGCCTGCCAGGGGCTGAGATGAGGATGTCATCCAAGTAACACACCACACCTTCAATTCCCTCTAGAATTTGTGTCATAAACCCTTGAAAAATCCCTGGGTCTGATGATCTGCCAAATGGGAGTCTATTGAACTGAAACAATCCCAAATGTGTTTTTGTAGTCAGCTTGGATTTTGATTCGCTCTAAACTAAACTAATCTAAAACAAACTAAAGCCGTCCAGCCATTCGAAACTGAATGTCCTCCTCCTTTAACCAGACGGATTCTCCTTCGTCGAGGAGTTGAATCATTCGTGGCTCTACGACACCTCCCTATGAAAATTGACTGCCGTGTTTGCTACCATCATCAACACATCAAACTTAGTTAGCTGACCAAAGCATCAAGGGATATTCCCATTTGATCGTATGGCACAATAGAAATGCAACTGATATCCCAGTCCAAGTAGAACCAAACCCTAGTTCAGCCAATTCATTCTTGCAGGAGGACGGATCTTGCTCTGTGGGCTTCTGCTGTTTTGATTCCTGAAGGGTTTCCAGTTCTTCCTTTTCCTGCAAAATGAAAACAGTGCTGAATCTTTATCCACACATGAATGCAAAACAAGATTACAACATATCTTTGCTGTGTCCATCTTGGAATCTTGTAAATTAAAATATAAAACCACAAATATTTAGTCATCATATGCATCCGGAGGAACAAGTCCCATCAATGAGCAATGTCATGGTTTCATCTTTAGTACCTTGAGATTAAGTATCCTGCTCAATTGATTAATTGATGCAAGGGCTTGTTTCCGTGCATGTCATTAGTAAATGAAAGTGCTCTTTTAAAAAGTCACTTCTAAGATTTGTGCTTAAAAAACATTAATTTCTCCCTTGAGATCATTTTTGCCTTACTTGAAGTGTCCGAATATCCTCAAGACATCTGTCTCTCTCTGTCTGTATTGCCAACAACTTTTTCTCAAAAGATTCTGCCCGAGAAGCAACTTCCTGTTCTCATTAATAACATCCAAAAGTCTTTGCTTCATCACAGACAACCTCACCAACTATTCTTCAGATTTCTCCTGCGTTATTCCATCAACACTTTCAGACATTTTAACTCCCGCCTTTACTTCAGCCAGATTTGCAAATTCAGTTCATATATTTTCAATTCTTTTAAGTCAGCTCTTCTAATATTAGTTTTCTTTTATGAGTTCTTCACATTCCAGAGTTTTAGTTTTAAGTTGTTGGTGAAGCTCTTGAATTAATTGCCTCTCATTTGTTTCGATTTTATCCTCTTCTTTTTGGAAGGTGACCTGAGTGTAACCTTGAGTGTAAGCTGTTCCAAAATTTGCAGATTTTCTTCTTGAAGGACCTTAGGCTTTCATTACTATGTTTAACAGGTCCTTGTGCAACTTTCCATTGCTCTTTGAAGAGGTATTTCTCATTCTCAAGATTCTTAATTTGCTGTTGTTGCTTTTGCTTCAACTGATTATCCTTCAAAGACAGGACCTGGTTTAGCTCCTCCCTGCGCTGAACCAACTGTGCTTTTAGCAGTGCGTTGTCAGAATTAAGGTAATCCATCTGGTTGAGAACATTTCCGATCTCTTGCTTCAGTTCATTGTTTTCAGCTGCACTCTCCTGAATGATGCTGTCTTTCTGGCAATGCATGTCGAGATGCCATTGTTCCAGCTCCACGTATTCTGATCAGATGTGGTCTCGGTCATCTTGCAAGTAGGCCATCGATTTTGTGAAGGCACCCGTCTGGCTAACAGCTTTGTCTTTTTCTTCCTAACCGTAACAAGTTGGACCCCTAGCTCTTTCATGGCTCAGGCTCCTTTCTGGTTATCTTGTTGGAGAATCCTCAAATTCTTTTTGTAGTCAGTTATTTGCTTTCTATGTTGCTGCTGGATTTCCACTAGATAGTCAGAAATGTCACTGTCTTTTGATGAGACAAGCTTTGAGAACTCTGCATCCTTACTGCTCAACATTAGCTTCGGCTGCTGGGAAATGGCTCTCAATTTCCAAGGTTGATGCAACCACTCTGTCTTTGTTCTGTTCCAGCAAATCCAGTTGATCCTGATATCTCAATATTTCTTTCTGATGAATTGTTTTCTGTTGATCTAAAATCTCAAGTTGTTCCTTCTCCTTCTGAGTAATTTGAGCTTTTGTCTTCTCTTTGTTCTTCCGAAGATCTTCTGTGAACCCTAAGCATTGCATTCGAGCACCTTCAGTTTCAGTTCTGGTGTCTTGGAGCAAGACTTTATAAGATGCAAGTTCTTCTTGAACAAGTTTGACTTGCCTTTCAGACTCGGAAGCTTTTGCAGTCATAGACTCTAGTCTCTTGCTCATCTCATCACAGTTAGATTCCGCTGTTTTGACACATCCCTCTGTCCAAAATGAGCTCCTGGTTTGATGCAGTCCTTCTGCAAAATAATTATTTCCTGGTGCTTCTCTTTTAACAGTTCTCAAAGCTTCTTGGTCTCACCTTTGGACGAGGTATTACCCCTCCGAGCAGACCAAAGCCACACTTCAAATTCTATCACCAGTATTATTTCCTGGCCCTCTTTTTCTTTGATCAGATGACGTTTCTCTTCTCTGAAGCTGTCCAATTCATTGACAAGTGAATTCTTTTGCATATGAAGTGCCTTCCATGCTTCAGTTAACTGATCTATCTTGTCGACATTTTTAAGTAATTCTGCCTCCAAATACTCTCTCTCATTTTTGACCTTTTCAGACATTTCCTGGAAATTTTCAAGTTCTGGAGAAGAGATTTGTCATCCTCTAAAATTTTGACTTTTTCATACAAATTCATAGTCTCCTGCCGGCAAGCTTTTATTTCTTGTTCACGCTGTGAAATGATATTGTTTTTTTTCACGTGTCCTGGCAGTGCGGGCAACTCTAATTGTCTAAGCCTCTGAGACAACAATGGTCCTACTTGCCCTGTAGTGTGAACCTTTCCTTCCTTCAGCACAGGCTGGTCCTCCAGAGATTGGGATTCTAATGACAGTGGTTCATTAAAATCAGCCTGATAAGAATCATCCTCACTCTGCAACTCCACAATGATGAATATGGATGAATTAAATTAATTCAGCAGAAGCTCCCCCTCTTTTTGGGTTTTGTCAAACTCTACTTTAAGATGATGACAAGTTTGCTTCAGTGATTTGCTTTCCTCCTGGAGCTGATTGTACTGGATAGACAATTTGCTGGCGTGACTCGGCTTTGTGGTAGTAGTTTGTAACTCGCTGCTAATTCTTTCAATCTCTTCCTCAAGATCCTGAACTTGCTGCTGCTTGGATTTTGTAAACTTCCTCATTTTGTCCTTTATTTTTTCATTTTCGGCACCAACTTCCTCAAGCTGCCTCTCCATGTTTTGTCGTTTGGCTTCTAGATCGCGGAGCTTGAACATCACCTCTTGCCGTCTCAACTATTTGCCTCAACTTATCCATCTCATTGCAGATATTTTCGTAGGGTTGCAAAAGGGATTCATATTCGTGCTTTAATTCATCGTGCTTTGACTTCCACTCTGACAATTCTGCCATCTGGGAGTTTTTCAGTGAATCCAACTGTTGAGAATATTGTTGCTTCTCATAAGTTAGGATGTCCAGTGTATGCTTCAGGCTTTCACAGGCAACGTTTAGGTTATGTTTCTCTGTGGATATACGATCAGCTTCGGATAGAAGCCTCTGCCTCTCCTCCTCTTTGCAAGCTGTTGTGTGCTTCTTTATTTGAGAGAGACAATTCCTTTTCCTTAAGAACACATTTCAACCGCTCAGCTTCAGAACTGGCAGCTGCCAATTGCGCTCTAAGGTGTGAAATGGTGTCGTCCATTTCAGAATGAACCATCCTGAGTTTGACACAATCTTTCACTTTACAGGCCAGCAGCAAGTTTCTCTCCTCGATGCTGTGCTTAAGTTTGTGAGTTTACAAGGTCCAGCCTTGGAATTGACTTTGAAGTTTGGAAATGGTTTCCATGTTTTGCATGGATTGCATTTCCAGGGCTGGGTGTTCTGCAGCTTTCTTCTGGAGATGTCCAAGCTCATCTCTCTGCTGTTGCAGGGATTAATCTTGCTCTTGCAGAGTCTGCGTGAGCTGACCTGCTTCACACACCAGAACTTGCTCCTGATGTTGCAACCTTGAAATCATCTGCATATATTGGCCCAACTGCCCAAGTTTTGGCTTGGAGCTGTTGCAGTAAATTTGCTTGCTGATTCAATGACATCTGTTTCTCTTCTAGTTCCAATGTAAGCTTCGCAGTGGCAGCATTTAAATCATTTACATCTTTGTTTAATGAGGTTATCATCCCCTCTGTTAGTGACAATTGATCCTAAAGGCTTGTAAATTCACAAACTTTACTTTAAAATGCAGACTTTATCTCTTCAAGTTCTGCTTTAAGCCTCCAATTTTCAGTATTGTATGCCTGTGCCTGATCCCGCACAAGATGTGTTGCGAGTTCATTCTCATTCACCTTCCCCTGCAGTTGACTGCGCTCAGCAGTCCACCTACTTAAAGATGTCTGCAGTTCTTTATTCTCATTCTGAAGACTTTCTTTATCAATATTCAATGCATTTGTTTCTGCAACAACACAACTCTATCAGTTTTCTGGTCAAGTTGGCCCTGCAAGTCATGACCTTCACCAGACATTTCTATGTCAACACATTAATATTAATTTTATTATTAACGTGTTAACATAGTATAACTTACAAGAAAACTTCCACCACCGAGGCAAAACCGGGGACTCCACAGTCAGTCATTCATTTGTTTGTGCCGCTGCCTGCTGGTTCAGCCTTCTCCAAGATCTATTTAAGAAAGAAATGCAGATGCTGGAAAAATCGAAGGTAGACAAAAAATGCTGGAGAAACTCAACGAGTGAGGCAGCATCTATGGAGGAAAGCATCTATATGCGATGATTCGGGTCAAGACCCTTCTTCAGACTGATGTGGGGGGGGGGGGGGTGGTAAAAAGAAAGGAAGAGGCGGAGACTGTAGGACTAGAAGGAGAGCTGAGAAGGGGGATGGGGAAGAGGGAGAAGATAAGGGCTATATAAAATTAGAGAATGTTGATACCGCTGGGGTGTAGACTACCCAAGCTTGTCTCCTCACTACATTTACTGCGGGCTCCAGTTGCAAATCTGAGTTTTCAAATGTTCTGTGCAAGGCATTCATTGATTTTTTTTGTGTGTTTTTGTTTGTATGCCTGTTGGACAATGTTACGTTTTGTCGTGTGTATCTCACCGTCAGCCGACAGGATATTCGGATTATCGGATTATGGAGTAAACAGGCAGTTACGAGTGTTTTTCTGCACTCACGCAACAGACCGGAGGAGATAGCCAGGACACCGGGCTCTCCATGGATTGTTGTCTGCCCCAGCAAACGGCGGAGACGGAGGAGGCACAGGAAGCAAAAGCGTGGTCGCCGGTCCGGACTGCTCGCTAGGCTAAGGCGACAACCACATAAACCACCGTTACCCAGCATCATTCTCACCAATGCCAGATCCATCACCAACAAAATGGACGAATTAAGACTACAGGTCGCCACAAACAAATTCATCGCAGACAGTTGCATTCTGCTAATAACAGAGCCGTGGCTACACGCACTTGTACCGGATGGGGCCATTGAGCTAGCAGGCCGCACAGCATTTCGTGGGATAGAAACAAAGACTCCGGTAAGAGCAAAGGAGGGGGGCTATGCATCTACGTTCACAACAACTGGTGCACATATAGACAGACACTGTTCTGCTGATTTGGAGTACCTGATAGTTAGATGCAGGCCTTTCTACCTTCCACGTGAGTTTACCGTTGTCGTAGTTACAGCTGTGTATATCCCACCAGATGCTAAGGCTAGCATAGCCCTAGGCTACCCCCATATCATAGCTGGTGATTTAAATCATGCAGACTTAAAATCCGTTCTCACAAGTTTGAACAACACATCAAATGTGCAACCAGGGGAGAAAATACATTGGACAAGGCCTACTCAAACATCAAGAAGGGGTTTAGAGCCACACTACTACCACACTTAGGCCAGTCAGATCACCTATCCATTCACTTAGCACCAGCATACACCCCCCCTCAGGAGAAAAGTTCAACCCACCACCAGGATTGTTAAAACGTGGCTTGAAGGAGCTTCCTCACAGCTACAGGACTGCTTTGAAAGGACAAACTGGGACATTTTTGAAAATCAGGTTTTGGAGGAGTACACATCCACTGTACTCTTTTACATCCAGAACTGTGTTGACAACGTCACCGTCGACAAACCCATCCGGGTGTATCCCAACCGGAAGCCGTGGATGACAAAAGAGGTCCAAACTCTCCTCAAGGACCGCAACACCGCCTTCAGGTCTGGCGACAGAGCCCTGTACAACGCTGCTAGAGCCAACCTGAAGAAAGGCATCAGGGATGCCAAAGCGGCCCACAAGAGGAAGATAGAGGACCACTTTAACAACAAGGATCCACGGCGGGTGTGGCAGGGCATCCAGCACATCACCAACTACAAGCCCAGAAACAGTACGAGGGCCGACAGCGACGCCACACTGGCTGGGGAGCTGAACTCCTTCTTTGCTCGCTTTGAGGCAGAACCAGAAGAGCTCGTCACCATTCTCCCGCCAGCCCCTAACAACAACAACTACACCCTCACTGTGCAGGAACATGAAGTGAGGCGGGTGCTCAGGGCGGTGAACCCGAGGAAGGCTGCCGGACCGGATGGCGTGACAGGAAGAGTTCTGAAGGAATGTGCAGACCAGCTCTCCAAGGTCTTCACGAAAATCTTCAACCTGTCCCTGTCCAAATCCATCATCCTACCGTGCCTGAAGTCTGCCACAATCATCCCACTACCAAAAAAGCTTGTTATCAGTGGCCTCAACGACCACCGACCGGTCGCTCTCACACCAGTCATCATGAAGTGTTTCGAGAGGCTGGTTCAGCAGCACATCAAAGCCAGCCTACCGTTCACCTTCGACCCACACCAGTTTGCCTCCAGAGCAAATAGGTCCACTGAGGATGCCATCGCCACTGCTCTTCACACTGCACTGACCCACCTCGAACACCAGGGGAGCTATGTGAGGATGCTCTTCATTGACTTTAGCTCTGCCTTCAATACCATCATCTCCAGCAGACTGGTCACCAAACTCATGGATTTAGGACTTTCCCAACCCATCTGCCTTTGGATCAAGGACTTTCTGTCTAACCGCCCCCAGACCGTCAGACTGGGCCATCACACTCAGCACCGGCTCCCCGCAGGGCTGTGTGTTGAGCCCCCTCCTCTACACACTCTACACCCACGATTGTGCCCCCGCCCACTCCACCAACACCATCGCCAAGTTTGCGGATGACACGACTGTGGTTGGACGTATCTCAGGAAGAGATGAGACAGCCTACAGGGAGGAAGTCCAAAGACTGGCAGCGTGGTGTTCAGACAACAACCTCATCCTAAACACCACAAAAACAAAGGAAATGATCATAGACTTCCGTAAGAACAGTGCAGCCCTCCAACCCCTATTCATTAATGGGGACTGTGGAAAGGGTCTCAGACTTCAGATTCCTGGGCACACAAATTGCAGAGGATCTCTCCTGGACCATAAACACCACCACAGTAGTCAAGAAGGCCCAGCAGCGACTCTACTTTCCGAGGATCCTCAGCAAAAACAACCTGGAAGAGAAGCTGCTGGTGTCCTTCTACTGCTGCTCTATCGAGAGTGTGCTGGCGTACTGTATAACCACATGGTATGCCAGCTGCTCTGCAGCGGACAGGAGAGCCCTTTAAAGGGTCATCAACACCGCCCAAAAAAATCACTGGCTGCCCACTGCCCTCCCTGAAGGACATCTTCAGCTCTCACTGCCTTGGCAGGGCAGTCAACATCCTGAAGGACCCATCCCACCCTGGACACAACCTGTTCCACCTGCTGCCCTCTGGCAGATGGTACAGGTCTTTCAAAACTTGCACGAACAGACTCAGAGACAGCTTCTACCCCATAGCAATACGTGAGCTTAACAATGCAAAATAAGAAATAACACTCACATTCAAACTGAATTGTTTTTTTTAATTGTTTTTAATATGTATATATTTTTACCCTTCCTTATATATTAAGATTGTTCTTGTGAATCGCACCGTTGGATTGACATTTAAATTTTGTTGCACCATGTGCGATGACAATAAAGAGATTCTGATTCTGATGCTGGAATTCCACAGTGGAAATTGGAAAACAAATATCCCAGAGGTTTTTTAGAGAAATACACAGAGGAACATATACCAAGCGATCCATCATTACAGAAAAATTATGTTGACAGCAACTTCAACATTGTTGTGCAGAAAATTAGAGGTGCAGTTGCATGCAACAAGATATGGATCTCAATAGACGAGACAACCGATGCTGTGGGGAGATATGTTGCCAATGTGGTCATCGGTACACTAGAGGCAGATCAACCATCAAAGGAGTATTTGTTGACATGGAATTATTGGAGAAGTCAAACAGCTCAACTATTGCTCAGTTGTTTACATCTTCACTTGCTGTACTTTGGCCAAAAGGTATAATACACGAGAATGTTCTTCTGTTTGTGACTTAAAAGTTTTATTCCCTCATAAATAGTAGTATCCTAAATAATAATAGAAACGTTTACTTCCTTGCACATGAATTCACAATAAGATGTACCACAGAACAACAAAGTTGCTGTATCATCAACCCTTTAAATTTCCCAAATGTAGTTACTTGGTATCAAGCTAAAATGATTTCACGGACACTACTAATTTGCTTTGATGTATTTTAAATACTTCCCTTGAAAAATACAGATCCGTACATTATCGGCAGTAACAGAGACAGAGATACTGTGCGTACTGGATGGAACCCAATGACTATTAACACCAAACATGAAAAATGGGAGTTAAAATTGATCAGATTGTCACAACCCCAGAAGCCGTCATTTTGCCCAAAACTGATCTTTAATTCTGTGTGTGGCCCACCACCCGGTGCCGCCACAATGTAATCATTTCCTTTCGTCCAGAGATTCAGTCTGACCTGTTGAGTTACTCCAGCTTTTTGTGTCTATTTTCAGTTTAAACCAGCATCTGCAGTTCCTTCCTACACACACGATACTATACGATAGAACTTTATTAATCCCAGGAGGGAAATTGTGTGTCTGGATATATAGATTATATACACACACACATCTATATATATCTATATATCTATCTATATATTTTGTTTTCTCGTTTATAACATTGTTCACAGAGTACTATGTTTACATATTCCGTTGTGCTGCTGCAAGTAAGGATTTCGTTGTTCTAACTGAGATGTGAGAATAAAACACTTCAAGTAAAGTATCCTTTATTGTCATTCAGACCTTTCGGTCTGAACAAAATTTTGTTACCTTGCAGTCATAACATATAATAAAAAACAAAACAAAACACACAATAAACACATATTTAACATCTACCACAGTGAGTTCACCAGGCACCTCCTCACTGTGGTGGAAGGCAAAAGTCTTAAAGTCGTTGTCTTCTTCCCTTGTATATGACTTTGCTGTAATTGTTATATGGTTTATATGGTCAGATGCAAGAAAAAAGTTCCCAATGTTGGGTGTGTCCAGAATCAGGTGTCCCCATATAACCATATAACAATTACAGCACGGAAACAGGCCTTCTCGGCTCTTCCAGTCCGTGCCGACCATATATTTTCTCCTAGTCCCATCTACCTGCATAAAGAATAAAGTCACAGTCTTAGAATAATGGGGATCGTCATTTAACTGAGGTAAGAAAAAACTTTTTTACCCAGAGAGTTGTGAATTTATGGAATTCCCTGCCACAGGGGGCAGTGGAGGCCAAATCACTGGATGGATTTAAGAGAGAGTTGGATAGAGTTCTAGGGGCTAGTGGAGTCAAGGGATATGGGGAGAAGGCAGGCACGGGTTATTGATAGCGGACGATCAGTCATGAGGGTAGGGAAGATTCAAACAAGGGGGCATGACATGAGAATTAAGGGACAGAAGTTTAGGGGTAACATGAGGGGGAACTTCTTTACTCAGAGAGTGGTGGCTGTGTGGAATGAGCTTCCAGCAGAAGTGGTGGAGGCAGGATCGATTTTAACATTTAAAAGTAAAGTGGATAGGTATATGGAGGGGTATGGTCTGAGTGCAGGTAGATGGGACTAGGGGAAAATAAATGTTCGGCACAGACTGGAAGGGCCGAGTGGGCCTGTTTCCGTGCTGTAATTGTTATATGTTATATGTTACGATCACAATGAATGGCGGTGCTGGCTCGACGGGTCGAATGGCCTCATCCTGCACCTATTTTCTATGTTTTTAAGTAGACAAATGCATGAATAGAAGCTCGGATACAAATAAGTTAATCTCGTACTTTTATAATACCGTTTTAAATATACAAATCCCATCGTAGGAAATAATCAGGCGAGCTTGGCAATATGAATTGGGCCTAACAATTTGAAAAGATAGATGGGAGGAAAGCTTTCTATATATACACAACTATTCTCTTAACGTTAGGCATTTGTTAACACAATTTAAAATACTGCATAGACTTTCTTATTCAAAGTCGGTTTTAGGACCGAAATGAGAAGATCTTTTTTCACACAGAGAGTGGTGAGTTTGTGGAATTCTCTGCCACAGCAGGTAGTTGAGGCAGGTTCATTAGCTATATTTAAGAGGGAGTTAGATGTGGTCCCTGTGGCTAAAGGGATCAAGGGGTACGGAGAGAAGGCAGGTACAGGATACTGAGTTGGATGATCAGCCATGATCATATTGAATGGTGGTGCAGGCTCGAAGGGCCAAATGGCCTACTCCTGCACCTATTTTCTATGATTCTATGATAACGGCCAAAAAAACAAATACTTAAATTTTGGAAACATACATTAGTCCCTACTGTAAATATGTGCATTATAAAGACTGCATCTGGAAAATATTAGGCTTGTCTTGGCAGAAAAAACAGATCAATTTTTCAAGACATGGACACCCTTTACCGAATTCTTACAAGGACAGTGTGGCACAACACAAATTTGGATTTATTCCAACTATGGGTTGGGTGAGGTGGGCGGGGGTCGAGGGGCTTTTTTCGACTTTTTCTCGACTTTTTTTCTTTAATTTTGGGGGGAAAAAAATCTACTTTTTTTCTTATCCTCTCTTAAATCCTTTTTCACTCTTTGGCCACACTACTTTGGTAGTCTAGGGGTTATTTTTTCACTTTTCACTTTTTCCCTCTCTTCTTTTCCTTCATTTTCAGGTTAAAAGGTCAACATTGAAGCTGTACAATAATTGTATAATTTTACATGCCGAATGTTTTATTCTTGTACAATTGCTCTAATAAAATAATTTGAAAAATTAATAAATAAAAGGGCATTAATTATACTGGTGCCCAAGAAGAGAGAGAAAATATAAAAAATAAATAAAAAAGAATGGGGTGGAGAGGCGGCAGTTCGTGGCGTCGCTCCCGAGCGGTGGCCTGAGGTAAATAATGTCATAAATCAGCAGGTGAGCTGGATAGGGTCAATATGTGGGAGAACTGAGGTAAATCACCACATAAAATACACTTCTATGGGGAAAATTGGGGTAAATAATATAAACACATCATCTGGCATAAACAGGAAGGCAGAATATTATCTAAATGTTATCAAGTTGGGGAAAGAGGAAGTATAATGGGATCTTGGGGTCCTTGTTCAGCAGTCACTGAAAGGAAGCGTGCAGGTACAGTAGGCAGTGAAGAAAGCGAATGGCATTTGGCCTTCATAACAAGAGGAGTTGAGTATATGGGCCAAGAGGTCCTCCTGCTGTTGTACAGGGCCCTAGTGGGACCACACATAGAAACATAGAAAATAGGTGCAGGAGGAGGCCATTCAACCCTTCGAGCCAGCACCGCCATTCATTGCGATCATGGCTGATTGTCCCCAATCAATAACCCGTGCCTGCCTTCTCCCTATATCCCTTAATTCCACTAGCCCCTAGAGCTCTATCTCACTGTCTCTTAAATCCATCCAGTGACTTCCCCTCCACTGCCCTCTGTTGCAGGGAATTCCACAAATTCACAACTCTCTGGGTGAAAAAGTTTTTTGTCACCTCAGTCTTAAATGGCCTCCCCTTTATTCTAAGACTGTGGCCCCTGGTTCTGGACTCGCCCAACATTAGGAACATTTTTCAGCATCTAGCTTGTCCAACCCTGCAGCCTCCTAACATCCTCTTCACAGTTCGCACTGCCACCCAGCTTTGTGTCATCTGCAAACTTGCTAGTGTTGCTGCTAATTCCCTCTTCCAAATCATTAATATATATGGTCAACAGTTGCGGCCCCTTGCAGCATTCCATTCGCCACTGCCTGCCATTCTGAAAAGGACCCGTTCACTCCTACTCTTTGCTTCCTGTCTGCCAACCAAATTTCTATCCACGTTAACACCCTACCCCCAATACCATGTGCTCTAATTTTAGTCACCAGTCTCCCGTGCGGGACGTTGTCAAAAGCTTTGTGAAAGTCTAGATACACAGCATCCACTGGCTCCCCTTCATCCATTTTCAAAATCTCACATCTTCAAAAAATTCCAGAAGATTAGTCATGAATGATTTTCCTTTCATAAATCCATGCCGACTTGGACTAATCCTTTTATTGCTATCTAAATGCACCATTATTTCCTCCTTAATAATTTACTCTAGAATCTTTCCCACCACCGATGTCAGGCTAACTGGTCTGTAGTTCCCCATTTTCTCTCTCGCTCCTTTCTTGAAAAGTGGGATAACATTAGCTATCCTCCAATCCACAGGAACTAATCCTGAATCCATTGAACATTGGAAAGTGATCACCAATGCATCCACTATTTCTAGAGCCACCTCCCTGAGGACCCTCGAATGCAGTCCATCAGGCCCCCTTACAAATGTCTTTCAGTTCCTCGACCCCCTTACATCCCCCGTGAGATTGTTTGTGTCTTTCTTAGTGAAGAGAGATCTGAAGTACCTGTTTAACTCTTCTGCCATTACCTTGTGCCCCATAATAATTTCACCTGTGTCTGCCTTCAAGGGACCCACATTTGACTTTGCTACTCTTTTTCCCTTAACATTTCTAAACAATCTTTTCAGCCCGTATTGCCCATTTTGTTTCCTTCTGTTGTCCAATGGAAGTTTCCCAATCCTCTGGCTTCCGGCTACTCTTTGCTGTGTTATACATCCTTTCTTTTAGTTTTATTCTATCCCTAACTTCTCTTGTCAGCCACGATTGTCCCCTACTCCCCTTAGAATCTTTCTTCCTTTATGGAATGAAATGATCCTGTGCCTTCCGGATTATGCCCAGAAATTCCTGCCATTGCTGTTCCACCGTAATTCCTGCTAGTATCCCTTTCCAGTCTACCTTGGCCAGCTCCTCTCTCATGCCTTCATAATCCCCTTTGTACAGCTGCATCACTGCCACTTCTGATTTAACCTTCTCCTTCTTAAATTGCAGATTAAAACTTATTATTGCAGATTAAAAAGCATATTATGATCACTACCTCCTTTACCTTGAGTTCTCTTATCACATTTGGTTAATTGGACAACACTAAATCCAGAATTGCCTTTTCTCTGGTCGGCTCCATTACAAGCTGCTCCCAGAATCCATCTCGGAGGCACTCTACAAACTCTCTTTCTTGGGGTCCTGAGCCAACCTGATTTTCCCAGTCTACCTGCATATTGAAATCCCCCATAACCACAGTGGCATTACCTTTGTTACATGCCAGTTTTAACTCCTGCTGCAACTTACACCCTACATCCGGGCTACTATTTGGGGGTCTGTAGCTAACACCTGTAAATAAGCAATTTACAAACTCTAAAAGTGTTCAACACATTTTAATGATAGCACAAGGTATTACATACATCCTCAAATACTGGCTACATTCTTCTAGTGAACCGTATCCAGGAAGGGGAAGGCGTTATGATTGATGTTAACTAGGCGGGGTTAATGGTACTGAGGTAACTATGTTATTGGTTGCATGCAAAACCATCTACATCCTTCCCCTTAGAAAATTTAAAAGAAACAGACCGTTGTCACTACAACAGAATTAAACAGAATTAAACAGAATCGCCATAACGAACAGGTGGCTTGCTGATCCGGCCCGAGCGCGTACGGATGCCTCCCCCTTCCCCCGGAGGAGCAGAAAAAACAGGGGGACCCGAGACAGCAGGGGAACCAGGGAAGGGCGGTGGGGTTGGAGGAACAGGAGAGGGAGAACCGCGACCGCCAACAGGTGACCCGCGCAGAGGGGAACCGGGCGCTCGATATGGGGACCGAGGCATGCAGGGAACGCTGGCTGGGACAGGAGCCGGCTGCTGGAATGAGAGCGGCGGGGCATAGGGGCCCGGGGCCTGCGGCTTCGGCTCATTAACCGCAAGCAGGTGTTGTCGGCTTCTACGGTAGATGGTTCCCTCATAGTCGACCAGATACGAACGAGGTGAGTCGGCCACCCCAACCACAGTAGCCAGACGGGAGTGACCACTGGCGGTTTGCAATCGAACAACCTGTCCAGGCAACAGAGGATCGAGTGGTCTGCACGACCGATCGTGGGAACGCCGCTGGCTGTCATGTTTCTTTTGAATGCGCCTCTGCACAGAGGCAGGCTCCAGCACCCGAGGTTTCAGCTGGCGCTGGGCAATCGGGATGGTAGATCTGGTTGTTCTGGACATCAGACGCTGAGCAGGGGACCCCATGGCCGGATCTCTGGAAACATTCCTGAGGTTCAGGAGATCCAAATACAAATCAGAGTTAGACAGTCTCGCTTGTTCCATCAGAAGCTTGGCGCTGCGGACGGCCCGTTCAGCAAGGCCGTTGCTCTGTGGGTACTCCAGGCTGCTGGTGAAATGCACAAAATTCCATTTGTCAGCAAAACTTTTGAACTCACGGCTGGTAAACTGCCTGCCATTGTCATTGGCGAGCACAGGAGGGCCACGGGGCGCGCGATAACGTGTCCGCGATGTGCATCTCGGTGCCTTTCTTGTAGACGATGTCGAAATCAAAGCGCTGGAGCTGCAGCATCATACGCTGCAGCCTGGCAGGGGCAGCATGAATCGGCTTGTTCAGGATTGTCACCAGTGGCTGGTGGTCGGTTTCGACTGTAAATCTGCTGCCAAACAGGAAGTCTCTGAACTTGGAGCAGGCAAACACCACCGCAAGCAGCTCCTTCTCGATCTGAGCGTACCGCTGCTCGGTGTCCGTCATGGTGCGGGAGGCATAGAAGACAGGATGTAACGATCCATCGACAGATTGGAGGCATGCCGCGCCCAGGCCGAACTTAGAAGCGTCACATGTGACGGTGATGGGGCGACTCGCATCAAAAAATCGCAACGTCGGAGTGTTAATCAGTTTCGACTTGAGACAGTCAAACGCCTGCTGGTGCTGTGGGAGCCAGACCCAGGCGATATCCTTTTTTGTCAGCTGCCGCAGGGGAGCACTCAGCTCACTGAGATGTGGTACAAACTTCCCAAGGTAGTTCACCATGCCCAAGAAACGTTGTAGACCTGGCACGTCGGTGGGGGCTGCCATCTCAGAGATGGCCGCTGCCTTCAAAGGGTCGGGTTTTAGTCCGTTAGAGGTGAAAACGTGTCCAACATACGTGACTTCTGAGACACGAAACCGGCACTTCTTTGGGTTCAGCTTCAGGTTGGCCTTTTGCGCCCGATCCAGGACGCGGCGGAGGTTCTGGTCATGTTCGGCAATGTCCTTCCCATAGACTAAGATGTCATCCACGATGATGGCACATGGCAGGCCCGAGAATATCTGCTCCATCGTTCGCTGGAACACCTCACTAGCGGAATTGATGCCGAATGGCATTCGCAGGAATTTGAATCTGCCGAATGGTGTGGCGAAGGTTGTCAGGTCGGAAGATGCTTTGTCCAACGGGATCTGCCAGAACGAGTTCTTAGCGTCTAGGACCGAAACGACGGTGGCTTGCCCGACCTGAGCCGCTACGTCCTCAACAGACCGCATGGGGTAGTGTGGTCGCCTGATGGCAAGGTTTAAGTCCTTGGGGTTGATACACACACGTATTTCATTCTTGTCTTTCTTTATCGTGGCAACCATGGTGGAGACCCAATCGGTGGGCTCGCTGACCGCTTCTAGCACCCCCTTGTCGACCATGTTGTTAAGCATCGCCTCGACCCTGTCTTTCATGGCGTGGGACACCCTGTGAGGTGCGCGGACCATGGGTTGTACATTTGGGTCAATGGAAATATGGTATGTCAGTGGTAACTTTCCCAGGTCATCGTTGAACAGGTCCTGGTATTCTGCAATCGGGTTAAATGACAGTTGCACTTTGTGGACCGTGTGGTCGAAGGACACCAGGCCAAGATCTTGGCACGCACGGTTTCCCAGCAGGGTAACACAGAGTTCAAAACATAAAAAATCAAGTTTCTCGTGGCCTTCTGTAGCCTGCAAGTTAAAGTGGCCCTCCCCACAGGCCTGAGAATTTCTCCACCATAGGCGTGTAGAGTAGCATTGTCAGCGACCAAGGCCTCATTAGTCCTTATCTTGTTGAAAAGATTTATTGACAAAACATTGACCTTTGCCCCAGTATCTAACTTCGCAAGGAAGGTTACATTGTTGACAGTCACAGACACGGAGGGATCAAGACGTTGGCCAGGTGCCTGGAGGAGGGTAAACACATTTGAATCCTCGGGAGAATTAATTGGATCTGCATCATAGGATTCAGCAACATCGGGCTGTGGGTTGGAACAGCTATCAGATTGTTTAAGCATGTTTAGACTGGGTCTGGAAATCTGTACCTGTCTCCCACGAGAACGGAATAAGCGGCAGGCAGAAACGAAATGATTCAGTTTGTTACAAAAATTACAAGCCTTGCCATAGGCAGGGCACGTCGACCGTCTGTGGTGCATGTAGTTACAGTTAGGGCACCTTTTTGGGGGCACATCAGCAGGACCAGGGTTGGCACGCGGCAGAAAAGCATTGTTTCCCCTCTGAGGCAGGGCTCTACTAAATCCAGCCTGGTGAACAGACTTATCTCCCAAGTCCCGGTGATCATCTGGCAATACAACGACCTCAGACAATCTGCAGGCATGCATGGCTTTTTCTAACGTTAGATCCGGATCCCTAAGAAGCTCACATCGCAGCTTCTGGTCACGCATGCCAGTTACTAAAATGTCTCTAGTGAGCTGGTCTGTCATGTCACCGAAACGGCACCGCTGGGCGAGATAACGCAAATCGGCAATAAAACATTCAACAGGTTCCTCCGG
This sequence comes from Raja brachyura, assembly GCA_963514005.1. The sequence continues at coordinate 58,743,788 of OY740795.1, forward strand.
CAGCTGTCTCCTTGTAAAGAACCGTGCCCTCTCTAGAATGCGGTTCGAGGGCAGGTCACAAATCTCCCTGAACTTACGTAGCAGGCAAGCAGGGTCACTGGCAGATTCTGCAGGGGTAACCACCACGTTGTTGTCGTCCAGGACCGCTGGAGCATAGACGAAAGTTCTGGCTCTCTTCATGGCATCAGGTCCGACAAGGTTGAGTAGGAGGGAGGCTCTGAGGGAGTCAGGATCATTGCGGTGAGCGACGTTGACAAAGTGGGTGAAATCAATTTCAAACGTAGCCCAGCGCTCAGAAATATCAGCATCAAAGACAAGCTGCGCGGGCTTTCTGCACGAGGATGCCATGGTCAGAGAGATAAAGCACAAAAGGCACAAATCAAATAAAAGAAATAAAACCCGATGGACAGGTAGGCGCAAGTATCTTCCAGCTCCGACACCATGTAAATAAGCAATTTACAAACTCTAAAAGTGTTCAACACATTTTAATGATAGCACAAGGTATTACATACAACCTCAAATACTGGCTACATTCTTCTAGTGAACCGTATCCAGGAAGGGGAAGGCGTTATGATTGATGTTAACTAGGCGGGGTTAATGGTACTGAGGTAACTATGTTATTGGTTGCATGCAAAACCATCTACAACACCAATTAGTGTCTTCTTGCCTTTGCAATTCCTCAACTCAATTCACAGTAACTCTACCCAGGCACGTGCTGTCAGGGTAGGTAAGGTACGGAGGAGATCAATCTGCGTATGCGCTGTTTAATTTTTTTTTAAAAGCCGACTGACTGCCTACCTTGAATAATTATTCACAGCACGTGCCTGACGCTACCTCATAAGTCCCTATGTCTTCCCTCGCAAGGGACTGAATTCCATTCCTCACCAGAAGAGCAACCCTCCCTCCTCTGCCCACTTTTCTATAGGATGTATAACCCTGAATATTAATTTCCCAGACCCAATCCTCCTGCAGCCACATCTCTGTAATCCCCACAATATCATATCTACCAACCTCTATCTGAGCCTCAAGCTCATCTACTTTACTTCTTATATTTTGCGCAGTCAAATACAGTACATTTAATTCCTTATGCATCTCATCATTCACATCGATCCCCACTATACTCTCCTACCCCTTTGTGAGCTTTCTTTCCCGTTAATTCTGGGGTCATTAACTATCCCTTTACTCCCTTTCCCTTTAACTCCATCCTTGACTATCCCATTTGACACACCTGGAGTATTGTGTGCAGTTTTGGTCTCCAAACTTGAAGGACATTCTTGCTATTGAGGGAGTGCATCGAAGGTTCACAAGGTTAATTCCTGGGATGGTGGGACTGTTATATGTTGATAGATTGGAGTGGCTGGGTTTGTATACTCTGGAATTTAGATGAATGAGAAGGGATCTTTTTGAAACATAAGATTATTAAGGGTTTGGACTTGCTAGAAACAGGAAACATGTTCCCAATGTTGGCTGGAGTCCAGAACCAGGGGCCATAGTTCCAGAATAAGTGGTAAGCCATTTAGAACGGAGATGAAGAAAAACTTTTTCACACAGAGTTGTGAGTGTATCGAATTCTCTGCCTCAGAGGGCGATGGAGGATGGTTCTGTGGATGCTTGCAAGAGTTAGATAGAGCTCTTGGGGATAGCGGAGTTAAGGATTATGTAGAGAAGGCAGAACGGGTACTGATCATGGATGATCAGCCATGATCACATTGAATGGCGGTGCTGGCTCGAAGAGCCGAATGGCCTACTCCTGCACTTTTTGTATTTTGGAGCAGCGTCCTGCGCAGTGATGGAAATGGGTTTTAGGAACTAGGGGTACTCTAAGGACCATGAGGCTGAGGTTGGGAAGGAAGGGTGGGGGGTGGGGAATTTTTTTATGTGCGGTCATACCCATGTAAGGGTACAAGAAGGCATCACTTGTTTATTGTGTATTTATAATATAGTTTATTGTGTATATGTCATAGCTGCCTTCTTGCATCTCTCTCTCTCTCTGTCTGTTGGCTGCAGCCATCGTCTACTTCGGTGAGGGAAGCAGGTCGGCGATTGATCAAACGGCCCCTAGGAGACTGTTTCCGATTGGCCATCCTCTTCACAGTTTACACTGCCACCCAGCTTTGTGTCATCCGCAAACTTGCTAGTATTGCTCCTAATTCCCTCTTCCAAATTATTAATATATATGGTAAACAGTTGCGGCCCCAACACTGAGCCTTGTGGCACTCCACTCGCCACTGCCTGCCATTCTGAAAAGGACCAATTCACTACTACTCTTTACTTCCTGTCTGCCAAACAATCTTCTATCCATGTCAATACCATGTGCTCTAATTGTAGTCACCAGTCTCCTGTGCTGGACCTTAACAGAGAATTTCTGAAAGTCCAGATACATTACATCCTCTGGCACCCCTTCATCCATTTTACTTGTCACATCCTTAAAAAATTCCAGAAGATTAGTCAAGCATGATTTCCCTTTCATAAATAATTTTGCTGTGTAGGTGACGCCTGCCAGCGGTGACTTTTTGCTAGCGGACAAACAGAAGATTACTTACAGCAACAAGCAACTTACCTGGATCCGAAAAAAACGGCAGAAATCAGCATCGTAACGGACAAGCTGCTAGTGTATCTGAAAGCACTAGCGATTTCTTGATCTCCCGCAGCTCCAGGAGCCTCCGAATGCAGGCGTTCCCTGGACCATTGGAGAGAACCCGATCCAACTGGGAATCAAAGAGACTGTACCTGGAAACACCTCTGGAGCCGACAAGCAGGATTTCATAGAAACATAGAAAATAGGTGCAGGAGTAGGCCATTCGGCTCTTCAAGCCTCTAGCGCCATTCAATATGATCATGGCTGATCTTCCAACTCAGTATCCCGTACCTGCCTTCTCTCCATATCCCCTGATCCCTTTAGCCACAAGGGCCACATCTAACTCCCTCTTAAATATAGCCAATGAACTGGCCTCAACTGCCTTCTGCGGCAGAGAATTCCAGATACTCACCACTCGCTGTGTGAAATATGTTTTTCTCATCTCGGTCCCAAACAATTTCCCGCTTATCCTTAAACTGTGACCCCTTGACCTGGACTTCCCCAACATTGGGAACAATCTTCCTGCATCTAGCCTGTCCAACCCCTTAAGAATTTTATATGTTTCTATAAGATCCCCCCTCAGATTTCTAAATTCCAGCGAGTACAAGCCGAGTCAATCCAGTCTTTCTTCATATGAAAGTCCTGACATCCCAGGAATCAGTCTGGTGAACCTTCTCTGTACTCCCTCTATGGCAAGAATGTCTTTCCTCAGATTTGGAGACCAAAACTGTACGCAATACTCCAGGTGTGGTCTCACCAAGACCCTGTACGACTGCAGTAGAACCTCACTGCTCCTATACTTAAATCCTTTTGCTATGAATGCTAACATACCATTACCCGGGAGCAACGGAGCTGGAGCTGCCGTCTGCAAGGGAATCCCCGTTCCAGCTCAGTTTCGCAGAAACAGCAGGTACAGTACCTGGAAACTACGGGGAGGCCTCCATTGTGCAATGAAACGTGGCCGACGGGCAGGACTTCAGGTCAGACTGAAGTGCAGGGGACTTTGGCCCCCTCTCCCTACAATCCTACTGGCCAATGTACAGTCCCTTGAAAATAATGTGGAGGACATGAGGGCAAGGTTGCTTTATCAAAGGGGGCTGAGGGAATGCTCTGCGTTCTGTTTCAGAGACATGGCTCACCTCCAGCCCCCCTGACTCAGCGGTCCATCCTGAAGGGTTCTCCATCCACCGTATGGACCGTACACAGGCATCTGGGAAAGGGAGAGGAGTGTCTGCCTCATGGGGTGGCAGACGTGGCAGTCCTGTCCAACTCCTGCTCTCCACACCTCGAACATCTGCCGGTGAAGTGCCGCCCCTTCTACCTTCCGAAGGAATTCACCTCCATCATCCTGACCGCAGTCTATATCCCACCCCAGGCAGACGTCCGTCTGGAACTGGAGGAGCTGCACGCCATGGTCAACAAGCACCAGACGTCTTACCCCGAGGCGTTTACCACCATAGCTGGGGACTTCAATAAAGCAAACCTGACGAAATCGCTCCCTAACTTCCACCAACATGTCTCCAGCTGTACCAGAGGACCAAACACCCTCAAGAATTCCTATCGCTCTATCCCTCGCCCTCACTTCGGTAAATCCAACCATACCGCGGTGCTGCTTCTTCCTGCCAGGCAGCAATTGAAGAACTCACCCCCGAAGGCGGGGACTGTACAGAGCTGAACGGGGGGGGGGGGGGGGGGGGGGGGGGGGGGGCAGAGGAACAACTCCAGGACGGTTTGGATTCACCAACGGACCTGAACGACTATGCCACAGTCATTACAGACTTCATAAAGAAATGTGTGGAGGACTGCATCCCTACAAAAACCTTCCGAGTGTTTCCCAATCAGAAGCCTTAGATGAACTTTTAGATCCGCACTCTCCTGAAGACCAGACACCGGACATTCATGTCTGATGAAGAAGTCCAGATACGACCTTGGTAAGGCCATCAAAAAGGTCAAAAGGGACTTCTGCTCCAAGCTGGAGGATGAGACAGATGATCGGCAGCTGTGGCAGGGCCTGAATGCAATCACCTCCTACAAGGCTAAATCAAGAGGTAGCTCGAATGTCGGCGTAACATCACTCCCTGACGAGCTCAATGCATTTTACGCATGCTTTGATAGGGAGAACACTGATGTGCCTTCTGCTGGAATTTTTACGGACATTTTCAACCTCTCGCTTCTGAGGTCTGAGGTTCCCACCTGCAATCAATTATACCAGTGCCCAAGAAGAGCAAGGTGACGTGCCTCGATGACAATCGACCAGTGGCACTAACGTCGGTGATGATGAAGCGACGTCGGCTTCGAGAGGTTGATCATGGAGCAAATCAACTCCTACCTCAACAAAAACCTGGACCCACTGCAGTTCACTTACCGCCACAACAGATCAACGGTGGACGCGATCTCGCTGGCTCTCCACTCCGCTCTGGACCACTTGGACAACAAAAACTCATATGGCAGGCTGTTATTCATTGATTACAGCTCGGCATTCAATACAATTACCCCCTCCAAGCTGGTTACCAAACTCGCAGAACTGGGTCTCTGCGCATCTCTCTGCAATTGGATCCTCGACTTCCTCATTCACAGACCACAGACAGTTCGATTTGATGGAAAGGTGTCAGCCTCGATAACTATCAGCACGGGAGCACCTCAAGGCTGTGTGCTCAGCCCCCTGCTGTACTCATTCTATACTCATGACTACGTAGCTGGTCATAGTGCAAACATCATCAAGTTCGCTGACAACACCACTGTTGTGGGACGAATCACTGATGGGGACGACTTGGAGTATAGAAGAGAGATCGACCGAAATGACCAAATGGAAGAGGTAGGATGGGGACCCACAGTCCCGTTTATATCAACGAGTCAATGGTGGAAAGGGTTAAGAGCTTAAAATTCCTGGGCGTGCACATCTCTGAAGATCTCTCCTGTTCCAAGAACACTGATGCAATTATAAAGAAAGCACATCAGCGCCTCTACTTCCTGAGAAGATTACGGAGAGTCGGTTTGTCAAGGAGGACTCTCTCCAACTTCTACAGGTGCACAGTAGAAAGCATGCTGACCGGTTGCATCGTGGCTTGGTTTGGCAACTTGAGCGCCCAGGAGCGGAAAAGACTACAAAAAGTAGTAAACACTGCCCAGTCCATCAGCGGCTCTGACCTCCCTACCATCGAGGGATCTATCGCAGTCGCTGCCTCAAAAAGGCTGGCAGCATCATCAAGGACCCACGCCATGCTGGCCACACACTCATCTCCCCGCTTCCTACAGGTAGAAGGTTCAGGAGCCTGAAGACTGCAACGTCCAGGTTCAGAAACAGATTCTTCCCCGCAGTCATTGGGCTATTAAACTCAACTCAAACTCAATTCTGAACATTAATAGCCCATTATCTGTTTATTTGCACTTTATCTGTTTTATTTATTCATGTGTGTATATATTTATAAAATGGTATATGGACACACTGATCGGGTTCTGTATTCATGCCTTCTATATTCTGTTGTGTTGAAGAAAAGCAAGAATTTCATTGACCTATCTGGGACACATGACAATAAACTCTTGAATCTTAAATCCGTGTTGACTTGGACTAATCCTTTTACTGCTATCCAAATGCTCCATTATTACCTCTTGAATAATTGACTCCAGCATCTTTCCAACCACCGAAGTCAAGCTATCTGGTCTGTAATTTCCCGTTTTCTCTCTAGCTCCTTTCTTGAAAAGTGGAATAACGTTAGCTATCCTCCAAACCACAGGAACTAATCCTTAATCGATCGAACATTGGAAAATGATCACCAATGCGTCCACTATTTCTAGACCCACCTCCCTGAGGACCCTGGAACGCAGACCAGCAGGCCCAGGGGATTTTTCATCCTTCAGTCCCATTAGCCTACCCAATACTATTTCTCGCCTAATGAAAATTTATTTCAGTTCCTCTATTCCCTTAGATCCTCTATTTTCCAGTACATCTGGGAGATTGTTTGTGTCTTCCTTAGAAGACAGATCTGAAATACCTGTTCAACTCTTCTGCCATTTCCTTGTTACCCATAATAATTTCACCCGTGTCTGCCTTCAAGGGACCCAAATTTGACATTGGTACTCTTTTTCCCTTAACATATCTAAGGAAGCTTTTACTGTCCTTCTTTATATTCCTGGCCAGCTTCCCCTCGTACTTCATCTTTTCAGCCCGTATTGCCCGTTTTGTTTCCTTCTGTTGTCCTATGGAAGTTTACCAATCCTCTGGCTTCCGGCTACTCTTTGCTGTGTTATACATCTCTTCTTTTAGTTTTATTCTATCCCTAACTTCTCTTGTCAGCCACGGTAGGCTCCCACACCCCTTAGAATCTTTCTTCCTCTTTGGAATGAAATGATCCTGCGTCTTCCGGATTATGCCCAGAAATTCCTGCCGTGCTGTTCCACCGTCATTCCTGCTAGGATCCCTTTTCAGTCTACCTTGGCCAGCTCCTCTTTCATGCCTTCATAGTCCCTTTGTTCAACTGCATCACTGACATTTCCAATTTAACTTTCTCCTTCTCAAATTGGTTGAAGGAGGGGAAGGGAAGGGGATTAAGAGGGAGGGAGGGGGTGAAAGGGGGAGTGAGGGGGGGGGGGTAAGGGGGTGAGGGTGAAGGGGAGAAGGCAATAGACAACAGACATTAGAGCATAGGTGCAGGAGTAGGTGAGACCTAGAATAGGTGAACCTTCAAGCCAGCACCACCATTCTAAGTGATCATGGCTGATCATCCCCAATCATTAACCTGTTCCAGCATCCCCCCATATTCCCGGACTACGATATCTTTAAGAACTAGCTCTCTCTTGAAACTATCCAGAGAACTGGTTTCCGCCACCTTCTGAAGCAGAGAATTCCACAGACTCACAACTCTCTGTGCGAAAAAGTGTTTCCTCGTCTCCGTTGTAAATGGCTTACCCCTTATTCTTAAACTATGGCCCCTGGTTCTGGACTCCCCCAACATCGGGAACATGCTTCCTGCCTCTAGCGTGTCCAAACCCTTAATAATCTTACGTGTTTCAATAAAATCCTCTCTCATCCTTCTAAACTCCAGAGTATAGAAGCCCAGCCGCTCCATTCTCTCAGCATATTACAGTCCCACCATCCCGGGAATTAACCTTGTAAACCTACGCTGCACTCCCTCAATACCAAGCATGTCCTTCCTCAAATTAGGGGACCAAAACTGCACACAATACTCCAGGTGTGGTCTCACTAGGGCCCTATACAACTGCAGAAGGACCTCTTTGTTCCTATACTCAACTCCTCTTGTTAGAAAAACCTACATGCCATTCGCTTTCTTCACAGCCTGCGTTACCTGCATGCTTACTTTCATTGAATACTGAACAAGGACCCCGAGATCCCATTGTACTTCCCCTTTTCCCAACTTGACACCATTTAGATAGTAAGCTGCCTTCCTGGTTTTGCTACCAAAGTGGATAACCTCACATTTATCCACATTAAACTGCAACTGCATGTATCTGCCCACTCACCCAACCAGTCCAAGTCACCCTGCATTCACATAGCATCCTCTTCATAGTTCACACTGCCACCCAGCTTTATGTCATCCTCAAATTTGCTTATGTTACTTTGAATCCCTTCATCTAAATCATTGATGTATATTGTAAATAGCTGTGGTTCCAGCACTGAGCCACTAGTCACTGCCTGCCATTCTGAAAGGGATCTGTTAATCCCTACTCTTTGTTTGCTGTCTGCCAACTAATTTTCTATCTGTGTCAGCACTCTACCCCCAATACCATGTGCCCTAATTTTGCCCACTAATCTCCTGTGTGGGACCTTATCAAATGCTTTCTGAAAATCCAGGTACATTACATCCACTGCCTCTCCCTTGTCCATTTTCTTAGATACATCCTCAAAAAATTCCAGAAGATTAGTCAAGCATGATTTCCCGTTCGTAAATCCATGCTGACTCGGACTGATCCTGTTACTGCTATCCAAATGTGCTGCTACATCATGTTTTATAATTGACTCCAGCATCTCCCCACCACCGATGTCAGGCAAACTGGTCTATAATTCAGTTTTCTCTCTCCCGCCTTTCTTAAAAAGTGGGATAGCATTAGCAACCCCCCAATCCACAGGAATTGATCCTGAATCCATAGAAAATTGGAAAATGATTACCAATGCCTCCAAAATTTCTAGAGCCACATCCTTAAGTACCCTGGGATGCAGGCCATCAGGCCCTGGGGATTTATTAGCCTTCAGTCTACAAAACACCACTTCCTGCCTAATGTGAATTTCCTTCAGTTCCTCAGTCAGCCTAGATCTAGTACATCAGGGAGATTGTTTGTGTTTTCCTTAGTGAAGATGGATCCAAAATACCTGTTCAACTCCTTGTTCCCCATAATAAATTCACCTGTTTCAGTCTTCAATGTACCAACTTTGGTCATAACTATTTTTTTCCTCTTCACATACCTAGATAAGCTTTTACTATCCTCCTTTGTATTCTTGGCGAGCTTTGCTTCGTACCTCATCTTTTCTCCCCGCATTGCCTTATCTTCTGTTGCTCTTTAGAATTCGCCCAATCCTCTGGCTTCCCGCTTATCTTTGCCATGTTATACTTCCCTTTTGTTTTTATACCGTCCTTAACTTCCCTTGTCAGCCACGGTCGTCCCTTACTGCCCTTGGAATCTTTCTACTTCTTTGGTATGAACTGGTCCTGCACCTTCTGTATTATTCCCAGAAATACCTGTCATTGTTGCATTGAGTGAAAGCATGACAAAAGGAATGGAGTTCAAGGAATTTGTAGAATAAATAATTGTTGGATAGATCAATGGGAAGCCACCATCAACTCCACTGTCAAAATGAGGGAATAGAATAGAATAGAATAGAATGCTATTTATTGTCATTCAAACAAGTTTGAACGAAATTGCATTTTCCACAGTTTTTGTTTTACATTACAAAACAACCCAAGACCCACACTTAACACAGTTTACACGAACATCCATCACAGTGAATCTCCAACACCTCCTCACTGCAATGGAAGGCAAAGTCTTATCTCTTCCCCCTGTTCTTCATCCGCTGTCCAGCAGTCCAACTGCAGCATCTAGGCGAACTAGAAAACACAATCTGCCATAGGCCAGGTAGATAAAAACGCTGGAGAAACTCAGCGGGTAAGGCAGCATCTATGGAGCGAAGGAAATAGGCAACGTTTCGGGTCAAAACCCTTCTTCAGACTGATGTGAGGGTGGGGGGGGGGGGCAGGAAGAAAAGAAGAGGTGGAGCCAGAGGACTGAGGGAGAGCTGAGAAACGGAGGAGAAAGTAAGGACTACCTGAAATCAGTGAAGTCACAAAGCTGGTTGGCAGTGTGAATTGTGAAGAGGACGTTAGGAGGTTGCAGGGTGACCTGTCCAGGTTGAGTGAGTGTGCAGATGCAGTATAATATAGATAAATGTGAGGTCATTTACTTTGGCGGCAAAAACAAGGGGGCAGATTATTATCTCAAACGTGTTAGGTTAGGTAAGGGGGAGGTGCAGCGAGACCTAGGTGTCCTTGTACACTGGTCACTGAAGGTTGGCGTGCAGGTACAGCAGGCAGTGAACAAAGTTAATGGAATGTTGGCCTTCATAACAAGAGGATTTCAGTACAGGAGTAAAGAGGTTCTTCTGCGGTTGTTGGGCTCTGGTGAAACCACATCTGGAGTATTGCTTACAGTTTTGTCACCTAATTTGAGGAAGGACATCCTTGTGATTGAGGCAGTGCAGCGTAGGTGCACGAGATTGATCCCTGGGATGGCGGGACTGTCATATGAAGAAAGATTGAATAGACTAGGCTTGTATTCACTGGAGTTTAGAAGGATGAGGGGAGGATCTTATAGAAACATAAAATTATAAAAGGGCTGGGCAAGCTAGATGCAGGAAAAATGTTCCCAATGTTGGGCGAGTCCAGAACCAGGGGCCACAGTCTTAGAATAAAGGGGAGGCCATTTAAAACTGGGGTGACAAAAACTTTTTCACCCAGAGAGTTGTGAATTTGTGGAATTCCCTGCCACAGAGGGCAGTGGAGGCCAAATGACTGGATGGATTTAAGAGAGAGTTAGATAGAGCTCTGGGGCTAGTGGAATTACGGGATATCGGGGGAAGGCAGGCATGGGTTATTGATTGGGGACGATCAGCCATGATCACAATGAATGGTGGTGCTGGCACGAAGGGCCGAATAGCCTCCCCCTGCACCTATTTTCTACGGTTATATGTTTCTAAGTCAATGTTCATACCACTGGGGTGCAAACAGCCCACGCAAAATATGAGGTGCTGCTCCTCCAATTTACAGTGGTCCTCACTCTGGCCATGTAGGAGGCCCAGGACGGAAAGGTCGAATACGGAATGGGAGGGGGAGTTGAAGTGCTGAGCCACCAGGAGATCAGGTTGGTTATTGCGAACCAAGCGGAGGTGTTGGGCGATGCGATCGCCAAGCCTACACTTGGTCTCACCGATGTAGAGCAACTGACATCTAGAGCAGAGGATGCAATAGATGAGGTTGGAGGAGGTGCAGGTGAACCTCTGCCGCACCTGGAAAGACTGCTTGGGTCCTTGCATGAAGTCAAAGGAGTAAGTAAAGCGACAAGTGTAGCATTTTTTGCGGTTGCAAGCCTAAGGGCCCGGAGAGGGGGTGGTTCGGGTGAAAAGGGACAAATTGACCAGGGAGTTACGGAGGGAGCGGTCTTTGCGGAAAGCAGACAGGGGGGGAGATGGGAAGATGTGGCAAGTGGTGGGGTCACGTTGGAGGTGGCGAAAATGACAGAGGACTATTTGTTGTGACAGCTAGTAGGGTGGAAGGTGAGGACTAAGGGAACTCTACTCTTGTTACGAGTGGGGGGGGGGGAATGTGGAGAGAGAGCAGTGTTACGGGGTATTGAAGACCCGTGAGAGCCTCATCTATGGCAGATGAAGGGAACCCGCGTTCCATGAAGAATGAGAACATCTCAGATGCCCTGGTATGGAACACCTCATCCTGGATGCAGATGCGGCGTAGACAGAGGAATTGGGAGTAGGGGAAGGAAGCAGGGTGGGAAGAAGTGTAGTCCAGATAGCCATGGGAGTCACTGGGTTTATTGTGGTTGTCGGTCAGTAGTCTAATCACCTGCGATGGAGATAGTAAGGTCAAGAAATGGTAGGGAAATGTCAGAAATGGTCCAGGTGTATTTGGCTGCCGGATGGAAGTTAGTGGTGAAATGGATGAAGTCAGTGAGTTGTGTGGGTGCAGGAGGTAGCACCAATGCAGTCGTCGATGTAGCGGAGGTAGGCAATGATGGTCCAGTTTTATACTGCCATTGTAGAGTCTGTCCTCACCTTCTCCATCGTGGCCTGTGCATCCGCTGGTGCTCCCGCAGCCCCCGTGCACTCTTGAAACGCTTGCTGCAGTGTGTGCGGCCGCTCACCAGCATGGGCCCGTTGGTGCTGCCGCAACCCCCGTAAACTGTCAAACACCTCACCGCAGTACGGGCAGTCGTAGGGTTGGCCACTGGTGTGCATGCGCTGGTGAGACAGGGCATTGGAAGCTATGGCAAAGTGCTCTCCACACACTGGGCTGGGGAAGGGACGGTCGCCAGCGTGCACCTGCAAGTGGGACAGCAGCTTGGTCGACCGTGTGAAGCTCTTGCCGCACTGGGCGCAGGTGTAGGGGCGCTCGCCGGTGTGGGTGCGTTGGTGCCCCAGTAGGCTGTTGGAGCGGGTGAAGCCCTTGCCGCATTTGCTGCAGGTGTAGGGCCGCTCCCCTGTGTGTTGCCGCTTGTGCATTTTCAGGTCCATGGACAACTTGAAGCCTTTGCCGCAGTCGGAGCAGGTGTAGGGCCGCTCACTGTTGTGCACCTGCTGGTGCGCCCGCAGCCCCGAAAACCAGGCAAAGCTCTTGCCACAGGTGGTGCAGCCATAGGGCTTCTCGCCCGTATGTACCCGCCGGTGGATCTTCAGCTCATTCGTCGTCTTGAAGCTCTTGCCACAGTCGGAGCAGGTGAAGGGCCTCTCGCCGGAGTGCACACGGCTGTGCCGCAGCAGGTTGTTGTAGCGGGTGAAGTTCTTGCCGCACTCCGAGCAGTCGAAGGGGCGTTCTCCCGTGTGCACTCGCCGGTGGATCTCCAGGTGGCTCGGGTACGGCCAGGCCATGCCACACACATCGCACTCATAATGCTTCTCCATGTTGTGCCCCGTCATGTGGTCCTCTACCGAAGCTCAGCCCACAACTAAGCTGGGGGGGGGGGCTCAGCGCCACCCTGGCAGCCTTCAATGGCTGCTCAAGACCCCGTCTCTCCATCCACAGCAACGGCTCCTAAACCCCGCAGGACGGGAACACAGAGTGTCAACAAGCTGGCAAACAGGACATTACTAACACGTGAACATTACTAGTGGTTGAAGGGGCGGAAGGGAAGGAGAGTGAGGGGGGGGGAGGGGGTGGAGAAGGTGAAGGGGGGGTGATGGTGGGAGGCGTGAAGGGGAGAAGCAATAGACAATAGAGAATAGTATGCCATTCGGCCCTTCGAGCCAGCACCACCATTCAACGTGATCATGGCTGATCATCCCCAATCAGTATCTCTCTCCCTATATCCTCTTACCCCACTATCTTTAAGAACCCTATCTAGCTCTCTTTTGAAAGTATCCAGAGAACCGGCCTCCACTGCCCTCTCAGGCTGAGAATTCCACACTCACAACTCTCCGTGTTTCCTCGTCTCTGTTCTAAATGGCTTACCCCCTCATCCTTAAACTGTGGCCCCTCATTCTGGACTCCCCCAACAACGGGAACATGTTTACTGCCTCTAGTGTGTCCAAACCCTTAATAATCTATATGTTTCAATAAGATCCCCTCTCATCCTTCTAAACTCCAGTGTATACAAGCACAGCTGCTCCACTCTCTCAGCATATGACAGTCCTGCCATCCTGGGAATTAACCTTGTAAACCTATGCTGCACTCCCTCAATAGCAAGAATGTCCTTCCTCAAATTAGGTGACCAAAACTGCACATAATATTCCAGCTGTGGTATCGTTAGGGCCCTAAACAACTGCAGAAGGATGTCTTTGCTCCTATACCCCTCTTGTTGTAAAGGCCAACATGCCATTCTCTTTCTTCACTGCCTGCTGTACCTGCATGCTTACTTTCATTGACTGATGAATAAGGACCCCCAGATCCCATTGTACTTCCCCTTTTCCCAACTTAACACCATTTAGATAGTAATCTGCCTACCTGTTTTTGCTACCAATGTGGATAACCTCACATTTATCCACATTAAACTACATCTGCCATGTATCTGCCCATTCACCCAACCAGTCCAGGACACCCTGCATTCTCATTGCATACTCCTCATAGTTCACATTGCCACCCAGCTTTGTGTCATCTGCAAATTTGCTAATGTTACTTTGAATCCCTTCATCTAAATCATTGATGTATATTGTAAATAGCTGTGATCCCAGCACCGAGCCTTGCGGTACCCCACTAGTCACTGCCTGCCATTCTGAAAGGAACCCATTAATCCCTACTCTTTGTTTCTTGTCTGCCAACCAATTTTCTATCCATGTCGGCACTCTACCCCCAATACAATGTGCCCTAATTTTGCCCATTAATCTATGTGGGACCTTATGAACTGCTTTCTGAAAGCCCATATACATTACATCGACTGGCTCTCCCTTGTCCATTTTCCTAGTCACATCCTAAACAAATTCCAGAAGATTAGTCAAGCACGATTTCCCCTTCATAAATCCATGCTGACTTGGACCGATCCTGTTACAGCTATCCAAATGTGCCGCTATTTCATCTACATTACAAAAAGTAAGATCTTAACCGCTTTTGACTCACTGCGATTTGATTTCCAAGAGAACGCCACAAACTTATGGCCATCATTTTTGGCCACCTCGCTCAGAGTCCCTTCCGCTGAGCTGGACCAGAGGATTTTTCCCATCGATGAAACATAAAAAACTTATTAATGTTTTAAAAAATGTTGACATCTCTGCTGCCACTGTTGGTGGAGGGGGATGGACTATAAAACCCAGAAGTGTTGTGCCTTCTCAGTCTCTGCAAGATGTGGGAAGTGAGAGGGTCATGTCTCTCAGTCTGAGCTGTGAATAACAGTGAACACATGTCTACTAAACTGTAAATGTGGTTTTACTGACCTTCAGTGCTCTTAATGTGGTTTGAAAATGAGCACTGCAAACGGTGGTTTGGGTGCTTTGGGTTGAAGTAAAAGGCACTGCAAACGGTGGTTTGGGTGCTTTGGGTTGAAGTAAAAGGCACTGCAAATGGTGGTTTGGGTGCTTTGAGTTGAAGTAAAAGGCACTGCAAATGGTGGCTTGGGTGCTTTGGGTTGAAGTAAAAGGCACTGCAAATTGTGGTTTGGGTGCTTTAGGTTGAAATAATAGGCACTACAAATGATGGTTTGGGTTGAAGTTAAAAGGCAGTACTGCAAATGGTGGATTGGTTGCTTTGGGTTGAAGTAAAAGGCACTGCAAATGGTGGCTTGGGTGCTTTGGGTTGAAGTAAAAGGCACTGCAAATGGTGGCTTGGGTGCTTTGGGTTGAAGTAAAAGGCACTACAAATGGTGGTTTGGGTTGAAGTTAAAGGGCAGTAGAAGAGCTGTGAATAACAGTGAACATGTGTCTACTAAACTGTGAGTGTGGTTTTACTGACCTTCAGTGCTCTTAATGTGGTTTGAAAATGAGCATTGCAAACGGTGGTTTGGGTGCTTTGGGTTGAAGTAAAAGGCACTGCAAATGGTGGTTTGGGTGCTTTGGGTTGAAGTAAAAGGCACTGCAAATGATGTTTTAGTGCTTTTGGTTGAAGTAAAAGGCATTGCAAATGGTGGTTTGGTGCTTTGGGTTGAAATAAAAGGCACTGCAAATGGTGGCTTGGGTGCTTTGGGTTGAAGTAAAAGGCACTGCAAATGGTGGCTTAGAAACATAGAAAAATAGGTGCAGGAGTAGGCCATTCGGCCCTTCGAGCCTGCACCGCCATTCAATGTGATCATGGCTGATCATCCAACTCAGTATCCCGTACCTGCCTTCTCTCCATACCCCCTGATCCCTTTAGCCACGTGCCACATCTAACGCCCTCTTGAATATAGCCAATGAACTGGCCTCAACTACCTTCTGTGGCAGAGAATTCCAGAGACTCACCACTCTCTGTGTAAAGAATGTTTTCCTCATCTCGGTCCTAAAGGAATTCCCCTTATCCTTAGAAGGCTTGGGTGCTTATAGTTGAAGTGAAAGGCACTGCAAATGGTGGCTTGGGTGCTTTGGGTTGAAGTAAAAGGCCACTTCTAGAGACACTTCCTTAAGTACCCTGGGATGCAGACCACCATGCCCTGGGGATTTATCAGCCTTAAGTGCCATCAGTCTACACAACACCATTTCCTGCCTAAATGAAAATCAAATCAAATCAAATTTATTTATACAGCACATTTAAAAACAACCCACATTGACCAAAGTGCTATACAGACCAGAGCAGATAGCTGAAATCACAAAAAGAAACGGACATACACAGGAATGCACACAGCACACAGGTACAGATACTCAGCTCAAAGACACAAAACAAAGATCAGCCACATCAGGGGGATTCAAACGCTAGTGAATAAAAATAAGTTTTGAGCATGGACTTAAAAGAGTCGATGGAGGGGACAGATATAAAAGGGAGGGGGATGCTGTTCCACAGTCTAGGGGCCGCAACAGCAAAGGCACGGTCACATCTGAGCTTAAGTTTAGATCATGGGACATCCAGGAGCCCCAAGTCAACCGACCCGAGGGGCCTGGAGGTAGAGTAAGGGGGAAGAAGGTCTGTGATATAGGGGGGAGCAAGCCCATTTAGGGCTTTATCGACAAACAGGAGAACCTTAAAATCAACTCTGAACTGTACTGGCAGCCAGTTGAGAGGCCAGAATGGGGGTAATATGGTCTCTCTTCCGGGTACCCGTCAGGAGCCTGGCTGCGGCGTTCTGAACCATTTGCAGGCGGGACAGGGGAGTTAAAGATTGTAACCTTCACGTGGTCCGCCCTGTTTCAACTAATGCAATCAAATCAACGTGCACAAACGGAAGATCAAATAGAACAAGTTTAGGCTGTGCCCGCCACACAAAAGAAGAAGAAGCAGGCGGGACAGGGACGACTGACTAATTTCAGTATACAAGGAGTTGCAGTAGTACAGGCGAGAGGATATAAAAGTGTGGATGAGTTTCCCTCAATCTTTGAATGAGAGGAACAGTTTTCTTTTGGAAATGGTACGAAGCTGGAAGAAACTGGCTTTTACCACTGAATTGTTGCTTGTCAAACTTAAAGGCAGAATCAAATATCACACCAAGGTTTTTGACATGGGGTTTGACAAGGGTGGATAAGTTGCCTAATGTGGATTTCCTTTAGTTCCTCCATCACCCTAGATCCTCTCGCTTCAAGTATAGCAGGAAGATTGTTTGTGTCCTCCTTGGTGAAGATGGATCCGAAGTACCTGTTCAACTCATCTACCATTTCCTTGTTCCCCATAATAAATTCACCTTTTTCAGTCTTCAAGGGTCCAAATTTAGTCATAACTATTTTTCTTCTTCTTCACATACCTAAAAGAAGTGTTTACTATCCTCCTTTAGATTCTTGGCTAGCTTACCTCCGTACCTCATCTTTTCTCCCGGTTCTACCATTTTGGTTATCTTCTGTTGCTCTTTAAACATTACCCAATTCTTTTGCTTCCTGCTCATCTTTGCTACGTTGTACTTCTTTTATTTTTATACTGTCCCTGACATCCCTTGTCAGCCCCTTACTCCCTTTGGAATCTTTCTTCCTCTGTGGAATGAACTGATCCTGCAGCTTTAGTATAATTCCCAGAAATACCTGCTATTGTTGCTCCACTGTCATCCCTACTAGGGTATCTTTCCAGTCAACTTTGGCCAGCTCCTCACTCATGGCTCCATAGTCCCCTTTATTCAACTGTAACACTGACACCTCCGATTTACCCTTGCCCCTCTCAAATTGTAGATTAAAATGTACCATATTATGGTCACCACCTCCTAATGGCTCCTTAACCTCGTTCCCTTATCACATCAGGTTCATTACACAACAGTAAATTTCACCACTAACTTCCATCCTGCACTCAAATACACCTGGACCATTTCAGACATTTCCCTACCATTTCTTGAGCTCACTATCTCCATCGCAGGTGATAGACTATTGACCGACATCCACTATAAACCCACCGACTCCCATGGCTATCTGGACTACACTTCTTCCCACCCTGCTACCTGTAAGGACTCTATCCCCTAATCCCAATTCCTCCGTCTACGCCGCATCTGTACCCAGGATGAGGTGTTCCACACCAGGGCATCGGACATGTCCTCATTCTTCAGGGAATGAGGGTTCCCCTCGTCTACCTTAGATGAGGCTCTCTCCAGGTTGTCTTCTATACTCCGTGACTCTGCTCTCACTCCTCATCCCCCCACACTCTTAACAAGGGCAGAGTCCCCCTTGTCCTCACCTTCCACCCTACCAGCCGTCACATACAACAAATAACCCTCCGACATTTTCGCCACCTCCAATGTGATCCCACCTCTTGGCACATCTTCCCATCTCCTCCCCTGTCTGCTTTCCGCAGAGACCGCTCCCTCCGTAACTCCCTGGTCAATTTGGCCCTTCCCACCCGAACCACCCCCTCTCCGGGTACTTTCCCTTGCAACTGCAAGAAATGCTACACTTGTCACTTCACCTCCCGCCTTGACTCCATTCAAGGACCCAAGCAGTCGTTCCAGGTGTGGCAGAGGTTCACCTGCACCTCTTCCAACCTCATCTATTGCATTCGCTGCTCAAGATGTCAGCTGCTCCACATCAGTGAGACCAAGCGTTGGCTTGGCGGTCGCTTCGCCGAGCACCTCCGCTTGGTTCGCAATAACCAACCTGATCTCCCGGTGGCTCAGCACTTCAACTCCCACTCCCATTCCGAATCCGACCTTTCTGTCCTGGGCCTTCTCCATGGCCAGAGTGAGGACCACCATAAATTGGTGGAGTAGCACCTCATATTTCGCTTGGGCAGTTTGCACCCCAGCGGTATGAACAATGACTTCACAAATTTCAGGAAGTCCTTACTTTCTCCTCCCCATCTTAGCTCTCCCTCAGCCCACTGGCTCCACTTCCTTTCTTCCTCCCGCCCCCCAGAAGAAGGGTTTCGACCCGAAACATTGCCTATTTCCTTCACTTCATAGATGCTGCCTCACCCGCTGAGTTTCTCCAGCATGTTTGTCTACACTAAATTCAGAATTGCGTTCTCCCTGGTCGGCTCCAGTACAAGCTGCTCTAAGAATCCATCACAGAGGCACTCCACAAATTCCCTTTCTTGGGGTCCAGTACCAACCTGATTTTCCCAGTCTACCTGCATGCTGAAATCTCCAATAACAATCATAGATAGCATCTAAGTAGAGCTGCCAAGTTTTGTCAGAGCATTTCTGTATTCTAGTACCTGAAAATCAGTATTTTGCTTAAGAAGTCAGTATTTTTGCGCGGTGCCATTTTGCATGTAGGGTACAAGAATGCATAACTTTGCTACCAATCGACATGTCTTCCACGCACTTTACTTGACAGTGCATTCATTGCCATCTCTTTGTATACCACTGTTTAACCATATAACCATATAACAATTACAGCATTGAATGGCTGCTTCCTGGTTTTAGCACCAGATGATGTAGAAGCCATTTTGGAAGCCTCCCCCTCTCACTCCTTCCTTCCCTCTCACCCTTCCTCCTTCTCTCTCTATCCCCCACCCTCTTTCCCTCCCACCCTCACTCTCTTCTCCCTCTTCGCCTTCCTTTTTTACTCCCTCCCTCTTATTCCATCCCCACCTCTCTCCTTCCCTCTCTCTCCCTCCTTCTCTCCACTCCTCCCTCTCTCTCTCCCTTGAGACCACCCACCGTTCTGTAAAATCAAGGCCAATCCAAAATGTAACTGCAATCCCACTGGTAACCTTTCACCAGTAGACTTATCCAGAATTCTACCACTGCCTGAAAAATAATCAATTGCTCAACTTCCACCGAGAAAGAGAATTCCAAAGACTCATTGTTATATGAGAATTTTCCTGAACAGTCTGTGACCCATAGCGCTATGTGTAAAGCCCATAGCACTCCAGCTGGTAGCGCTATATTTAGAGCCCATAGCACTTCATTTAAATTCACATGCTTTAAACTGACAGGCGCTCTGTTTAAACCTGGAGCTGGACAGGCAGCGACTCTGGAGAGAAGGAATGGGTGACGTTCCTGGTCGAGACCCTTCTTCAGGCTGAACTGAACTCCGTATTTAAAATCCATATTTTACAATTAAAAATTCATACATCCGTATTCAGATTGCAATCCGTACAAAATACAGAAAATCCGTACTACTTGGCAGCTGTTTACTACATGCCAATTTTAACTCCTGATTGACTTGCACCCAATATTCAGACTACAATTACTTAGTTCTATCCATACTGACTTCACATCTCCTGTTTCAATGTCATCCCTGCAAGGGGCTGAATTTCATTCCTCACCAACAGAGCTACCCCACCACCTCTGCCCACCTGTCTGTCTTTGCGATAGGAGGTATATCCTTGAATATTCAGTTCCCAGCCCTGACCCTCTTGCAGCCATGTCTCTGTAATTCCCAAATCATACTTGCCAATTTCTAACTGAGCCTCAAGCTCATCCACTTTATTTCTTATACTCACACATTCACATACAACACTTTGACCTCAGTATTCACCTCCCCTCTTGCACCACTCACAATTGGCCCTGACCTTACTCTCTTATCCCTTCTCAAACTTTCCTTCCCATTAATTTGAAAGTCTTCTGTAACTTTTCCTGTTCTCACTTCAACTTCATCTTTATACTCCTATGTCAATCCCTCCCCCCACTATTTAGTTTAAACCCATACGTGTAGCCCTAGCAAACCTGCCTGCCAGAATGGAGTGAGGAAAGGAGGGGCGAGATGGTGAGGAGGCAAGGAGGGGGGGGGGGGGGGGAGTGAGGATGGCGGAAGCGAGGGGAGGGGGAGCACTGGAGTAACTCAGCTGGTCGAGCAGCCTCTGCGGGGAAAGGCGATAGGTGCCCCGTGGCCTCCCGCCGCAAGGGGGCGCTGCAGGCGGAGGACCATGACGCCGCACCGCGGCCTCCCGCAACCAGGACCAGTGACGCTGCACCGAGCCCTTCAATAGACAGGGTACACACAGCGCTGGAGAAACCCAGCGGGTGCAGCAGCAGCAGCAGCAGCAGCTATGGAGCGAGGGAGATAGGCAACGTTTCGGTTGCTGCAGACCGAGGAACAAAGACGGCGAGCCGCGGCCTCCCGCCGCCAGGTGGCAGCTGCAATCGGAGGACCAGAGCGCGCCAAGACATGACATCCCCTCGCCGCAGGATCGCCCTCGGGAAGCGAGGAGGGAGTGGGGATAGGACGCTGAGCTGGGCCGAGCGGCGGCGGCGGCGGCTGTTCCCACCTGAGCTCCGAGCGCTGAGCGGACGCCCTTCAATAGACAGGGTACAGGGTCGCCTCCTCCTGTCGATCGCCGCCGCGCACGTGACCGGCGACCGGCGACCTGCCCCCATTGATGGGCAGCGCCAGCGGCCAATGGGAGCAGGGCCTCTCTACCCGGGCTGACGTCCCCGCCCCCCGCCGCTTGTGACCGCATCCTATAGGTTGATCCGTAGCCCCGCCCCTTACGGCAGACAGCGCCCTCCGCCAATCAGAGCCGCCCATCCCGCCTTAGCAACGGTTACCAGGGCTGCAAAGTGCTGCAGTGTCTCTGAAGAGAAGGAATGGGCCACGTCTCTTAGCAATGTTACAACATTTTGAGATTTAAAAAAACAAGACTGCAATTTATCCCATCAGATAAAGCATAAAAAGACATTTAATTTGACACGTAATTCACTTTCATATCTTCAGCATTAAAAAAGTTATGGCCATTTTCATACTCGGAAATTAGCATCTCATTCCCTATTGGTTTTCCATTGACAAGCGGCCGAAGGTGCGCATCCCTCGGGACAGCCCCCACTCTCCCATGGCCACCCTGCACGGGCTGCGGGTCAATGTTCATCCCTCCACAGTGATGTGATGGACGCGGGGGTCTGGACCAATCGCTGACAAGACCCGCCCCTCCCGGCAACATCCTGTCCGAACTTTCCTGTTGAGCGGCAGTCGGTCCGTTGGCGTGGAGGCGACGCCGCCTTTCGGGTAGGTGGCGTTTTGACAGAGCGGCCATTCGGTACGTTTGCTTTTAGGCGATGCAGCTTTACGGTTTGTTGGCTCTCAGGCGTCCCGCCCTTTCGATTAGTTTGCACTTAGGCATCCCATCCTTTCGGTTAGTAGGCGTTTCGTCTTCGTACTCTTTCCGTTTATTGTCGTTTTGGCCTTGTTTCTATTCGGTTCTTTTGCATCGACTTCTTTGCTTCGGCCTCTCGTCTGTCGGTGCCACGCCCGCACATGGGAGCTAGAGTTCCAGTTCCTGCTCAATCTCCATCTCCAGCTCCAGCTCCATCCCCAGCTCCATCTCCAGCTCCATCTCCAGCTCCTTCCCCAGCTCCAGCTCCATCCCCAGCTCCAGCTCCAGCTCCATCCCCGGCTCCAGCTCCAGCTCCATCCCCAGCTCCAGCTCCAGCTCCAGCTCCATCCCCAGCTCCATCTCCAGCTCCCTCCGGCTCCATCTCCAGCTTTTGCTCCAGCTCCATCTTCAGCTCCAGCTCCATCTGCAGCTTGAGGTCGATTTCCAATTCTAGCTCCATCTGAATCTACAGCGCCAGCTCCATCTCCATCTCCAGCTCCATCTCTAGCTCCGTCTCCAGCTCTATCTCCAGCTCCATATCAAGCTCTAGCCCCAGCTCCAAATCTAGCTCTAGCTCTAGCTCTAGCACTAGGTACATCCCCAGCTCCATCTCCAGCTGTAGCTCCAGCTCCAGCTCCATCTCCATCTCCAGCTCGAGCTCTATCTGCAGCTCAATCTCCAGCTCCATCTCCAGCTCTAGCTCTATCTCCATCTCCATCTAAAGCTCTAGTTCTAGCTCCAGCTCCATCTCCAGCTCTAGCTCCATCTCCAGCTCCAGCTAGTTCTGGTTCTAGCTCCAGGTCCAACACTAACTCCAGCTCTAGCTCTCTATCCATCTCCATCTCCATCTTCAGCCCAATGTCCAGCACTAACTCCAGCTCCATCCCCAGCTGCATCTCCAACTCCAGCAGCTCCATCTCCAGCTCCATCTTCAGCTCCAGCTCTACCTCCATCTCCAGCTCTAGCTCCATCTCCAACTCTAGTTCTAGCTCCATCTACAGCTCCAACTCCAGCTCCAGCGCAAACTCAATTTCCAGCCCCAGCTGGCTCCATCCAGCTCATCGTCAGTTCTAGCCCTAGCTCCATCTCCAGTCCCAGCTCTAGATCCATCTCCAGCTAAATCTCCAGTGTTAACTTTAGTTCCATCTCCAGCTCCATCTCCAGATCTAACTTTAGCTCAGTCATCGGATCCAGCTCAAACTCCATCTCCAGCTCAATCTCCAGCTCTAGCTCAACTAGGTGTACTAGCTACAGCTCCATCTCCGGTTCCATCTCCATCTACATCTCCAGTTCTATCTCCAGCTCTAGCTGAAACTCCATCTCCATTTCTATCTCCAGCTCCCTCTAGCTTTAGCTGCAGCTCCAGCTCCACCTCCATCTCCACCTCCAGCTCCAGCACAATCTCCAGCTCCAGTTCCAGCTCCATGTCCACCTCTATCTCCAGCTCCATCCCCAGCTTCATCTTTAGCTCCAGCTCTATCTCCAGCTCCAGGTCCATCTCCATCTCCATATCAAGCTTTGGCTCTAGTCCATCTCCTGCTCAGTCTCCAGCTCTTCCAGCTCTACCACCACCTCCAGCTCCAGATCCATCTCCATCTCCATCTCAATCGCCAGCTCAAGCTCTAGCTCCATCTCAACCACAATCTCCAGCTCTATCTTCAGCTCACTCCTGCTTTAGTTTAACTCCATCTCCAGTTCTAGCTCTAACTCCGTCTCCAGCTCTATCTCCAGGTCTAGCTAAAGCTCCATTTCCAGCTCCAGCTCTATCACCATCTACAGCTCTAGCTCCAGCTGTTGCTCCAGCTCTACATCCAGCTCCATCTCTAGCTCCAGCTCCATTTCTAGGTCCTTCTCTAGCTCAATCCCCAGCTCCGGCTCCGGCTCCAGCTCCATCTCCAGCTCTAGGTCCAGCTCCATCGCCAGGTCGATCTGCAGCTCCATCTTGAGCTCTAACTCCAACTGCAGCTGCATCCCCAATTATCTCCAGCTCCATCTACAGCTCCACATCCCGTTCCATTTCCAGGTCCGTCTCCAGATCTAGCACCATCTCCATCTCCAGCTCCCTCGGCTCTTACTCTAGCACCATCTTCAGCTCCATCTCCAACTCTAGATCTAGCTCCATCTCCATCTAAAGCTCTAGTTCTAGCTCCAGCTCCATCTGCAGCTCCATCTTCAGCTCAGCTCCACCTCCATCTCCAGCTCTAGCTCTAGCTCCATCTCCAAATCAAGGAAATAGTAAAAATCGGAAAGAGCCATGGTTTACAAGTGAAATTGGACACTTGGTTCGAAAAAAAAGAGATATCTACAATAATTATAGGAGGCATGGAGTAAATGAGGTGCTAGATGAGTATAAAGAATGTGAAAAGAATCTTAAGAAAGAAATAAGAAAAGCTAAAAGATATGAGGTTGCTTTGGCAAGAAAGGTGAAAGTAAATCCAAAGGGTTTCTACAGCTATATTAATAGCAAAAGGATAACGAGGGATAAAATTGGACCATTAGAGAGCCAGAATGGACAGCTATCTTCAGAGCCAAAAGAGATGGCGGAGATATTGAACAATTTCTTTTCTTTGGTATTCACCAAGGAGAAGGATATTCAACTCTGTGAGGTAAGGGAAAAAAGTAGAGTAGCTATGGAAACTATGAGATTCAAAGAGGAGGAAGTACTGACACTTTTGAAAAATATAAAAGTGGACAAGTCTCCAGGTCCTGACAGGATATTCCCTAGGACATTGAGGGAAGTTAGTGTAGAAATAGCCGGGGCTATGATAGAAATATTTCAAATGTCATTGGAAACGGGAATAGTGCCGGAGGATTGGCGTACTGCGCATGTTGTTCCATTATTTAAAAAGGGTTCTAAGCGTTAACCTAGCAATTATAGACCCGTTAGTTTGACGTCAGTGGTGGCCAAATTAATGGAAAGGATACTTAGAGATAATATATATAAGCATCTAGATAAACAGGGTCTGATCAAGAACAGTCAACATGGATTTGTGCCTGGAAGGTCATGTTTGACAAACCTTCTTGAATTTTTTGAAGAGGTTAGTAGGGAAATTGATGAGGGTAAAGCAGTGGATGTTGTCTATATGGATTTCAGTAAGGCCTTTGACAAGGTTCCCCATGGAAGGTTGGGTAAGAAGGTTCAATCTTTGGGTGTTAATGGCGGAGTAGCAAGATGGATTCAACAGTGGCTGAATGGGAGATTTCAGAGAGTAATGGTGGATGGCTGTTTGTCAGGTTGGAAGCCGGTGACCAGTGGGGTGCCTCAGGGATCTGTGTTGGGTCCACTGTTGTTTGTCATGTACATCAATGATCTAGATGATGGGGTGGAAAATTGGATAAGTAAGTATGCAGATGATACTAAGATAGGTGGTGCTGTGGATAATGAAGTAGATTTTCAAAGTCTACAGAGTGATTTGGGCCATTTGGAAGAGTCGGCTAAAAGATGGCAGATGGAGTTTAATGCTGATAAGTGTAAGGTGCTACATCTTGGCAGGACAAATCAAAATAGGACGTACATGGTTAATGGTAGGGAATTGAGGAATGCTGTGGAACAGAGGGATCTAGGAATAACTGTGCATAGTTCCCTGAAGGTGGAATCGCATGTAGGTAGGGTGGTAAAGAAAGCTTTTGGTGTGCTGGACTTTATAAATCAGAGCATTGAATATAGGAGTAGGGAGGTAATGTTAAAATTGTACAAGGCATTGGTGAGACCAATTCTGGAGCATGGTGTACAATTATGGTCGCCTAATTATAGGAAGGATGTCAACAAAATAGAGAGCGTACAGAGGAGATTTACTAGAATGTTGCCTGGGTTCCAGCAACTAAGTTACAGAGAAATGTTGAACAAGTTAGGTCTTTATTCTTTGGAGCGCAGAAGGTTAAGGGGGGACTTGATTGAGGTCTTTAAAATGATGAAAGGGATAGACAGAGTTGACGTGGATAAGCTTTTCCCATTGAGGGTAGGGAAGATTCAAACAAGAGGGCATGACATGAAAATTAAGGGACAGAAGTTTAGGGGTAACATGAGGGGGAACTTCTTTACTCAGAGAGTAGTGGCTGTGTGGAATAATCTTCCAGCAGAAGTAGTGGAGGCAGGATCGATTTAAAGGTAAAGTGGATAGGTATATGGACGGGAAGGGAATGGAGGGGTATGGTCTGAGTGCAGGTAGATGGGACTAGGGGTAAATAAATGGTCGGCACGGACTGGAAGGGCCGAGAAGGCCTGTTTCCGTGCTGTAATTGTTATATGGTTATATGGTTATAGTTCTAGCTCCATCTCCAGCTCCATCTCTAGTTCTAGCTCAAACTCAATTTCCAGCCCCAGTACTGTCTCCATCCAGCTCATTGTCAGCTCGAGCCCTAGCTCCATCTCCAGTTCCAGCTCTAGCTCCATCTCCAGCTCAATCTCCATCTCCAGCTCCCTCCAGCTCTAGCTTTAGCTGCATCTCCAGCTCCACCTCCATCTCCAGTTCCAGCTCTAGCTCCATCTCCAGCTCCATCTCTAGCTCCCTCCAGCTCTAGCTTTAGATGCATCTCCGGCTCCACCTCCATCTCCAGCTCCAGCTCTCGCACTAGCTCAATCTCCAGCTCCATCTCCAGCACAATCTCCAGCTCTAGCTCCAGATCCAGCTCCATCTCCAGCTCCAGCTCCAGCTACATCAGCAGCTATAGCTCTATTTCCATCTCCATCTAAAGCTGTAGTTCTAGCTTCAGCTCCATCTCCATCTCTAGCTCTCTCCAGCTCTAGCTCCAGCTTCAGCTCCAGCTAGTTCTAGTTCCAGCTCCAACACTAGCTCCAGCTCTAGCTCTAGCTCTCTATCTCCATCTTCAGCTCCATCTTCAACTTAATGTCTGGCACTAACTCCAGCTCCATCCCCAGCTCCATCTTCAGCTCCCCGCAGCTCCATCTCCAGCTCCTGCTCTACCTCCATCTCCAGCTCTAGGTAACTTTGCGAGATTTTTGGGAGAGATTTGTGTAAAAGTCAGTCCTTATTGTTCACTGTCGACCTCTTGTGCATTCAGAGCTTCGATTTAGTTCTGGTTTTGACATGCGACTGCTTTAATATAATACAGTATATAATATCATTCTTAAGGGGTTGTACAGGCTGGAAGATTGTTCCCGATGTTGGGGAAGTCCAGAACAAGGGGGTCACAGTTTAAGGATGAGGGGGAATTCCTTTAGGACTGAGATGAGAGTGGTGAATCTGTGGAATTCTCTACCACAGAAGGTAGTTGAGGCCAGTTTGTTGGCTATATGTAAGAGGGAGTTAGATGTGGCTCTTGTGGCTAAAGGGGATCAGGGGGTATGGAGAGAAGGCAGGTACACGATACTGAGTTGGATGATCAGCCATGATCACATTGAATGGCGGTGCAGGCTCGAAGGGCCGAATGGCCTACTCCTGCACCTAATTTCTATGTTTCTAGCTCTAGCTCTATCTCCAACTCTAGTTCTAGCTCCATCTACATCTCCATCTCCAGCTCTATCTCAACTCAATCTCCAGTTCTAACTCTAGCTCCATCTCCAGCTCCATCTCCAGATCTAACTTTAGCTCAGTCATCGGATCCAGCTCAAACTCCATCTCCAGCTCAATCTCCAGCTCTACTAGCTACAGCTCCATCTCCAGTTCCATATCCATCTTCATCTCCAGCTCTAACTCTAGCTCCAGTTCTAGCCAGAGCTCTAGCTTTAGCTCCAGCTCCAGCTCTAGCTGAAACTCCATCTCCATCTCTATCTCCAACTCCCTCCAGCTCTAGCTTTAGCTCCATCTCCAGCTCCATCTCCAGCTCCAGTTCCATCTCCAGCTCCATCTCCAGTTCCAGCTCCAGTTCCAGCTGCAGCTCCATGTCCACCTCTATCTCCAGCTCCAGGTCCATCCCCAGCTCCATCTTTAGCTCTAGCTCTATCTCCAGCTCCAGGTCCAGCTCCATCGCCAGGTCGATCTGCAGCTCCATCTCGAGCTCTAACTCCAACTGCAGCTGCATCCCCAATTATCTCCAGCTCCATCTCCAGCTCCACATCCTGCTCCATTTCCAGGTCCATTTCCAGCTCCATCTCCACCTTCTGCTGCATCTCTATCGCCAGCTCCATCTCTATCTGCATCTCCAGTTCCAGCTCCAGCTCTAACTCCATTTCCAGCTCCATCTCCTGCCCTATCGCCAGATCAACCTCCAGCTCCAGCTCTATATCCAGGTCCAGCTCCATCTCCAGCACCAGCACCATCTCCAGCTGCATCTCCAGCTCCATCTCCAGCACCAGCTCCATCTCCAGCTGCATCTCTAGCTTCATCTACAGCTCCAGCCCCATCTTCAGTTTTAGGTCCATCCCCATCTCCAGATCTAGATTCAGCTCTAGCTCTAGCTTCAGCTCCACATCTAGCTTCATCTCCACCTCCATCTCCAGCTCTATCTCTAGCTCCATCTCTCGTTCCATCTCCAGCATCTCCAGCTCAAGCTCCATCTCCAGCTTCATCTCCAGCTCCAGGTCGATCTCCCACTCCATATCCAGCTCCATCTCCAGCTCCAACTCCATTTGCTGGGGATGGAGATGGAGCTGGAGCTGGAGATGGAGCTGAAACTGGAGATGGAGCTAGAGGTGGAGATGGAGCTGGGGGTCGACCTGGAGCTGGAGCTGAAGATGGAGTTGGACATGGATAATTGGAGCTGGAGCTGGAACTGGAGCTGGAGATGGCGCTGGAGCTGGAGATTGAGCTAGAGCTACAGCTGGAGATGGAGCTGGAGATGGAGTTAGAGCTAGAGCTGGAGATGGAGCTGGACCTAGAACTGGCGATTGAGCTAGAGCTGGAGCTGGAGATTGAGCTAAAGCTAGATCTGGTGATGGAGCTGGAGATGGAGTTAGAGCTAGAGCTGGAGATGGAGCTGAAGCTAGAGCTGGAGATGGAGCTGGAGATGGAGTTAGAGCTAGAGCTGGAGATGAAGCTGAACCTAGAACTGGCGATTGAGCTAGAGCTGGAGCTGGAGATTGAGCTAGAGCTACAGCTGGTGATGGAGCTGGAGATGGAGTTAGAGCTAGAGCTGGAGATGAAGCTGAAGCTAGAGCTGGAGATGGAGCTGGACCTAGAACTGGCGATTGAGCTGGAGATTGAGCTAGAACTGGAGCTGAAGATAGAGCTAAAGCTAGATCTGGAGATAGAGCTGGAAATGGAGCTAGAGCTGGAGCTAGAATTGGAGCTGGAGCGAGAGGTGGAGATGAAGTTGGAGATGGAACTGGAGGTGGAGCTATTCCTAGTACAGCTAGTAGAGCTGGAGATGGAGTTTGAGCTGGAGCTAAAGCTAGATCTGGAGATGGAGCTGGAAATGGAGCTAGAGTTAGAATGGAGATTGAGCTGCAGATGGAGATGGAGCTGGAGATGGCGCAAGAACTAGAGCTGACGATTGAGGGAGATGGAGCTAGAGCTGGAAATGGAGCTTGAGCTAGAGCTGGATATGGAGCTGTAGATGGGGCTAGAACTAGAGCAAGAGGGAATATGGTTGGCCAACATAATAAACAATAAAACATAGAAACATAGAAAATAGGTGCAGGAGGGGGCTATTCTGCCCTTTGAGCCAGCACCATCATTCTTTGTGATCATGGCTGATCGCCCCCAATCAATAACCCGTGCCTGGCGTCTCCCTATATCCCTTGATTCAACTAGCCCCTAGAGCTCTATCTAACTCTCTCTTAAACCCATCCAGTGATTTGGTCTCCACTGCCCTCTGTGGCAGGGAATTCCACAAATTCACAACTCTCTTGGTGAAAATGTTGTTTCAGACCTCAGTCTTAAATGGCCTCCCCTTTATTATAAGACTGTGGCCCCTGGTTTTGGACTTGCCCAACATTGGGAACATTTTTCCTGCATCTAGCTTGTCCAGACCTTTTTTATTTGTGTATGTTTCTATAAGATCTCCCTTCATCCTTCTAATTGGTATGTAAAATTGGAAACCTAAGCAAAATATCCCCGGG
This sequence comes from Raja brachyura, assembly GCA_963514005.1. Next base: position 58,773,561 of record OY740795.1, read on the forward strand.
GACCCTTTGTCTGACATGGCAACCTTGTTTACAGAGAGAGGGGGGATGAAGATAGAGTTGGAGATGGAGCTGGTGCTGGAAGGTAGACAAAAATGCTGGAGAAACTCAGCGGGTGCAGCAGCATAGAAACATAGAACATAGAAAATAGGTGCAAGAGTAGGCCATTCGGCCCTTCGAGCCTGCACCGCCATTCAATATGATCATGGCTGATCATCCAACTCAGTATCCTGTACCTGCCGTCTCTCCATACTTCCTGATCCCTTTAGCCACAATGGCCACATCTAACTCCCTCTTAAATATAGTCAATGAACTGGCCTCAACTACCTTCTGTGGCAGAGAATTCCAGAGACTCACCACTCTCTGTGTGAAAAATGTTTTCCTCATCTCGGTCCTGAGCTGGAGCTGAAGATGGAGATTGAGCTGGAAATGTAGCTGTGGAAGGAGCTGGAGACGGAGCTGGAGTTTGAGCTAGAGATGGAGCTGGAGATGGAGCTGGAGATGGAACTCGAGATGTAGTTGGAGATGGAGATAGACATGGAAATTGAGCTGGAGCTAGAGCTAAACATGGAGATGGAGATAGAGCTGGGGCCGGAGCTGGAGCTGGCGATAGGGCTGGAGATTGAGCTAGAGCTGGAGGAGCTGGGGATGGAAATTGAGCTATAGCTGGAGATGGAGCTAGAGATAGAGCTCAAGCTAGAGTAGGAGCTAGAGCTGGAGATGGAGATGGATCTAAATCTGAAGGCGGTGCTGGAGCTGGATATGGAGTTAGAGCTAGAGATGCAGCTGGAGGTGGACCTGGTGCTGGAGGTGGGGCTGTAGCTGGAGTTAGAGCTGGAGCTTGAGGTAGATCTGGCAATTGGGCAGGAGATAGAGCCCGAGCTAGAGCTGGAGATGGCGATAGAGCTAGAGCAGCAGATGTAGCAGGAAATGGATCTAGTGCTGGAGCTGGAGATAGATCTGGAGCTAGAGGTAGATCTGGACATGAGGTTGGAGATAGAGCTGGAGCTTGAGATGGAGCTGGAGGTGGAGAAGGAGCTGTAACTGGAGATGACCCTGTAGTTGGAGACAGAGCTAGAGATGGAGCTGGATCTAGAGCTGGAGATGGAGCTGGAGAGGGAGATGGAGATGGAGCTAGATCTGGAGATGGACCTGAAGAATGGAGCGGGAGGGAGCTGGAGAAGGAGCTGGTGCTGGGGATGGAGCTGGAGACTGAGCTGGAGATGGAGCTAGAGAGAGAAGGGATGGAGCTGGCAAAAAAGATAGAGGTGGAGCTAGAGATAGAAATGGAGCTAGACTTGGAGATGGACCTGGAGGGGCGGGAGATGGAGCTGGAGCTAGAGCTGGAGATGGAGATGCAGCTGGAGCTGAAGCTGGAGATGGAGCTTGAGATGGCTGGAGGTGGAGCTCGAGTTGGAGCTGGAGCTGGAGACTGAGCTGGAGCTGAAGATGGAGCTAGAGATGGAGCTGGAGATAAAGATAGAGTTGTGGCTAGAGATGGAGATGGAGGTAGATATAGGGATGGAGATCGAGATCGTGGGAGCACGGGATAGGGGTTATAATGCGTTATAATGTGTTAACGTGTATTATAATTTGTTATAGTGTTGTCGTCATTGATTATGGCGTGTTATAGTGTATCATATCGCCACAGTGTGTTATAGTATTATTGTGTTATCAGTGTATATTTACATAGCATTTTATATTGTTACTAGACTAAGTGGGACCCGTTGGGTCCCAGCATCACACGGGAGGGCTGGTCCCCCAAGGCAATATTCATCCTCCCCACCAATTCCAATATTGGTGGCCAGTGGGGCGGGGGTGCTTTCTGGAGCGCTAGTATGGGTGTTGTGTGCCGAAGGGACTGGTTTCCAGAGGGCTAGTATGGACATTGAGGGCCGGAATGGATACCCAAGTCATTCAAGCCTGTTGTACTGGCAGCTCACTCATTCACGGCAGGCGGGCTGGCAGTTGACTCACGGCTAATCGGGGATCACGGCCAGGGTGCAAGGCCACCAAATTCAAGTGCAGTTTCATACCATTTCAAGAAGGGTGGAAGGCCACTAAAGACAGCGAGTCGTGACCTCCCCCTGAGCCACGCCCACACTTCTGGGGGAGTCCCTCCCCCACTCCCACCCAAAGCGGTGTGGCCTTCATGGCGTGATTGACAGAAGAAAGAATCTCAACATATTTTAAACCCAAATATCTCTTTTATTTTTCATCGATTGGAAAAATCCTCGGCACCTGATGAGCGGAGGGGAACTCTGAGTAAGATGGCCAAACATCACAGCCGCACGTGGCAGCGTTTTTTCTAAAATTAATATAAAGCGCAAACAGGAAGTGGTCAACATTAGATGTTTAACTATATAGAAGGCAATGGAAACTTTAATTAGGCAAGGCAACTTTAATTAGGCAAGGCAACTTTAATTAGGCACCACAGCTTTAGCATTTCCAAACCAAAGGCAACACAGCTTTAGCATTTCCTAACCATATTTTCAAACCATATTAAGGGCACTGACCGGTCAGTAAAACCACTCACAGTTTAATAGGCATGTGTTCATGTGCTCAGACTGAGAGATGTGATCCTCTCGCTCCTCCATCTTGCAGAGACTGACTCAGGCACTCAACATTTCCGGGTTTTATTGTCCCTCCAGAAGGGGCGTGGCCTTCAGGAGAGAGAATCGCAACATTTTTTAAACACTAATAAGTATTTTATTTTTCATAGATGGGAAAAATCTTCTTGTCCTGTGCAGCAGAGGGGGGCTCTGAGTAAGATGGCCAAAAATCACAGCCGTAAGTGGCAACGTTTTATCTAAAATCAATATACAGAACAACAGGAAGTGGTAAAGGTCAGACTTTTAGTAATATAGATAGTGTATTGTCGTGTGTTACTTTATATGAAAGTGTGTAATATTGTGTTATAGTGTATTATTGTGTTACAGTGTTATAACTATAACACAGTACAACTATAACACACGATAACACACACAGTATAATACACTATAACACTTAATTACACAATGCAACACAGTATAACACTACAGTACACCAGTAAACCAATACACTAAAACAGACTAAACATTATAACATTATATAATATAATATTATACTACATTATAATACACTTTAACTGTATAATAACACTATAACACTATCTCTATAATACACTATAACACACTATAATACATTATAACACACTACATCAAACTATAATGCTATATAACCATATATAACACATTATAATAATATTTTAATTTAATACAATAAACACTATAACACAATATACTGTAATATATTTTAACAGTATAATACACACACACTATAATACTAACACAATAACAATATAACACATTATATTCCACCATAATACACTACATCACACTATGCTACATTAGAATGCACTATAACACTATAACACAATGTACTGCACTATATCAAAATAAAACTCTATTCGTGTACTCAGCATCTATGGAGCGAAGGAGATAGGCAACGTTTCAGGCCGAAACCCTTCTTCAGACTATTATATTGTGTTATATTGTCTTATGGTATATAATATTGTATTATAGTGCATTGTAGTGTGGTATTAAGTGTTATAGTGTATTAAGTGTTATAGTGTATCGTTTCTCATCCTCGCAGGCTGACAATTGACACAGTCTTCAATGGTTATTAATTGCATGTTTGTTTACTTTCTGTAGCACAATCCATTCTCTTGGAAGACATGCAGGCAGCTTTCAGAGGTCGTTTTAACACTCCAGAGGATGATCATTGTTAAACTGTCAATAATGGGCACCAAATCTGGTGCTGCTGGGACCAATATGTTGAGGTCATTTTTAGGAACCTAACGAAGGTACATACCACACACAGTATTTTGTTCACGTATGCGCGGACATATTCACAGGGGCTATGAGAGAGTGGTGCAGGGGGTACATCGTACCCGGGCCCGGAGTCCAAAAGGGGGCCGGGAATTTCCTGAAATCTTAGAAAATGTTTGCATATATTTAGTGAAGACTAGCATTTGCCTTTTGTGTGAGCTGACATAGTTTTTGATATCGTAATTCGTAGAAATTGTGATCCATAATATAGCGGGGAATTTTAACTGGCGGGTGTGTGGTCGGTGTAACCTTATTAAAAGAGGGGGAATGGGAAGACCCATCACTACTAATCCCAGCTGTACATTTGTTATTTATCATATTTATTTAACATTTCACATCATAACTTTATAAAGATAAATCAATTGTAAAACAAAGTGATCAGCAAGGTTAGCATTACCTTTATTCCCTAGAAACCTTGCTATCGTTTTGATGTAATGAGGAGGCAGCCATAATCCCAGAGTACTTGCTGCCTAGCGACCAGGAAACAAAGCGTGTGATTGAGGTTGGACGATTGACCTGGACGATGACACGTTGGCCTGGCTTGCCTCAACGGAGCTGCAGGTCGAAAAGACATACGACAGAAGAAGAAGAAGAAGAGGTTGGACGCCAATTGACCAATGTCAAACGAGCTTTGATTGGACAATTACTACTCGGAAAATTTGAGGTTTTTCTCATATTTTAAAAATATGTGCAGGTTTTGTTCTTGATGAGTTTCAGGTATGATTTATATAATATTTTTACTCAGTTACAAATTCAGGTAGTTCCGTGATTTGGGTCACAAACTTAAACAAAAAAGCACCTTGGTTCACAGCCTATTTGAGGAAATGAGAGATACTTGAGCGTCACGATGGGGATTTTGTGGGAACCATTGAAGATCTCCAAGCCCAATCTTGCTCCAAGTTCTCTGTGACCTTCCACACCTGGTGCTGGAGAAGCTGTTTAGGAACAACTTGATCGGATTTCTTCTCGCCCCAGATCTCTTCCAGATGGTGTGAAGGGGAAGGTTTGAAACATCCGCCGACTGATGTGGTCGCCAGCTGTTTGCGAGGAACTCTTCCACCGAAGACTCGCAAGAAAATGCCACTGGGGCACATGATGACTCGGAGCCTGACGAGTTTGACAAATTTCTCAAGCGTCGTGGATTCTCCCATGCAGCCCCAAGACGTATTGGACGTATACCCATCCCGTCCCGTCCCATCGCACCCGTATACCCGTCCCATTGCACCCGTATATCTGTCCGTTTCCTCAAGCACCCATTTCCTGATCACTCCAGAGGCACAGCGCGCAAAACCCAGAGACAGCCCCCCCCCCCCCCCCAATATCTATCCCCCTCACTGTCCCCACCCTGATCGACAGCCCCAGGTACAGGCAGAAACTCACTACTAAATAGAGACACAAGTACATAGACAATAGGTGCAGGAGTAGGCCATTCGGCCCTTCGAGCCTGCACCGCCATTCAATATGATCATGGCTGATCATCCAACTCGGTATCCTATACCCGTCTTCTCTCCATACTCCCTGATCCCTTTAGCCACAAGGGCCACATCTAACGCCCTCTTAAATATAGCCAATGAACTGGCCTCAACTACCTTCTGTGGCAGAGAATTCCAGAGACTCAACACTGTGTGAAAAATGTTTTCCTCATCTCGGTCCTAAAGGAATTACCCCTTATCGTTAGACTGTGATCCCTTGTTCTGGACCTCCCCAACATCGGGAACAATCTTCCTGCATCTAGCCTGTCCAACCCCTTAAGAATTTTGTAAGTTTCTATAAGATCCCCCCTCAATCTTCTAAATTCTAGCAAGTACAAGCCAAGTCTATCCTGTCTTTCTTCATATGAAAGTCCTGCCATCCCAGGAATCAGTCTGGTGAACCTTCCCTGTACTCCCTCTGTGACAAGAATGTCTTTCCTCAGATTTAGAGACCAAAACTGTACGCAATACTCCAGGTGTGGCCTCACCAAAACCCTTTCCTGTTTTCCAGCCAGTTCTCTATCCACATCAATACTGAACCCCCAATACCGTGTGCTTTAAGTTTGTGTACTATTTGTTTGTACATACCAGTGGTCCCTGTTAAACTCCTTCAAGTAGGCCCAGACTACAACTTTAGTGAATAAACCTTATTGAGGGGAAGGGGCAATGTAGTCTTTAAACTAAAGTGGGCCCCAACCTGAGATGGGTTGAGTCCCATTAGAGAAAACAGTCGTTAATCTTTCTCAAACATTCATCCACACTGGAGCCCAAGAGAAGGTTCTAAACAGGGGCCTTACCTTTGTACCAACTCCATAACCATATTCAGATAGACCAGGTTATATACAAAAAAAAACAATGTCACGTTAGTGATTTGAAGTCTGTCGACATCCTCCTTCACATTGGGCACCGAGAGAGGAAGAGATTCCAATTGAAATTAAATGTCATGAGACAATCTAGCTTGTCCAGTCCGTTTATAAGTTTCCATGAGAACCTCCCTCATCCTTCTAACCTCCAGTGAATACAAGCCTAGTCTTTTCAATCTTTCCTCATATGACAGTCCCGCCATCCCAGGGATCAATCTCGTGAAGAAGGGTGTCGACCCGAAACGTCACCTATCTCCTTCGCTCCTTAGATGCTACTGCACCCGCTGAGTTTCTCCAGCTTTTTGTGTAACCATCAATCTCGTGAACCTACGCTGCACTGCCTCAATCACAAGGATGTCCTTCCTCAAATTAGGAGACCAAAACTGTACACAATACTCCAGATGTGGTCTCTCCAGAGCCCTATACAACTGCAGAAGAACCTCTTTACTCCTTCACGGGGAGGGGAACAGTAAAAAATTTGTGGCACTTCCCATACTCAGACTAAACCAAATATAGATTCAGACTGACTAACAACTACAGTAGGGTGAACAGAAGGGGCAGGATTAGTAAATTGTAAACTTGGAACAGTGTCCACAAATATTAAACTACTTTCCCTTTAGAACATAGAAACATAGAAAAATAGGTGCAGGAGTAGGCCATTCGGCCCTTCGAGCCTGCACAACCATTCAATGTGATCATGGCTGATCATCCAACTCAGTATCCCGTACCTGCCTTCTCTCCATACCCCCTGATCCCTTTAGACACAAGTGCCACATCTAATGCCCTCTTAAATATAGCCAATGAACTGGCCTCAACTACCTTCTGTGGCAGAGAATTCGAGAGACTGACCACTCTCTGTGTAAAGAATGTTTTCCTCATCTCGGTCCTAAAGGAATTTCCCCTTATCCTTAGAATTCCCCCTTATCCTTTGACAGACCCAATTAGGGAATATAACTAGGTCTAAAAGCAAAGAGCGGGAGGTACTCAGCAGATCAGGCAGCATCTTTGTCACCACAAAGTGAATGGACAAGCATCATTTAGATCAGGACCCTTGTTCAGATTGAAGATGTGGATGGGGAGAATGCTGAAGAGATGAGGTGGGCCAAACCCTTGCAACTGGTAATTGGATAGAGGCTCTTTGTACCTATCCATGTTCTCCAGGGATGCTGCCCGACCCGCTGAGTTACTCCAGCACTCTGTGCCTTTTTTTGTAAACAAGTACCTGCAGTTCCCTGGTTGCAGGGCTTTTACTAAGTTCGGCATCTGGGCAATGGGTGCATTACGGGGAAAGGAAAAGGGTCACAGAGCAATAAAGAACCATTTTGCAGTAAACTCAGCGGGTCAGGCAGCATCTATGGAGAGAAGGCATAGGTGACGTTTCAGGTCGAGACCCTTCTTCAGACTGATGTTGGGATGGGGCGGGGTAAGGAAAGGAAGAGGCAGAGACAGAAGGCTGTGGGAGAGCTGGGAAGGGGAAGGAGGGAGAAACCACTAAAATTGGAGAATGGGGAGATGAGGCCAGTGGTGGGATCCCGTTGGTGGCAAAAATATTGGAGGAATATCTATTGTTTGTGACGGCTGGTAAGGTGGAAGGTGAGGACATGGGGGACTCTGTCCTTGTTACGAGTAGGGGGATGGGGAGTAAGAGCAGAGCTGCAGGGTATAGAGGAGACCATGATAAGAGTGCTAGAGAAACTCGGCAGTTCAGGCACCATCTCTGGAGGAAAAGGATGGGTGATATTTTGGGTAAGAATCCTTCTTCTAATTCATCCCAAACTCACTTGTTTCTCCAGAGATGCTGCCTGGCCCACTCATTCACTCCAGCAATGTGTCCATCTTAGGTATAAATCAACATCTACAGGTCTTTTTTTCTACATTTTACATCAGCCAGATTCAATTTCCGTTGTGATAAGTTTAGGGTATCATCACTTTAATAAACATAGACAATAGGTGCAGGAGGAGACCATTCCCCCCTCTACAAGCCAGCACCATGTTTCTATGCTGGGTGACTAGTGTAGATGGGGCATGTTGGCTGGTGTGGGCAAGTTGGGCTGAAGGAATGGCCTGTTTCTGTGACTCTGGGACTTGTGTAGATGGGGCATGTTGGCCGGCGTGGGCAAGTTGATCTAAAGGGCCCCGCCAGCACCCACCTGGCACCCTGACCAATCACTCTCAGCACCCACTGGCGGCCCGACCGATCACTCGCAGCACCCACCGGTGGACCGACAGCCTGGCCGATCCTTCACGGCATCCACCAGCCGAACGACAGCCTGACCACTCTCAGCACCCACCCCGCACCCCGACCAACCATTCGCAGCCCGACCTGCCACTCTCAGCACCCATTGGTGACCTGGCCACTCTCAGCACCCACCCGGCGCCCCGACCAATCATTTGCAGCCCGACCGACCATTTGCAGCCCGACCGACCACTCTCAGCACCCACCAGTGACCCGACAGCCTGACCGATCCTTCGCAGCACCCACCAGCCTACCAACAGCCCGACCCTAACCCTAGCTCTGCATTTGTTATTTATCATTTTTATTTAACAGTTCACATCATAACTTTATAAAGATAAGTCAATTGTAAAACAAAATGATCAGTAAGGTTAGCATTACCTTTATTCCCTGGAAACCTTGCTATCGTTTTGATGTAATGAGGAGGCAGCCATAATCCCAGAGTACTCGCTGCCTAGCGACCAGGAAACAAAGCGCGTGATTGAGGTTGGACGATTGACCTGGACGATGACACGTTGGCCTGGCTTGCCTCAACGGAGCTGCAGGTCTAAAAGACATACGACAGACGAAGAAGAAGAAGAGGTTGGACGCCAATTGACCAATGTCAAACGTGCTTTGATTGGACAATTACAGCTCAGAAAATTGGAGGTTGTTCTCATATTTTAAAAATATGTGCAGGTTTTGTTCTTGACGAGTTTCAGGCATGATTGATTTAATATTTTTATTCAATGTTATAAATTCAGGTAGTTCTGTGATTTGGGTCACGATCTTAAACAAAAAAGCACCTTTGTTCACAGCCTATTTGAGGAAATGAGAGATACTTGAGGGTCATGAGGGGGATTTTTGGGAATCATTGAAGATCTCCAAGCCCAATCTTGCTCCAAGTTCTCTGTGATCTTCCACACCTGGCGCTGGAGAAGCTGTTTAGGAACAACTTGATGGGATTTCTTCCGGCCAAGGACTGGAAACAATTCTAACTTCAGTTGTGAATAACATTAATTATACTTGTCTTCTCCAGGCTGGTTAGCACTCTGCAAAAGCTTTTCTCTTTACATCAGAAACGTGACACTGAACTAAACTGAATTGAACTGGAAGGGACATGATTTATTCGCAGAGGTTGTGAAGGTCTTGGTGCAAACTGTGCAGTTTGATTTGGAGAAAACTGAAAGTTGTAGAGGAAATTGGATGATCGTGACTGGTGACTGGTGGGTTTACCTTGTGTGAATCTTAAGAGATAATTACACTCAATATTGGAATAACTGAGTTCATGCAGCATTTTTATTATTACATCGACTCGATTTAAATTGCTGCAGACACAGCAAGAGCTGCAAGGTCAGCTTTTCTTCCCTTTTTTTTTAACCCCCTCTCCACTAAAAAAATCTTCAAAGCATCGACTTTCCATCTACACAAGTCCCAGAGTCACAGAAACAGGCCATTCCTTCAGCCCAACTTGCCCACACCAGCCAACATGCCCCATCTACACTAGTCACCCAGCATAGAAACATGGTGCTGGCTTGTAGAGGGGGGAATGTCTTGGTACTTTGGTACCAGCTTCATATCTTGGTACTTTGAATCAGCCATGACAAATAGAAGCTTAAAATCAGACCTAAAGTATACTGACTGTATCTATAGCGCTGAGATCTATTTACTGTTATAGCTTACGACCTTTGACAAATCCCATGATTCCTGGCGTTTTTTCGGAATACCGAACTCGCTTATTGTCTGAGACAGCACGAAGAATCTGTGCGGGAACGTGAAGTGAAAACATTGAGGGTGATTCTTGGGCAGCGATCTCTGCAACAAGCTCACAGGTGAGTATTTCTCCATGAGGGGAGGGTGCAGATGGGAGGGGCTCAGTAATGAAGTTCAAACCAGGATGGCATGGATTTGTGAGGCAGCAGCACGTTCAGAGACACGGAGAGGAAAGTGAGATTGACAATAGGTGCGGGTTTATAGGGACAATGATGAAGTAAAGCAATTGTGTAATAAAGTGATTGTGACCGGTGAAGAGAAAGCACTTAAGGACCTGTCCCACCAGCATGCAACTCCATGCGATGAGCGCGACCTAACGTGGTCGCTTGAGCCGTCCGGCGTCGCGGGGCCGTGCGGAATTGTGCGGGGTTCCTCCCGGCATCGTGCGGGGCTCCGAAAAACTGACCATATTCATAAATTCTGCGCGGCAATGGCTTGCCGGCTCGCAGTCGCCTCGACGCATTACACACCGCCTCGACGTCGTGCCTCCGTGACCCTCTCTGTAGGTGCCTCCGTGACCCTCTATGTGTGTGGTTCCGTGGCCCTGTGTGTGTGTGTGCCTCTGTTCCCCTCTCTCTGTGCCCCTCTCTGTCCTGGCGAACTTACCTTTAAGACCTCGCTCCAAGTTCGCCTCACTTTGCGCCGCGTTGCGCCATTCACCCGACTTCCGCGCGGCCCCTACTGCCGGTTTGGTCGCGCTTGCCGCATGCAGGCGCATGCTGATGGGAACGGCCCTGTACAGGGATCACCCGACCTCCGCATGGCCCCCACTTCTAGTTTGATCGCGCTCACCGCATGGAATCGGATGCTGGTAGGACAGGCCCTTTAGCCTGTGTGGAAACAGGCCAAAGCAGGAAAACAAAGACACTGAACATCAAACCAGCTGGCAAACTGCTACATGGTAAACGGTAGGGAATTGAAGAATACAGTTGAACAGAGGGATCTGGGAATAACCGTGCATAGTTCCTTGAAGGTAGAATCTCATATAGATAGGGTGGTAAAGAAAGCTTTTGGTATGCTTGCCTTTATAAATCAGAGCATTGAGTATAGAAGCTGGGATGTAATGTTAAAATTGTACAAGGCGTTGGTGAGACCAAATCTGGAGTATGGTGTACAATTTTGGTCGCCCAATTATAGGAAGGATGTCAACAAAATAGATAGGGTACAGAGGAGATTTACTAGAATGTTGCCTGGGTTTCAACAGCTAAGTTACAGAGATTGGTTGAATAAGTTAGGTCTTTATTCTCTGGAGCGCAGAAGGTTAAGGGGGGACTTGATAGAGGTCTTTAAAATGATGAGAGGGATAGACAGAGTTGATGTGGACAAGCTTTTCCCTTTGAGAATAGGGAAGATTCAAACAAGAGGACATGACTTTAGAATTAAGGGACAGAGGTTTAGGGGTAACATGAGGGGGAACTTCTTTACTCAGAGAGTGGTAGCGGTGTGGAATGAGCTTCCAGTGGAAGTGGTGGCGGCAGGTTCGTTGGTATCGTTTAAAAATAAATTGGATAGGCATATGGATGAGAAGGGTATGGAGGGTTATGGTATGAGTGCAGGCAGGTGGGACTAAGGGAAAAAAGTTGTTCGACATGGACTTGATGGGCCGAGATGGCCTGTTTCCGTGCTGTAATTGTTATATGGTTATATGGTTATATGGAAACTTCAGCCTCATTTCGTGGACTGAGCCTATCTGAGACACATATCTTCAGCACATTTGGACTACAAGTTGATTGGACACTGAAGGTGGCAGCACAAGTAGATGGGGTAGACAATAATGTGTATGGTATGCTTGCCTTCAATGCTAAGGCCATTGAACATCAGAGTCAGGATGTCAGAATGCAGCTCTACAGGACTGGTAAAGAAAAAAAGTTGAACATTTTCCATGTTTTTAATGTTTCCACTAAATGTGGACACTTTCATGCCATCCTGAATTATCCTGCAATGACCCAATTGTGAGTCACTTCACAGCCACCCACGTTATTGTGCCCCGTGGTCATGTACATCACAGACTGTATAAAGATAGCAGGTTGTCTCTGCTTGAGGGTGCTGGTTGGAAGAACTGGTTGGAAACCCCCATAATATACAGTGGAATACGCATTTGGAAACAATTAAAAAATACACTAAATTGGATAATTTACCACTACTCCTTCCCATTGTAAACAACCCTATATTTAAACCCTCAATGGTGGATAAAGGTTTTTTACAATGGAAAAATCACAGAATTATAAAGACGGGTCACCTTTATAGGAATGGTACATTCCTCTCATTCCAGGAGTTACAACAAATTTATGGACTTCACTCAAATGACTATTTCAGATATCTACAACTCAGAGACTATGCTAAATCAAATACACAGGACTATAGAAATTGAAAGACTGAAATTCTTGATGAATGTTTGAATAAAAACACCATAATAAAGAAAAAATAATATCTTATATCTATAATATCCTATTAGACAGCGATGCACCCACAATGGAAATATATAGGCAATTGTGGGAAAATGAACTAGGCCAACCAATAATGCAAGATATTTGGGACGAAAGCTTACAACATATACATCACTGTTCGTTAAATGCTAGACATTCTTTAATACAATTTAAAGTATTACATAGATTACATTATTCAAAAACTAAACTAGATAGAATTTTCCCAAGTATATCTCCTATTTGTGAAAAATGTCAGCACTTAGAGGTTAACCTAATGCATACATTTGTAAATTGCATAAAAATTAATAATTTTTGGATGGAAATTTTAAAAATAATTTCGGAAGTTGTCAACATCCAATTGGACCCTGGCTCAAAACTAATAATATTAGGAATATTAGAACAAAATCAAATATTTATTACAAACCAAAGAAATTTTATCGACTATAGTATAATAATTGGGAAAAATGAATATTACAATTTTGGAAAGGTCCTATAACCCCCCACAATTAAAATGAAGATTATGGAAATGTCGGAGACCCTACATTTGGAAAGAATAAGATTTGTCTTATTGGACAAACAAGAACTATTTACTAGAATATGGTCTCCATTTATTGACTATTTGAAGGGGCAAACTAACTCGGCACGAGAACCTGACTGAAACCCGAATTAAGGATTAGATGAAGAATTACACTTTATAACTCACGGACATATCTCCAATGATGTATAATTAGCTAATTATTCCATTCTCTTTTATTATACCTTCCGTTTTTTTTAATTATATATATATATATATATATTTTGGTTTCTTTTCTCTCTATTATTTTCTATCTATATAAAAAATATATATATATAGTACAACTATTATACAATTGATAATATGGAAAATAATAATGTATGACCGTCACAAACAAAATGTTTTTTATTATGCATTTACCTCTAATAACAAAATAAAAAAAAGAAACAAACAATGTCTCCGTGCAGTGGCCCCGGGGTGACACTGCTGCTTAATGTTACCCTGTGACCAGGTCGATGGAAGTCCATCACCTGTGGAACTTGGGCTCTGCATTGAGTTCACCTCTTGAGAGCAATCAGATACACCTAGAGTGGAAATAGATGCATTTTCAACAGTTTGTGAATATTTGTAAATACAACAACGCCTGAATGTTGCCAGTTCCATCTGCAGTCCCACGGTGAACAGCCGGCATTTCACGGTGTCAATGTGACCAGCTACACGTGTCAGGGGTCTGAGAGCACTGGGGGAGAAGTTGTTCTCACTTTCAGCTAGGCTGTCAGCTTTAAGCCCGGTTATTGGATAAACCATGAGACCCGCACTCTTCTGAAGTCCAGATCCCGGGCATTCAGGTCTGGAGATACAGTGACCTGCAAGAAGTCTGGATACAACTATGGTAAGGCCATCAAAAGGCCAAAAGGGACTTCTGCTCCAAGCTGGAGGATGAGACATATGTTCGGCAAATGTGGCAGGGCTTGAATGCAATCACCTCCTACAAGGCAAAATCAGGAGGCAGCTCAGATGTCAGCGAATCATCACTCCCTGATGAGCTCAATGTGTTTTACGCACGCTTTGATAGGGAGAAAACTGATGTGCTTTCTCGAGCCCCCATTCACCGCGATGGTATTTCAGTCGGGGCGGCGGCGCTGAAATTTAAATCGGGGGCCTGGGATTTCTCGGCGAGATCACCAGTTGTGGAGCTCCATCCAACGCGGCCTGTTGGCATCGGAAGCCGCGGTCTCCAGCAAGGAAGCGGCCGTTACAGGCACCCTGAGCCGTTGAGAGTGTTCTCCCGTCGCCGGAGCACCATCACCCGGCGAAGAAGGGCCTGGAACATCGGCCCCCGTAGCGGAGACTGTGACAATAAATGTCCTTTGTCGTTTGTCCAGTCTCAGTCACAGAGGCCGACGTCAGGAAGTGCTTCAGAGGGGTGAACCCTTGAAAAGCGCCTGGACCTGATGGTATACCAGGTCGTGTTCTAAAAATCTGTGTGGACCAACTGGCTGGAGTTTTTACGGACGTTTTCAACCTGTCACTTCTAAGGTCTGAGGTTCCCACCTGCTTCAAAACGGTATCAATAATACCAGTGCCAAAGAAGAGCAAGGTGACGTGCCTCAATGACTATCGACCTGTGGCACCAACGCCTGTGGTGATGAAGTGCATCGAGAGGTTGATCATGGCGCAAATCAACTCCTACCTCAACAAAAACCTGGACCCACTGCAGTTTGCTTACCACCACAACAGATCAACGGTGGATGCAATCTCACTGGCTCTCCACTCCGCTCTGGACGACTTGGACAACAAAAACTCATATGTCAGGACTGTTATTCATTGATTACAGCTCGGCGTTTAATACCATTATTCCCTCCAAGCTGGTAACCAACCTCTCAGATCTGGGTCTCTGCGCATCCCTCTGCAATTGAATCCTCGACTTCCTCATTCACAGACCACAGTCTGTCTGTATTGGTGGAAATGTGTCATGCTCAATAAGATTCAGCATGGGAGCACCTCAAGGCTGCATGCTCAGCCCCCTGCTGTTCTCACTCTATACTCATGACTGATTAGCCGGACATAGTGCGAACCCAATCATCAAGTTAGCCGACAACACCACTGTTGTGGGACGTATCACTGAGGGGACCAGTCAGAGTATAGAAGTGAGATCAGAAAATATTAACCAAAATTTAAGCACATAGATTAAGTTTAGTGATTCATAAATTAATACACCCCGATCAACAGGCTTTATTCCAAAATGTTATTCATATTATAATCTGAGATGATTATTTAACATTATATACTCAAATAGAATAGCTAATGTAGATTTAGCAGTCATCTCGTTAGATGCTGAGAAAGCATTCGATCAAGTGGAATGGCCCTACTTATTTTCGGTGATGGAAACATTTCAACTGGGTGAGAAATTTTGCACATGGGTTAAGCTTTTATATACTAACCCAACGGCTAGAATAATAGCAAATCAAATGTTATCATCAAAATTTGATTTATCTAAAGGTTGTAGACAAGGATGCCCGTTATCCCCGCTATTATTCGCCCTCGCTATCGAACCACTAGCAGAAATAGAGTACACCCAGAAATATATGGGTATAATACTAAAAATACAGTTAATAAAATTTCTCTATATGCACATGATGTATTATTATATATTACAAACCCAGAAATCAGCATTCCAAACTTGTTCAATCTTATAACTCAGTTTTGTTTATTTTCGGGATACAGAATTAATTGGAACAAAAGTGAGATTATGCCAATAACGGAACCTAATTTATATATATATTGCAACAATCACCTTTTAAAATAGTGGATGAAAAATGTAAGTACTTAGGAATTTAAGTAAAATACTTCTTTATTTAAATCAAATTCTGTGCCTTTTCTTAACAAATTGCATAAGAATATTCAATATTGGAAAACACTTTTCAATGCTCGGTAGAATTAATGCTATTAAAATGATTTTCCTTCCGCAACTACTATACCTCTTTCAATCAATTCCAATATATCTCCCAAAAAACCTCGTTAAAAAAGTCGACTCTATTGCGACAAGTTTTATTTGGGATTATAAGAATCGCAGAATAAGCAAAAAACACTTATGTAAACCCAAGACGAATGGAGGATTAGTCTTACCAAATTTCCTATTTTATTTCTGGACAGTCAATGTCAAAAATATAAATTTCTGGTTGGAAGATATGGATCAACAACCAGACTGGTTAAATATGGAAAAGGAAGATTGTCTGCCTTTTGAAATTGGTCCGATTCTGTTAACTCCCACAAAATGTAATTAAAAAAACCATAGTGAAAATCCAATAATACATAGTGGTGTTCAAATTTGGAAACAACTAAAAAAGACATTAAAATTGGATAATTTATCACTCTCTCTCCCCATTGCAAATAACCCTTCATTTAAACCTTCGGTGTTGGATAAAGGTTTTGTACATTGGAAAAATTATGGAATTAAAAAGATCTTTATAGAAAAGGTATTTTCCTCTTGTTTCAGGAGTTACAAAGGAATTACGGATTACATTCAAATAATTGTTTTAGATATTTACAACTTAAAGATTATGTTAAATCACATACACAAGAATACAGAACAAGAGAGCCAGAGATTCTAGATGAATGTTTGAATAAACACCCCAATACAGTTAAATTAATATCGTACATTTATAATATTCTTTTAGATAGTGAGAATCCGTCGACAGAATTATATAGACAAGCATGGGAAAACAAACTAGCTCAACCCATAACGAAAGATATTTGGGATGAGTCTACAACATATACATCAATGTTCGTTAAACACCAGACATTCTTTAATACAATTTAAAGCACTACCTAGATTGCATTATTCTAAAACAAAATGAAACAGAATCTTTCCTAATATCTCTCCTATCTGTGATAAATGTCAATACTCTGCGGCTAATTTAACCCATACTTTTGTAAATTGCATAAAAATATCTGGATGGATATTTTTTAAATTATTTCCGTAGTTGTTAACACTCAACTGGAGCCCGATCCTAAATTAATAATATTAGGCATATCAGAACAATACCTAAAACTTACAATAAACCAAAGCAATTTCCTTGATTACAGTATAATAACGGGAAAAAATTTATATTAAAATTTTGGAAAAACCCAGCAACCCCCACAATCAAAATGTGGATTATTGAGATGTCGGAGACCTTATATTTGGAAAAAAATTAGATTTGTCTTAATTGACAAACCAGAATTATTGACTAGAATATGGTCTCTATTTATAGATTATCTGAAGGGGTAGATTGGGCCGGCACGGAAGCCTGACTGAAACTTGAATCCAGGACTAGATGAATAGGTATGTTCACTGACCTATGGACCTATCTCCCAAGTTGTATTATTAATAGTTTATTCCATTTTTCTAATTTTCTTTTTTTTCTCTTTTTTCTATCTATAAATATTTTAAAAATAATTAGTCAATGTTAATATGTAACCGATAAATGAGGATCCCAGCTACATTGGTAGCGGGGTCCCTGGAATCCTGGATACTTAATATGTAATCGTTTAACAAAGTTTGTAGTGCTTTGGACTATATGTACATGCCTCTAATAAAAATATTTATTTAAAAAAAAAAACAAGGAACTGCGGATACTGGTTTACAAAAAAGGACCCAAAATGCTGTGAGTAACTCAGCGGGACAGGCAGCATCTCATGAGAGAAGGAATGGGTAATGTTTTGAGTCAAGACCCTTCTTCAGCATTTTGTGTCTACCTAAACAGCGCCTATCCAAGTTGTGATGTGCCAGCAAGCTGGAGTAGCGGGCAAAGGCCTTGCCACAGAGCAGGCAGGTGAAGGGGTGCTGGCCGGTGTGGACTCGCCAGTGCTCCTGCAGGTGGTCAAGGCGGGTGAAGCCCTTATCACGGAATGGGCAGGGGAAGGGACGCTCACCGCTGTGGGTATGCCTGGTGCTGCCACAGGCTGGACATGCGGGTGAAACCCTTGCTACACTCAACTCACACAAAGGGTCTCTCTCGGGTGTGTATCTGTTGGTGCTCCTGCAGCCCCCGTGTGCTCTTTAAACGCTTGCTGCAGTGGCAGCAGCTGCCCACCAGCGTGGGCCCGACGGTGCTGCCGCAACCCCCGCGAGCTGTCAAACGCCTCACCACAGTACGGGCAGTCGTAGGGCTGGCCACTGTTGTGCACACTCTGTTGGGACAGGGCGTGGGAGGCCATTGCAAAGCGCTCTCCACACACCGGGCTGGGGATGGGTCGATCTCTGGCATGCACCTGCTGGTGGTACAGCAGCCTGGAGGAGCGGGTGAAGCCCTTGCCACACTGGATGCACGTGAAGGGGCGCTCGCCGGTGTGCACCCGTTGGTGGGACAGCAGGTTGGAGGAGCGAGTGAAGCTCTTGCCGCAAAGGGCGCAGGTGTAGGGGCGCTCGCCAGTGTGGGTGCGCTGGTGCTCCAGCAGGCTGTTGGAGCGGGTGAAGTCCTTGCCGCAGTCGCTGCAGGTGTAAAGCTGCTCCCCAATGTGCAGGCGCCTGTGCAGCTTCAGGTCCGGCGATGACTTGAAGCCTTTGCCACAGTCGGAGCAGGTGAAGGGCCGCTCACTGCTGTGCACCTGCCGGTGCCGCCTCAGCTTTGACAAATTCAAAAATCTCTTGCCGCAGGTGGAGCAGCCAAAGGGCCTGAGAAAGGGACGGTCACCGCCGTGCATCTGCTGGTGGGACAGTAGATAGGTGGAGCGGGTGAATCCCTTGCCACACTGGGTGCAGGTGTAGGGCCACTCGCCGGTGTGGGTGTGCCGGTGCTCCAGCAGGCTGTTGGAACGGGTGTAGCTCTTGCCGCACTGGGCACAGATGAAAGGCCGCTCCCCGGTGTGGGTGCGCTTGTGCTCCAGCAGGTTTTTGGAGCAGGTGAAGCTCTTGCCGCAGTCGCTGCAGGTGTAGGGCCGCTCCCCGGTGTGCAGGTGACGACTTGAAGCCTTTTCCGCAGTCGGAACAGCCGAAGGGCCTCTTGCCGGCTTGCATGCGGTTGTGCCGCAGCAGGCTGTCGTAGCAGGTGAAGTTCTTGCTGGACTCCAAGCAGTCGAAGGGGCGTTCTCCATGTGCATCCGCCGGTGGATCTCCAACTCGCTCGTATTCTGCCAGGCCTTGCCACACACGTCGCACTCATAACGCTTCTCCTTGTTGTGCCCCGTCATGTGGTCCTCCACCGAAGCTCAGCCACTCGAAGCTCAGCCCACACACCGAGCATAGGGGGGTGGGAGGCTCACCAGCACCTTGGCTGCCCTCAATGGCAGCTCTTGTCCACGTCTCTCCGTCCACAGCAACTGCTCCTAAATCCTGCAGGAGGGGGAACACAGGGGGTCATCAAGCTGGTAAACAGATTATTACTGGTACATATCGGGTGCGTTAATGGCGGAGGAAACAGTCATATAATTCCCAGGTGGCACAGCTGCCAGAGACCCGGGTTCGATCCTGACTATGGGTGCTGTCTATATGGAGTTTGTATGTTCTCTCCTTGGCATGTGTGAGTTTTTACACCAGGTGCTCCGGTTTCCTCCAACATTTCAGGGTTGTAAATTAATCCGCCTCTGCAAAATTGTTAAATTGTCCCTAATGTGCGTAGGAGAGTGCTAGTGTACGGGGTGATCACTGGTCGGCACAGACTTCATGTTAACTAAAGTAAACTAAAGAAGGGTCTCAACACAAAACGTTACCCATTCCTTCTCTACGCAGGTGCTGCCTGTCCCGCTGAGTTACTCCAGCACATTTCATGTCTATTTTCTCCACAGATGCTGCTTGACCTGCTGAGTTACCCCAGCACTTTGTCCGAGTCATATAGTGTGGAAACAGGCCCTTCGGCCAAATTTGCCCACACCGACCAACATGTCCCATCTACACTGGTCCCACCTGTCTGCGCTTGGTCCATATCCCTCCAAACCTGTCCTATCCATGTACCTGTCTAACTGTTTCTTAAACAATGGAATAGTCCCAGCCTCAACTACCTCCAATGGCAGCTTGTTCCATACACCCTCCTCCCGTTGTGTAACAACATTACCTCTCGGATTCCTTTTTATTTCAATTCCCCTTCATATTGAACCTATGTCCTCTGATCCTCGATTTAAGAATAAGGCGTAAGTTAGATCAGAGACGAGGAAACACTTTTTCACCCAGAGAGTTGTGAATCTGGAATTCTCTGCCTCAGAAGGCAGTGGGGGCCAATTCTCTGGAGGCTTTCGAGAGTGACATAGAGCTCTTAGATAGCGGAATCATGGGATATTGGGAGAAGGCAGGAACGGGGTACTGATTGGGGATGATCAGTCATGATCACAGTGAATGGAAGTGTTGGCTTGAAGGGCTGAATGGCCTACTCCTGCACCTATTGTCTATTCCCCTCATGATTTTATACACCTCGATAAGATCACCCCTCATCCTCCTGTGCTCCAAGGATTAGAGAGCCAGCCTACTCAACCTCTCCCTGTGGCTCACACCCTCTAGTCCTTCGCAGGGCTCAAAATTAACGGTTGCCCGGGTGCCATTGACCACCCAAAGTGCGGCCGGGCAACCTAAACGCCGAGTCATTTTGCCTGGCTTGGCACTGCAGGTACTGGTTTAGACCGAAGATAGACACAAAAACTCCGCGGGTCAGGCAGCATCTCTGAGGAAATGGAACGTGACTTTTTGTGTCGGCGACGGCGGTATTGCAGGGCATAGATACTAGGTGGAGGGTGAGGAAGGGTCGGAGCGAATGACGGGCCCCACACAGCAGCAGCAGCGGCTCCATCTCCTCCTCCTCCCACACCACGCCCGCCTTGATAGCGGCTGCTGCCTGCCACCCGGCCAACGGAGCTTTCAAAACAAACCCTCCCGCAGGCCGAGGCTGGGAGGAGAGAGGGTGGGGGAGGCCTCCTTCCGCCGTCAGTAGCAGCTGCACCAAAGATCCTATAGGATCCTATAGGATCTTTGAGCTGCACTGCTCTGTCCCGCACCTTTTTGTTGGCTGGCGGAGGAGGGGAGGCGGTGGCGAGGAGTCCCCACCGCCTCAACGGCACTTGGCGGTGGACAGGGACGACCAAGGCAGCGGGGCAATGTTGTCCCTGTATACTGATCACCCCCATTCATCCTGTACTGAACCCCTCATTCATCCTATACTGATCCCTCCTATTCATCCTATACTGATCACCCCCATTCATCCTGCACTGATCTCCTCATTCATTCTGTAGTGATCCCCCATTCATCCTGCACAGACCCTCCGATCCACACTGTACTGACGCTCCCATTCATCCTGTACTGATTCTCCATCCATCCATCGTGTACTGATCCCCCCCTTTCAAGAAGAATGGGGGGTGCAGTCTGAAGAAGGGTCTCCGCCCAAAAGGTTGCCGATTTCCTTCGCTCCATAGATGCTGACTCACCCGCTGAATTTCTGCAGGATTTTTGCTTACCCCCATTCATCCTGTACTGACCCCCCTTTCATCCTGTACTGATCCACCCCATCCATCCATTACTGATCCCCCCCATTCAACACTACTGACATCCCCCCGTGCTCACCCCTCACAATTTTACCTACTCCAACCAACATGTACTAATTCACCTACCTCAATCCATTCATACCGCACCGATTGCCTTCTCAACCCCGCACCCACCCCCCACCCCCAGCCATCTATCCACCTGCACTGATTCACAACCCCCCCCCCGACCCTATTGTGCTGGAAATGTCTTCAGAGCGAACATTGACTATGTTTGATAATGGAAAGCAATCACATGTGTTTTAATTCCCAATGTTATTATTTGTTTTAGTCCATAAAGATGGATTCATTAAATTGTGAACGCGTGAAGCAATAAAACCGCGGTGTTCGATTGTCATTGCTACCGTTGACATGTTATTACAGAATTCAGTTTAGAGGCAAATCAATGCTCTTAATATGGAGCATCAGTACTGTAGTTATTTAATAAGCACCATTCACAACTATATGTTGGATTTATCCAGGTTTTACTTCTACAGTCATATAACCATATAACAATTACAGCACGGAAACAGGCCATCTCGGCCCTTCAAGTCCGTGCCCAACAACCTTTTTCCCTTAGTCCCACCTGCCTGCACTCATACCATATGCTTGCAGAAAGAGTGTCTATTGGCTCTAAAATGCTTGCTGAAGGTGTCTATTGGTTCTAAAATGCTTGCAGAAAGTGTCTATTGGATCTAAAATGCTTGCAGAAAGTGTCTATTGGTTCTAAAATGCTTGCAGAAAGTGTCTGTTGGTTCTAAAATGCTTGCAGAAGGTGTCTATTGGTTCTAAAATGCTTGCAGAAAGTGTCTATTGGTTCTAAAATGCTTGCAGAAAGTGTCTATTGGTTCTAAAATGCTTGCAGAAGGTGTCTCTATTGGTTCTAAAATGCTTGCAGAAAGTGTCTCTATTCGTTCTAAAATGCTGCCTGACCAGAGTGACTGACCTTTGACCCACAGCACACATATTAGCGCTCCAGAAACCCCCTCCCCCACTGGCCAGCAATATTGGAATTGGTGGAGAGGTGGAATAGTGCATTGGGGGACCAGCCCTCCAGTGTGAAGCTGGGACCCAATGGGTCCCACTTAGTCTAGTAAAACATTAAACATTTGAGTTACCAAGGGTGAAGACCATTTAGAACGGAGATGAGGAAACACATTTTCTCCCAGAGAGTTGTGAATATGTGGAATTCTCTGCCTCAGAAGGCAGTGGAGGCCACTTCACTGGATGCTTCTGTAACTGTATCTTGATATATAATCACCATCACTGGTTGTCGCATACATTATGAGGATCATGTATAAACTCGTAATGAAATATTAAAGTGGGCCTTAGAAGCAGGGCTCTTGCATAACTTTTCTTCCCTGTTTCCAACCGGGCAACATAGGCAGCTTTTTAGGTTGCCAAATGACAGTTTAGGTGGTCATTTAACACGGCTTGCATGACGTGTGCGATAATGTGCTCGGACGAAGTGCGAGGTTACCAGTCGGAATTATGCTCAATGAAGCATTCACATATTATTTCTGCTTCAAATAAAGTCACAAACTAAACATATTCACCAATCAAGACATGATATATACCACAATGACATGCAGCAAAATTACAATACAGTAGCTCATCTCCTTTGAATGCAATTTCTATTATTTCTTTCCACTTCCAAACAAAATTCTGGTTGGATTATTCAGCGTATGATCAACCAAGTGCAGGCTTGGCGATCGCTTCGCACAACACCTCCACTCAGTTCGCAATAACCAACCTGATATCCTGGTGGCTCAGCACTTCAACTCCTCCTCCCATTCCGAATCTGACCTTTCTGTCCTGGGCCTCCTCCATGGCCAGAGTGAGGCCCACCGCAAATTGGAGGAGCAGCACCTCATATTTGCTTGGGTAGTTTACACCCCAGCGGTATGAACATTGGATTCTCCAATTTCAGGTAGTCCTTGCTTTTGCCCACCTTCCCCTCCCATTCCCAGCTCTCCCACAGCCTACTGTCTCCGCCTCTCCCTTTCTTTTTCCAACCACCCTCCCCCCCCCCCCCCCCCAACATCAGTCTGAGGAAGGGTCTCGACCCGAAATGTCGCCTATTCCTTCGCTCCATTGATGCTGCCTC